>CAFUXE010000344.1:132595-230968 GCA_903364295.1 Serranus cabrilla
ATAGGGAAAATGTTCATAACATGGATGGACTACTGAAGGCACAAGACCAGGGACCCAAAGTGTCAGGAGCCTATCAAGCAGGAAGAGACTCAAAATTACCACAAAGAATGTAAAAAGGACCAAAAAGAAAAACTTGTAAAGACTATGCAAAAGAGAAAAACAACCACAAAGAGACGCAAAAACAAAAAACTTTACAAAAACTACAAAAACATACAAAACAACTAAAAAGAGCTTTTCAAAAACTGCAAAAAGATACAAAACACAACAAAGATGTGTAAAATGACGACAAAGAGGCAAAACAACCAGACAAAAAATAACTGCAAAAAGACCATTACAAGAACAGAGACACAAAACAACTACAGAGACATACAATGACTACAAAAGGTAAAACAACCAGACAATAAGAACTACAAAGTGACTCAAAACGACCACAAAGAGCTTAAAAAAACAAAAAAAGATACAAAACGACAACAAAGATTTGCAAAAGGGGTACAAAAGGGGCAAAATAACCAGACAGAATTAACTGTAATCTACAGCAAGAACAAAGACGCACAAAACATACAAAATAGAATACAAAAAGACACAAAATAAATACAAAAAGTCAAAACAATTACAAAGTGACACATTAATAACCACAAAGAGACATAGAACCAGAAGGATGTGTGACGACTACAAACAGACACACAACAACAACAACAACAAAGAGGCCTAACAATTATGAAATGTGTGTATCTGGCTCCCATGTAGGAAAGAATGGAGGGAGGCACAGTGGCCTTGGGCTCCTGCAAGTCTTTTCCCAGGGGCCAATTGTTTCATAATCCACCCATAATATTGGTTAAAATGGAAAACAATTAAATCACAATTATGGTTTACTTTCCAAGTTCTCTTAAGCTTACTTTTCAGGGCTTGTGATGGTGAACAAAGTTCTGACACTGACACTCTTTCAGCCTTTTTTATCGTTAACCCGCTGGCAGTTTTCTCCCCACGATTCTGTTACCTGTTTGTTACCTCAGCATCAATTAAAGCTATTTGAAACCTCAACCACCCACAGGCTCCTGCACCGTACAATTAAGGTGGCGTGAGACCTGGGTTTGCTTCACACTAATTCCACACCGCATTTAGATGACAGCGTCAAGGGCCCTTGAGGGTTGTGTGAATGGCTTTATTGGATAGCTAAGGATTTATAATTACGTGAAAAAGTAATTGCAACTAATTCCACCCAGCCTTCAGGATATTACAAGTTAGGTATTTAGCTGAAAGCCGAGGAGTTCAGTTTCTGATTGCCTGTAAAGAAGTGTGAATACTGGCAGGGCTGCAACAAAGTGTCCTCAAATTCATGATTAAACGAATAACACATGACAATAAATTGTATGGATTTAATCTGGCGAATGATTTTTCATATCTCCTGCATCCTTTAAGCAAGTTACATTATTTAGTTTTAATTCTATTTATATGAATCAATAGAATTATGCACCTCATTTTTAAAGTGGTGCAGTACCTGAAAGAAAAAAATATATTGGTCTTTATTTTCAACTTTATTTTCCGTTCGATTAGGGAAAGGCAGCAGCGACACGTTGAGGATTTCTCTGCTGTAAGTCAGACTTGAACAAAGAAGTCAGTTTGTAACTTGTCATGAATGTTAAGCTAAAAAACGGTTTCAGTAATCATTTGAACATTTACCTTCATTTTCTCCTCGAAAGACTTTTATGTTTCTGGCCCTGTCTGACATTTTCTTATGATGTAACTGCACTCCAAGATCTCAGCAATTATGTTGGTAAGTACACGTTTATTGTTAACAACCAGAATGATGGCCAAAACCACCAGAAAGGAGAACCGAGTCGTAGCAGGACATGAGGCTAGCTAGCTGCTGTTCAGCGAGCTTATTATTTGAGACAATCTCTCTTTGTACTTTTTTCCATCTGTCTTTCTGAAGAAACTGCACATGTTCTCTGGGTTTGAAAATAAATGAACATCTTCTAGCATTTGCTATTAGAAGATTACATAATTTAATGATTTATGCTGAAACTACATGCTCCCATTAACAATTTAGCAGCATGTATTTTTGTGTTATTGTAACATGGTTTCTCACATATCCAACATATCTACCAACACATATTTTAACCTCCAGTCTCTGCTGTATAAAACATCTACTCATCTCCAACCAAAGCCTCTCTCTCACTGTGTGCTGAGCTGATAGTGTTCGTTAACACTTGTTGTTTAAGGGCTTATGAGAATTAAGTGTTTGTTGAGGGCCTGAATAGTTATTTTTGCAGGTTTAGATTGTTAGTTATTTATGTTATTTCAGAATTAAATTTTTTGATTTTGAATGAAGTTTTCATATGTTGGAACAGAACACGAAAGATCAGTTTCACCCTTAATTCTTTCTGAATTCAGGAAATGTGCAAATTTTCTTTCATCTGTTTTCACTGTTTGTCCTTCCTCCTCTACTCTCTCCTTTTCTGTCTCTCACTCACTCACACACACACACACACACATACACACACAAACATCTTGTGGTCATGTAGTGACTAACCCGGGGGATGAGAAGAGGTTTCATGCTGACAGGATGTCAGTGCTCAGTGGGAGATGGCTAACTTGTGGGAGCATCAAAGAACGGCTAAATCAGCTCCCTTCCACCGCAGCGCAGTCACCACATTCCTCCAAGGTGCAGATATGAAAGGGAGTATGCGCTTTGTAGACTCTCCAACACAAAAATGTACAACCTCAGATAAGATTGAAGTGTCTCTCGCAGTAAGAGTAGTAGTAGACGAATATCTATTCTTAACTTTTTAAGTTTTGTCCTGACTTTGTCCTCAAACTCGCCGTAATTCTTGCTTTATTTTGCAAAACATACATGTATCTCTGCTCGGTGCTGTGTCTGACTGTACAGCTGTCTTCACTTTGTAGTTTACTGTTGGCTCTTTTCATGACTTTGGCAGCAGTAACACGGTAACCACCGTCCTTAAGAAAATCTCATATAGCACTCAGCACACACACTGAGGGGCCCTGTGCGTGTGTGCATACTTCCACCAGTGCGCAGCGGTAAAAAGTCGTTGTGGAAAGGAAAGGGAATATAATGAGACATTTATTTGGTGACAGCTTCACTCACTGTGCCTCTGTTTCACACTCGTATAAAGAGATGCCATAAATGACAAAATGGAAGTCGTGAACAGGGACAGTGCTTTGATTTTAGAGGCTATAACTCTCAGATTGAGCTCTCTCTGGTGTTGGATATATTGAAGGAAATGATTTCTATCTTAAAAATGGAAAAATGTGTTATTTGTGTTTGTTTGCGTACGTTTGTCCTCCCTACATAAGTCACTTTTACCACCCTCCCTCCCTTTTTTGACACAAAGTTACTCTAAGGTGAGTAAACATTGACTTTATTTCATCCAAAGTGGGTTTTTCCCCTTCTGCGCTTCATAGCCTCACTATTGTGTCCTGGCCATTCTCATTCATCCCGCTTCAACTCCAACTCTCCCCTGCCAAGCCCCGTCCCACAGCCAAACAGGACCTGCTTTGACTGCCACTTAATTACACACCGTTTTACTCCACAGTTTACCAGTCAAAAGGAGGGGCCGGCTGGGGGTATGTGGAGGGGTGGGGTGGAGGGGGTGAGTCGGGCTGGGGGTGCGGGGCCCCCAGTATCCTCTCCATCAATGTTGGCGGCCCCCACAAAGGCCCTCATGACAGAGGATGAGTAGTTATAATGCCGTGGCCGTGCCTGCCGCTCAAAGTCACCCCATTCCTAATTGCCCTCAGAGATGGGAGATAATGGAGGCGCTTTGAAGTGAGAATGGCCCCTAATGAGCGAGAGAGAGGGAGAGAGAAAGCAAGGGAGCGAGGTAGGGAGGATGGAGGGGGGAGCAAGGGTGTATATGTGTGAGGATGCATGTTTATATGCAGGGGAAAGTAGAGAAAATGTTGAAGGAGAAGAAAGGATGTGCGACGGGGAGCTGCTGTCTGTCCCACTGTGCTCACAGGAGCGCAGAGGAGTCGGAGACGGGAGTCTGAGACGGACGCTCGGCGGGGGGCTGCTTCATCCATCTTCCTGGCTCGCCTCCTCTTCACCCCTCCGTCTCCAGCGTAGCCTCCAGGCACCTGTCTCCCCCCGATGGTTTGTTTCGGAGCTCCTCTCTCCATCTTTCCTCTCCTTACGTCCTTCCTTTCATCCTTTTATTTTTTGTCCTCTGTCCGTCCTGTCTACCCATCCCTCCCTTTGTTCCCCTCCCTCCCTCTTTCTCTGTGTTTCTGATGGACAAATTGACAATGGCACCGCCACTAGGTCTGGCGTCAGGGCCTTCCCATCCCAGGCAGCAGCATGCCTGGGATTCTTTGCACTGTCTTGCATACTTTCACATGACGCCAAGGAAACTCCGATGATTTACATACAAAGCATTTTTCTTTTTACTGCGTGCTCCTTTTGTCATGCTCTGTGCTACTGTCTCTTGATTACCTTTTCTTTGTTATTGTGATGAAGCTCTCTCACCCTTTACCTCTGACTTTGTCAGCAGGCTATAAAGTCAATTTACTCTCTTGGCCCTCAGTTCTACTACTACAGAGTAAATCACAGCGGGTCACATGTAATAATGCATAAGAATAATGATGTAATAGAAAGAGTTTATACAGAAGCTAGTGATAAATATCTACTCTAAAATTAAAACATATATATCCAGCCTATACACCAAAATCAAATGTCTTCGTTTGCTGTAGAAAATTATACTTTCGTATGTAGTAAAAAATCATAAAAACTTTCCAAATTCAAGATCAAGGACTGGAAAATAAATGTTCCATCTGTTGCTTAATAAAAACAGGTTTTTAACATGTTTCATGCTTTGCACTTCCTTTTCCTAATCCAAACAACGATGGGAGCCAGAAACTACATATGTACTCGCTCAGTTTGTACAGTGTGATCCAATATTATTATCACTTATAGTTGAGCACATTGTGTCTTTCCAAGCCTTATATTTCTAGACAAAATACTGTGTTCATTTTTCTTGTGTTTTAAACAAGCTCTGAGATATTTTTCAAATGCTAAATGTTGGCACAATAATGTGAAAACAAAATGCTGTGCCAAAAGTAACTAATTTTATTTCATCATTCCACAATTTCTAGATAGTCTGGATCTGACATTTTCTTTGGTTTTGCTGCAAACTTGCATCCCCATTAACTTTACTTTTTCCATCCCTTTCTTTTATTATAGATCATATTTAATACTGGAAGGTTTAAAGAGCTGTCTCTGTCACTGGCAGTATGCACAGTAAGTTTTGATCTTTGATTGGTTCTCTTGTTTGAATTTGCCAATCACATGACTGCACATTGCTCTAAGCAACCAGAGTCTACCATGCTGCGACCAGCTGACCAGTCCAAGGTGGGAGGCCACGTCATTGGACACTTTCAGTGCTGGAATTTCAACATTTTCCTTCTGAAATGGAAAAAGTTCAGCAGTAATCAGTGTTTAACCCTGCTGTGAGGTTCACTGCTTTATTGCCCAGTTTAAACAAACAAATAATTATCAAATGTAATAAGTTATAAGCTTTGATGAAGCACTAAGAATAGTAACATTATTAGATTTTAACGGGCAACTTGTGATCTGTAACATATTACATTTCAAAAGGACTCTCTCCAACAGTGTTGTTAAAGCAGAAAACCGAACTTACATCTAATCTAATTTCATACAAATGCCAGGATTTGTAAGACTGGAATTCAGGGTCCTTAAACCAAACCTTTTCAGACTCTCAAAGCCTTTATCATCACGTCTAAATCGGCAGCAATCACTGTTTCTGTTCTTTTACTTGCTGTTTGTATTATCTGCCATTTTATATTTTTTATCGTGATTATTTAATGCTTGCTACTTTCCAAAATAAGGGCCGAACACAAGACTTATGCAGATATTAGCTAGTTCAGCTTGTCTGGTGTGAGACACCTGGAGACAGCAAACAGATATGATGATGGGATTGTTTCTTTTCAAAGAGGCTTTTAATGATTTTTGGTTTACAGTACATGAGTGATTGTGTAGACAAAACACCAGCATTTTTTAAGGAGTATAATCAAATCAAACCGTATGCTTGCGACCTGAGTCCCGACCCGTCCTTGTTGCACAATAAAACACAACCCTCTCCTCTCGGCTGATGAAATGGCCAGTTAACTGTAATCATCCTTTATCAGGCCCCATCGGCCATTATGATACTCCCTTTAGCCTTTGTCTCCCTCTCAAACAAGTTGTGTTTTCGGCTTGGCCTGCCATTTCAAAGGGGGCCCTCTGTTCTCGACAAAGACCAGAGCCAGCGGGGCCCTTCTGAATGACAATACTTTGAGGAATCAGTTGGTATTTACTGCTGAAGAGGTGGAGTGCATTAAGCCAAGAGACTGATTGTTGTTGTGTTTGCCTTTACTAATTGGCTGGAAGGCAGTAAGCTGCTGATACAATTCAGAGGGAAAACAGTGATCAGAGGAGGAGACGGGGGAAGAAAGGGAAGGAGGAGTGGAAACTGCAGATTAAAAAAATGCATGCTTGGTTGGCCTTCTGAGGGCTGATGAGAACATTAAGATCATAAGGACATGCCAGACAGTCACATGCGGTCAAACCTTGTTTATTCAAAACTAAATTATACTGTGTGTATTCCCACATGCAGAATGAGGTCACGACCCACTTTATCAATGACTTTGCGCACAATTATAATGTCTACGTAACACGTATGAATGAATGATCAAAAGCAGGTTTATTTTCAGACCATCCACAATCCAAATAGGGTCCCCTGTCCTTCACAGAAACCTCAGAGGCCGTCACTTCGAAATATGAAGGATGGGAAACGAGGACCAGAAAGACCTGGTTCCGTCTAACCATGGGTACTTGTCTACTTAGTAATCAGGACAAGCTGTGGGGAGACTTGGCCTAAACTCACAACCACAATTTCTTCCTCCGCAGTGGAAGAAGACCAGGAGGAATAACAGAGGGGGGGAAACGGTGAGCGAACATTTTTGCTGGACGAGCAGAAAAGTAGCCATCCCTGTGATGTGCTGTGAAGAACGCAGGCAAGCCGCAGGTCTAAAAGGGACACACTGTATATTTGTGTGCCTGTGTGTGCTGCAGGGGGGCACATGTGTGCGCGTTTGCGTGTGTCACAAGTGGACCAAAGGCATGCATCAGTTCGCTTTTTTGCTGACAAGAGCTGCCCCGAAAACAGAGACGCTACTCATCAACTTTTAGGTCAGAGGGAGCCCAAATTGAGTGTGTGACATACGGCCCAAAAGGAGACAGGAGAAGGAGAAGGAGGAGGGGGTGGGGGCTCCAAATCAATGCGAAAGCCAAAAAGTTGGGTTCTCAAATGGTCATGGTTGAAACCAGTATTCACAGTGAATTTCCGGCCACAGTGCCATGCCTAAGTCCCCTTGATTATTTTCTGGTTCAGGGGTTGCCGCATTTCAAAGCCTCCCCTCTGCCCACGTCGGTGATTCCGTCTTGTTAAGAGGCCTATATTTCAGCGGAGAAACACACATAAAACCCTTAAGCAAAATTAAAAGTGACTCTCAATCACACAGAGTTCTCAGTCTTCCATTTGGGGTGTGGTGGTGGTGTGGAGCTGGAGGTTCAGTGGCGTAACCCTGCAACACTGAGTGGGCTGATACTTGAGTGTGTTTTTGGAGTAAATTTACAGTGAGACGGGAAAAGTCTTTTAATGCAAGAGAGGCACAGTTGCTTCAACAGTGAGTGGCTCTTTGTCCTCTGTGAAGATGCTTCGCTGGAAATGCACAATCACCCTCTGTCAAATGAAAAACACCCAAATCAAATGAACATGATGTGAGTCAGAGCTTTCGCACTGAAGAAGATGCTTTTTGAGTTCAATCTGAAAGTGATCCAGAATCAGATATTGACAATTTGCAACAGGCAGTCATGATTACTTGCATCTTATTTGAAATATTGTCTTGATTTGTAGACACTAGTGGAAAAGGTCTGTTTTATTCTGAGCTGTGGTGAGGCTTTCAGAAAGTCTTATCCAGCCAGTATTTAGCATATGCACATATGGTTTTGTTAGCTTGCACAAAAAACATGTGGAATATCTTTTAGATGAGATTTTAAAGGGACACTGCACCAATTTTACTTTTAAGTTTCCGTTTCTTTGTTACAAGGATAACTAGACAACCTGTGTAAACAATCAAACAAAACAGTTTGGTTAGGTTTAGCTCAATCTGGACCATCTCTTTTTTAATTTGTCATCATGTTTTTTTTATGTTGAATCTTGACTTCAAAAGTAACTAAAGCTAAATGTAATGGAGTAAAGAGTATAATATTTGCCTCAAAATAAATGGAAATACTCAAATACAAGTACCTCAAATTTGTACTCATGTACATTACTTGAGTAAATGTACTTAGTTACATTCCATTGCAAGAGTATAAACCAACAAAATCAACAAATAATCACAAACCATGCTATATGCTATAAAGTTTAACAAATAAATGTGTTTTAAATGAATGGTGATTTGCACATTTTATATATCAATTAATTCTGAGGTCCTGAACCTTGGAGACTTTTCCTGGAACTTGAGACAAAGACTTGAGTCTAACTTGTGACTCGCAGTAACTGAATAGTTGTATTAGTTATTTGAAATGTTTATGATTGTCGGCCATCTGTGGCGTTTACGTTTCAGATAAAGGTCATGGCAGGTGAGCTGCATTCAGTGCATGAGAAGATTGATCTGTCATATCTTGACAAGAGAAAATAATTGTCAATGGGCTGAACTCCTTCAGGACATAAAAGGATAAAATGAAAGCATTGAGATGAGGGACCGAGTATCTGTTTCACATAGTCCCTGTCGCTGTTCATGACGCTCCCCCTCCTCCTTCCCCTCATGAGACATGAAAGAGCGAACCTCATAATAAAATGGAATAAACCATCCTCCAAGGTTGAATTATTGTAATTACGTGTAATTGAGTGTTTGGCGGCAAAACCATTTCCTCCTCAGATCCCGCATGTACTTTTCGAAAATCACGATCACTTTGTTCTTGGCCCCAGCCACCGATTGACCTTCTCCAATTGCAGTCTTTCCTGAACGGCTGTGACATGAGACAGAGTGGGACTTGGGGGAGGAGGTGGGAGGTTGGGGGGAGCTGCGTGCTATGTTGTCACAAGATGAGTTACTCTCCACCAGTTCCATATGGTTTCAGTCATCTACTGGGCTCATTTCTCTCTTTCCCCTTTTCTCTCTGCCTATTTATAAATACATGAAGCCGTTTGCGACGTCCTGGCCTTGGCCAGAGGCTGGGGTTAAGAATGGGAGAAACCACCAAGACACAAATTAGTTCATGTTTCATTCCAGTGTCTCTGAGGAGGTTGGTTTGTTCTGGGGCAGACGTACGTGCCTGTACAGTAGACGCGCCTGAGGATGCATAATAGTGGCCATTGTTTTCGGGTTGCGCTGGTCAGCCAGCAGTCTCTCAGCAGAAGAGCACAAGTTTAATTGACCTCAACTGGCCAATTGTCATCCTGTCAGAGTTTTTCTTTTGTACGTTGTGGGTCAACAATGATTATTTTAAAATGACTGTGATACTGATGGAGGAGAAAATTGCAGTATGTTAACTATGCTACATTATGCTACACATACAACACATCATAGATTTTCTCAGTGAACCCACTGACTTGTGCTAACGCCCATTATTCTCAGAGTCATTTCAAATTCAATATTACATTTTCAACATTACAGCCGTCCAGTGAGGGTGAGGCAATGGGGCGACCAGTGACCCGCTCTGTAAATGCTTGCATGGAGCTTTTTACCCCTCAAACACCATCGTGTCAGTGTGAATGTACCCGTCTGTGTCAGCTCTGTCAAGTCGTAATTCAGTGACCGTGCAGAAGTCACAAGAAAATGCTCAGTGAATCCCCAACAAATGTGTTTAACTAAAGCTCGGAGGGCGAAGCAGCAAAACTGTCCGTTACAGTGGTGATGAAGCTACATGATTAATTCTGACCTGCACAACATGATGACTTAGAATTACACTAAGTCTGTTTATATTCTTGGTAAGACTCACATATTTCTAAAGCTACAGGCTGTGACTTTTTAGTCCGGCCAAGGTGTTTTTCCTCGGTTGACAGGAAAATAAACAATTTGGTTGTATGAATGACTGTGAAAGCATAAGATTGTTGCCCATAGTTCATATTAAGGTTGTGAAAGAATTTCAGGTCAGCCAATACAAAGACTTCATATTGGAAAATATGCATATTTGCATTTATTATTAGTGGCAGCAACGTGATTTCATGGGAATAGGTACAAACAGCATGCCATAGACATTTCAAGCCTTTTCCGTGTCATTTAACAACATGGCTTTTAAAACATTGTGTGTTCACACAGCTGCTGTTTGGAACAAAGTCACATTCACAAGACAATGGTTAATGTTATGAAACAGAGCTACTTAGTTAGGATTAGGAAATAAAAGTACATGGTTGGATTTAAGAAACAAAACTACTTGGTTAGGGTTAGTAAAAGACATTCTGATGTTGTAATGTGAGATTATGTAACAAAACCAACGGTTATGTCAAAATAACTATAACTGAATACAATAACTTTTCGTTTCTCTCCGTTGTACTCCGCAACGTCCCTTCCAGAGCACTTACCATGAGAGCCTAATATTGTCTAATATTACTGGGGCATGAAATGACTGAAACAAAAAGCAAACATGCGTTGTGATAATAGACAAAATGACGTAATAAATTGGTGTGTTATTCATAAGCTGGCCGCATAGGTCCCCTTTCAGATCTGTGATGTTGCAATTACAGCTGGGACCAAATTCCCCAAAAGATTTCAAAAGACTTTGGTTGGTTATAGTCATAAATGGATGTATAGTGATAAAACTGACAGCTTACATCACACAAGATTCCAATAAGTAGCATTACTCAGGGTTCACCGAACAAGTAATAATTTGAACCAATAAGAAGTAAAGACATAATAACATATGTTTGACTTTTGGTGGATCCAGTTAAAATGTGTCTTTGATGTTAAAAATAAAAGATTCCATGAGTTATAATAGAGAAATTGTAATTCTAGTATTCATAGTCGATTTGTCAGTGGGTATTGTGCACTACTGCTTGATTACATGGACTCCAGCTCAAAAGTAAGTTGCGATTGGGAATGTCAGGTTGCCATTTTCTTATGATTGGCTGATGAAAGGTATAATTTGGGACTGCCAAGACAGCAACTTCAAAAGCTTCCAATGCCATATTAGGCTGGAATGTGAAAGCTGTCCAGGCAAAAAATGATCCAATTTTCTACTGGCTTTAATTACAAAGAGGATCCCCTTTCATTGGCGGGGCAATTGCTGTCCATTTCTGAAGACCATTGTGGAAAATGATCAAGTCAAGCATATCCAGAATGCTTAAATCTGGACTGTCTTAGTGTGGCATTGGCATGATTATATCATATTTGAAACTCGCATGTCCACAGTCTCTGTAAAACGACCTCCAAACTGATGGTAACAACGACCCAAGAGACATTTTTGTGCCAAACAAAAGACACAGTGATAATAGTGATGGCCGTCGTCCAATCACTCAGTGTCCAAAAAGTAGTTTCTCTAACAACCATTTTGTTTGTGCCTGCGGTGAAGAGTGAGACAAAATAAAATAAGTGGGTAAAGGGTAATTTGCCCTGTAACCATGTCTTTTCAGAAAGTTTCCCTTTCTTGGCTGTCACCACGCCAACAAAATAAAAGCATAAATTGTGGTTAATCCCTGGAGCAGAGACATTGTGCCTGAAGCCTGTTGGTAATGGGCAATGCCCTTTCTAATCTAAATAAAGTTAAGCGTTTGTAACAGCGACTGCATTATGGAAAATCCAATTTGTGATTGCAACATCTGTACTTAACCTATGGGTAGGTCTTTGTTGGTCCAAGCAGCTAAGCTGCATGTCTTTTCCATGATTAGTTTTCCAGGATACTTACTTGTACATGACCTTGCATGCAATGCTTTATGATTCATATGCAAGAACTGGGTCCTGGTTATTATGGTGGTAAAAAAGAATTAACATCTAAATATTTTCAGACATGCAAACCCATGCACAGAGTACAGAAGCCAGAGATACAGTATACGCACACCAGAACCTTGTCTTTTTCTCACACAGACACACACAGTATCATCCAGCATACATTAAAATAATAACATGTTATTTGCTTAATCACTATTTGTTTGACAATAAATAGGACTAACACACGTTTATTGTTATTGATAATTAAATAAGCATGACATTATGAAACAAAAAGGAAAGTCAGATGTTTACAGCCTGAGTCAAACCTCTTCCTGGCACCAACTCCGAATATCTTTTCTTCTGGGCTCTGAAAAGGCTTCTTCTATTTGTATCATTGACATAATGCCAACTAAAGCAAACTAGATGAGTTAATTCGCCATTTTGGCCGAAGCCTCCCTCTCCACCCCCACCTGTCAAATCCTGTCAGACCTTATGTCACAAGCAGAACGACATGAAGAAAAGGGACCATTCTCACACATTTGGGACGTGTCCAGAGGCTTATTTGTAAGCCTGCAGGGTGTGGCAGGTAAGCTTCCACCTCAAAGGCAACAGCTCCCTCCCATGTAATTGCTCTTCATCAGATCAAGCTGCATGACATTCCTACAGACTGTTTCAAGTGATGACTGCCAAAAGACAGAGAGTTAACTGCCATCAAAGGGGACTATCTCCAATCTGGATCAGCAGTGGTTGATGGGATATCATTGCGTCGTTAGCTCAGGTTTCAGACTACACCCCAATCAAAAACAATGCAAAATGTTGAAAGTATGGCCCACTGAAATGAAAAGTTTAAAATATGCAAGAAAACACAAGACCAGCAACATGCATAAAAAGCCCCTACAAAATAGTGTTATTCACCCCAATAAGACGTTCTGTTATCAGAGCTGGGACCGTTCTAGCGAGTCAGAGGAAGGATGCATCCTCGGGCAAAGCACAGATAACGGCCTTTGATAGAATTAAGCCAACGTCAAACAGCCAGTAGATGAGTCCTGTGAAGATAAAGCAGCCAAGACTGACAGGTCTGATAATAGTCCAAACAAAGAGAAAGTGGAGATTAAGGGGTTCCTTTTCAGGCAGTTAAGTGGACTGCCCAGAGGACGCTCCAAAACATGGCTCATCTGTCAGGGACGGGAGGAATGGATACCATCACTGACGCTTCATCCAGGGGACAGATAGTATCTAGGAATTCCTATAAAGAATGCTGTAGCATAGTTCAGCCTTTAAGGTATCATCTACTTAATCAGCATGTTTGCATTTTTACAACATTTTTTTGGAATAAAAGAAAAACAATAAAATAGACAAATAGGCAAATAATAAAAATAAAGAGCCAAATAAGAACACATATTGTATTTTATTCAAATAGTAAGCACAATTTTAAGGCACTTGTACTTTACTTAGGTGTTTCCACTTCATCCGTCTTCTGATCCATTACATTTTGGAGTCAAATATTGTACTTTTTACTCCACTACTTCGCAGATTTAGTTTATGAATGCAAAATATAAATACGTTTCATATTGTAACAGGTAAAGCTACCCAGCAGTATATAAAGTACTTAAAATATTTTTTTTTTATCAGCGGCAACATTAAATTGATGTACTAATTGCATCACTGAAAAGAATCCCTTCAGGAATACAGTAACACCTTTTACTTATACTCTTTTATTTCTAATGGGGTATTTTCCCGCTGTAGTATTGCTACTTTTTTTTTATTATAAAAAAAATAAAACTGGTAACCAGTGCTTCCCATCATCCTGAGGGGGCTGTTAAACATACCATAACACCATGAGGTGCAGCTGAGTGCATGAAAGCAAGCAAGAAGTTGAAATGGTATCACTAAAAGTGATAAATAAATGGTTGAAAAGGGTCAAATGGTTTTGGATAAATGGTTTTAACAGTTTAAGTGATGGATAGAAAATGTTTAAAAAGTTAGCTATGACAGTGACATACATTTGGTTGATGAATATACAATCGAAAAAGCTAAAAGTTGTTGAAATAATTGGTTGAAAAGTAATGAATAAACAGAAATAGAGAGCTAACAACTGATCAGATGAAAGTTATTGAAAAGAAACTGATAAACGGTTGCAAGAAAAACATTTTTTAATACTATCTTGTCGAATTCAGTTTATAATACATTCATAACAACATATGTAGTGGTGTAGGTGAAAGAGTACTTTCAGATGATTTCTACATCAGATGAAAAAGGAGTATTGAAAGATATGCATGATGTGAGGAAAGATGGCTTTTCAGATTAAAAATGAGCAAACTGGGATTCAGTGGAACACGTTGAGATAAAATCAGTTAAGTAGCAGCCTGTCATCCTCTTTCCCATTCTGGCCTGTACAGTACAGTACATGCATTCAGCTAGCTCAATTAGTGCGTCTTATCCTGTGGTGAGATAAAAGTTAGGAAACTTTAATGCTCTGTTAGACTCCTCATATCAACACATTAAGCATAATAAATGCTGCCGTGCTTTTCTGTGCCCATAACCTTGGCCCTTGAAAAGCTGCTCTCTTTCCACACTCGCAAAAAAATGACGAGGAGTTAATGCTGAGGCGGCAGAAAAGGAGAGACAGTCACAGCCCTCAGTTGTAACACAGTCTGGCACAACACTAACAAAGGAAATGAGCAAACCACACAGCAAATAACAGACTTTTATTCAACACTCTGGGCCCCACTGCTTACATCTGGGTGCCAACCCCCGTCACTTACAAATAAACGGGTTTATGAGAAATATTATGCACAAATTACTACATTTGTCTAGACAGGACATTATTGTAGCTTTACTTACACTGGCATGACCAAGTTCAATTTTCATAAATATGTATATTGGTATATGTCAAACATTTACAGCTTCCATATTCGCACTCAGGAGTCAATGGCATGAATCAGCAAATAAACTACATATCGCACAGTGTAAAACTGTACATATGGGTTGGACTTCCCTGCCAGATAAACCAAAGTATACTTCCTTTAAAGAATACATCCGATTTCAAGATTTTTTAAATTACATAGTTGTAATTCCAGTCATATCGCACATTGCATTCACCTGGGAAAGTATGTCATGGTTATGTGAACTTTTGTCAGCTATCAACAAAATATAATCAGTGCTCTTAGTCAAGACAAAAATGTCACCTAAGTTATGGTCATTAAGGTTTATAATGCCTGAACAACCCATTTGCCTTCTTCTGGAGGAAAAATATGTCATAATTGTTTTATTTTTACTGGTTTAATAATTATGAGTAGCCTATCAGCATATCATCCAAAGTTCTTATTACTATTTTACTCATGATGGCTCACTAGCATAGTCTAAAGGGTCACTTCAATGATATGTAGTAAACATTAATGTTATTAGTTACATCGGAGCTGTTCCTGTTATAAGTCAAAGTGTCTATTAGGGAGAAAAACAAGACTGAAAAAGTACAAATACATGTATATTGAATGAAATGAAGAGCACAGCAGACTTATTTATATAATAACACGTCATCAGAAGGATCAAGGCTTTGTAAATTATGCTTCACAGTGGTAGGAAGAGCCGCCATCGAAAGGTCAAAAAGATATCTTGCTATGAATGCTTGGCCATGGCATTGTCAAGTGTAACCTCACAAACCTCATTAATATTTCACAGTAGCAGAATATAGAAGCCGTCTCAAGCTATATTTAATGTTTTGAGTGTTTAACTACACAAAAAAACATCCTTTAAACTACTACTTGAATATTAGTTGACATGAAAGTAAACAATTCACAGGCAGATGCGACAGGCCGTTCTCTGCAGCGACTTCAGTCCTTTGAAAGTGGCGCTTCCATTTGCCTTTTCATCAGCTTAATTTTCATGGAGTAATATTCCTCTTGCAGCTTGAGGACTGTCTCTTGTCTTCTCAGCACAGACATCTCCAAATCCATTCGCTCTTGCAGCGTTGTGCAGTGTGCTGAGGGTGGGGTAGCAGTGCAGGGAGTATCTAGGTGTCCTTCAGAAGCAGCAAAGCCAGCAGAGCGATGAGGACTAAAATGCACTGGGTGCAACTTAATGTTAGTGAATGCTTTGATTTTTTGTTCTACTGGAGAAGGAGATGGATCTGGATATACGGGGAGCTCCATCTCTGAGAATTGTCCTTCTATTGTGTGCTCATTTCCATTTTCGTCACAGCTGGGGGAGAAAAACATCATCAGTAATTCTGTTTGACACACATTTCCTTTTTGTACTTAAGATTAATGGTTGGTTCATCCAACTGAGAAACATAGTTTTTCTATTTCCTGTTGTGGTGCAGTTTAATTTGTCCAGGTTCCAGGTTACACCTTGGATTGTGTTCTTGGCTTACAGTACAGCACCTATCAGTGCTTACAGTACTGACAAATTACATAAATTAACGGCAGCATCTCCTGTTCCTGTTATTTTAAATAATACACAGACCTCATTGTGGATACTTTTAACATGGACTATTTATTTGGTGCAAAGACCCAAATATAACCCGGACATTAAATTGTAATGTAGAATTTTTTAGAAGTGTGGTTGTATGAAGTATCTGCGAAGTGCTGACCGACATCTATAATTTGTAATTGGGGTGAACAAGCCCTTATAACAGATATTCAATAAATCAAAAACCAATAAATGATGTATAATAACAAATGCCTAACCTGTTTTGTTGAGTTTCCACCATCTCTGAGACTGAAGAGTCTTCTCTGTCCTGTTGCAACATGTCTGAGAAGTTCATCACAGAAATCACCACTTGAGTCACTGAACTGAACTGCTCAAGAGACAGGCCTTCTGTGAATGAAAGATCATGTCATTAATTAATGGATAATACCATATATTCAGTACAAACAGTGATGATTTGGAAAATGCATCAAAATGTATTTTCCATTGCACATATCCAGCCTTGAGGTATTGGCTTATTTCACCAGTCTTAAAATGTAGACTTAATGATACTTATTTTAAGACTTTTTATTGCTAACATCTAGCAGATGTTCCTCACCTGTGCCCGCTTGCCTTCTCTGTCGTTTGATCTCCTCCCTGGACTTTGCCAGCAGATTTTCCCACTTTTTGTTACAGTCAGAAATTGTACGCTGAATCTGTGGAAAGGCAGTGTTGATTGCTTTAGCTACATCCTCCCAGGCTTGTCTTTTCTCCTGTATTGACACTCCGGTGCTACACTTCCCTCTGATTATGTCTTTCCTCTCCTGCATTAACTGAGCAAGAAGAAGACACTCCTGGTCTGTCCAGTTGGGTCTCCTCTTCCTGCTCGACATCCCTTCAAGTTGTAGGGGCATTTCTTTCTGAGATAGAGAGACAGGGTGATTACTTACATGTACATTTGGTCCCCATTACATCCATGCAGCAAATGCATACAGTGCAGAAAATCCCACATATTATACTAACTACATTATTAAACATGATAATATAACTAAAGGGCAAAGCCTTCTACTTAAGTCTTTTTAAACTTAAGTTATTATATTTAAGAGATTTTTGACACTTTAAGATTTTCGGTACCTGGAACTCAACCAAGGCGAGGTTTGACTTGATAGCAGATCAGACTTTTGCAGGATGTAAAAGCTATGAGGTTCAGTGCACGCTGCAGTGAATAATTACTGATAAAACCTTAAGGTAAAATATAAGGCTTTCTTCTCCGTCTCAGGGAAAATCCACAGTGTCGCGGGACAATGACGTCGTCAGCTGGTGACGTGTCAGTTTGTTTACAGCGGTTCCTGCGCTGCAGCTCCACAGACATGGCAGTGGATATAACTTTACTTTTCAAAGCCAGCGTGAAGACAGTGAAAACCAGGAACAAGGCGATAGGAATAGGCTTTGACTCTACCAAGGATGAGATTTTCAAGAGGAGCAGACCGAAGAGTGGCTTCTCTCCGAAGGCGAAAGAAGTGGTGAGTGTTTGCTCAAGCTAACTGCGCTAGCATCGACACGAATTTACTTTACGTGTAACGACAGCTAAATACTGGACTGTTTTAGAGACAAGTTACTAAGGTTGTATTGTAGAAGCAGCCGTTTTTGTGTGCAGCACGTTGGCCAAGTCTTCGGCATGCTTGTATTGTCAAACTGAAACTTATTACAGGAGTTTAGTACAGTGTGTACCAGCTGTTCACAGCTAGCAGGGCCTCAATGTGAACATCCTTCTACATTTTAACTGAATGCAACGTGAATTAAATGGGAGATAGGAGTGGGCAACATGGATAAAATCAAAAAGTTATGTGATGAATCAGGCTAAATATCTGGCAAAGTAAGACGGTTCACCAAATTGATGCTTACACGTCGTTATTGTAATAAATCAATCATACTTTATTTTATTTTTTAGTAACTTATATCTCATATATCTCACAAGCTAAATATGCAAACAAGCCAGGGAAGCAGCCACGCTTATTGATTTCTAACACCGCCAAATACACCTTTTTTCTTATGAATTCTTCTTATTAATGAATGAATGACTGAATGGATTATAAAAAGCTGAAGCACAATCTCCAGCAGCTCGAAAAATCTTAACATAGATATATCATCATAAAATAATGGGGTTCTTCTAACTATTGTGTAGGTTTAGTTAGAGGGAGATAATGTGTTAATACATGTGTCACCTGTATTATATTGTATTTTTCTCATTATTGTGATGTTCTGAAGATAGCCATCTCCTGAGAGGACAAACTAATTACATATATGAAAATACCAAGGTCTTGTTATGCTCAAAGTGCCAAAGTTTAGGCAGGCAATTTTAATCTTATGGTCAGGATAAAGTATACTTCAATCATTTTCAGATGTCATAATCATATTGCTCAGTGGTTCCAAGCTTCATTTTTTAATTGTGTTAGTTATTTATTCAAAAAGGAAATTATTTGTTTTATTTTTTGTGATTTAGTGATGCAGTGGTTTTCTGTGAACCAAAATTGAATTTTACAGGTTACAGGATGTACTGTGTATTCAAAACAAGTAGCTTCCCACATAGCCATCACCTACACAATGGACGTCCTTTGTCCGTCTTTCATTGCATCATTTTGCCAGTTTGGCTGGAACATTGTGTCTGCTTTTAATACACTCTGTTTGCCCGCCGCCCACTGTTTCTGGCGTCAAGGTGTAAATTTCAGTTAGGAAATGGGGCATGGCTTGAGATTAAAAACCCCAAAGTTGGCATTTGGTCTTTGCAGTTAATCTAATATCAACCCTTTTGGCACATGTTTACACATCTTTGTCACTTTGAATTCATATTTCACAGATGTTTTATATAAAGTGCTGCTTGTCTGTATAGCTCATCTCTGGACCCAGTCACATAGCATTGAAGCATTGATGTTGCTACATAGTTTAAACTATATTGTCCGTCTCCAAAATGGCAATATCCTTTTCCGCCCTGCTTGCGGGCTTTCTTACACGCCTGCTTGACCATTTTATTCCAGCAAAAATGTGAGCAAATCAAGGCCAGCAATTATTATTTCGAACTAGACATCATTAAATACTGTATGAACTAAAGCCAGCAAAGAACATTACTATAACTTGACTTAGGTCAGTCTACTTTTGAGTAAAAATCACTTCCAAAATATCATCTACTGTAAATAACATAGTACTCATAAAATTGCCACTATTTTTACTTGAACCTCGGTCAGACTACAGGAATTTTTAAATCCTGCCCAGTGTGGGCAGTTCAGAATAAATGGCTGCTCTGCTTGAGATCTGAGAAGACAAAAGCTAAGTTGTTTTAAAAAAAAAAATCACATCAGGCCAACTGGCCAGACTAAGCAGTTTTATGCCCAGAATATTTTGAGCCAACTGTCAGGTCCTCGCACCAGCACTGACAGGCCTGGATTGTGGGCTTTGAACCGACCCGGAAAATTGCCCAATGCAATCTTTAGGCTGCGGTAGCCGAAACATTGCATATAAAAATAGCTAAGAGCATTCTCCTCACATAATTTAGATTGAAAAGACGTGGTACGTTTTTTTAAAATGTCCTGAACTAATTAAAAACAAAAATCTCAGACCTATGTTCAACTATAGGTTTTGATTAGATTTTCAAAAAGGACATTTTGACTTCAGTCCCTCTATTATTGAAAGACTTGGCTTACAGTGTCCTAATCTTGATTTAATTGAGAAAATTTTACATAACTTCAAATATATTGGTGAAGAAAAGTTATTTTGAACCCTTGTCATGAGACACTGACCTTAAAATCTTGGCAGAAGAGGCCCCATTGGCGTTTAATTAATTCAGGAAACTTCACACAACATCTCAAATTTTATTCTTCCATTGATGTTCGGAGACATCATCAATGGTTGGCAGTAGGAGATGGATCATTGGCAACTAAAAGGCTTCGCTCCATGTCATGAGTGTTGCTGCTACAGCCAGAAGTCCTTGGCCTGACATGAATATCGTGAACACAAACCTCTTCAAAGGCACCTTGAAGAACCACTTTACGTTTCCCTCGGGGAGTCAGGACTTTAAGTTGTACCTGATGTCTCCAGCCATCAGTCTGAGGTAAACATGAGCCCGGTCACAGCAGCCCTGCACAACCAGGTTTTTGTTATGCTCTCTTACATTGATATTAGAAATGGTGGTTTAATAAAAGCAGTGGTGCTGATTCAAAGAAACCCAAACCTATCCTGTGGTGCCTGCCCTCTGCTCTCCTCCCCCCTACCGCTGTCTCCCTCACGCTGCAGATATAATCTCAAGCCATCTCGGTGAAGCAGCTTTTGTAGAAATTGAAATTGTGAGTTTGGAATGTCCTGACTGCTCACAGTTATGTCGCGGTTTTCACCCGCAACTCCACTACCCATTCTTCTCTGTACGGCCTGACATAGGCAGCATTTTTTTTGTGCAAGTCCCCTCTTCACATGTATGATTCCATAAACACGCTGCAATAACATTTTCTTTCGGCTCTCGAACAATTTCTTGGGGAAAGCCGATCCTCCCAAGAGCCAGTGATTAAAGGTGGAAGATCAAAACAGAGAAAATATTAAATTAGGTCCCCAGTAACAATGTTGACGGCCGGCATCTAATGCACAACAGATGTGGGTGCCCTTCAAGACATGCATAACTCTCCAAGTTCCCACTGAAGCTTCACAAAAATAGAAAGAAAACATCAAAGATGACAAATACACAGTGGTCCTATGAGGCTTTTTCCCACTCAAAAAGCAGCTCAATGAGAAAGGAAATGTAGCTTCTTTCAAGGCAATGCAAAAAAAAAGGCTTGATTGACTAATAAGAGGGCCAGTGTTTATAGGGTGGGGTTTGGTCAGGGGAATCTTTTACCTCATAGGGGTCGGTTTGGGGCACTGTGATCTCCATTTCACCGCTCACCTCGTCTCTCTCCGCAGCATGCTGCCCTTCTCGAGTTTAAATGGAGGAGGTCACTTTAAAATTGGTAAATTGTGTGTAGAAAATAGTGCTCGGCTCCCCACTGTGCCTTTGGTATTGGTATTCCAAAATTGGCTCCTTCTCACAGTGTTTTCTTAGAAACCCTGAAAAGTGTGGCCATCAGCCAGCACTTAAAAGTATGTTGTGCTGCTAAACGGGGGGCTATTCTCTATGACAACTTTCACACTGAAATAGTATTTTCACATTTTCTCAAAACATTTAGTTTAGAATCTGGTTTACTTTATATTTTTGTTGGTGGAGATCACGTTTCCAAGTTCGAAAACATTTGGAATTCCATCAAAGTTGTGATACTCTGGACTATATCGGCCCAAATAATGTCTGATTACAGTCATGAAAGCAGAATATTTCCCCAATGAAAAACATTGGGATATGTTAAAACAGTGACCCGAAGATGTAAACCAAACTTTGAAATCGTTTGTGGGATCAATTTTATGAATCTAATGATGTTACTGGAGCGTATTGGCAGATCTTTTGCATTTAACAGGTCATGTTAGACAGATGTTGGTTTACAGCCACCGCAGCAGATGGTATACAACAATGACATTTATGAGTCAGCATTAAGGTCAATCATAAAGTGCACGGGTGGAATAGACCCCTTTTGTCTTAAAACTTTACCAGACTTCTTAAAATAAAAGTTATTGTCAGTTAAATGGAGTAAAAAAAAAGCAAAAAGTCATGTAGCTAAAAATTTACCAACTTACCAAAATGACCCTGCACAGGTCTAATGAATATTTCACATTGAAAAGTCTCTATATAAAGCAGTTCGTTGATCAACAGTTAAATAATTGACAATTATTTTTGATATTTCTTTACTTTTAAAACATGAAAGAATTGCAGAAAATTCTGTTTTCAGCTTCTCAAATTAGATTTTCTTTATTTTATATCATATTAAACTGGAAATATTTTGGTTAAGGACTGAAAAAAAGGACATTTAAAGACCTAACCTTGTACGCTGAAAGAGTTGAATGGACATTTTTCTATATTTTCTGATATTTTACAGTCCAAACAATTAATCCAATAATGTAGAAAGTAATTAGCAGATTAATAGACAATGAACATAATCATTAGTAGCTCAACTCTGATTTTGTTTTTTGATATTGTCTCAAGAGTCAATGTAAAGTCTGGTTGAAACCATGTCATATTACAAATTCAGTGAAACTGTGCAATCTATAAATTGATGTCACATTATTTACAGGAGCATGGCTGGATGGGGAAAAGCAGAAAATCTTTGCAAACCCAGACATTTAAAAACTTTAATCTCTTTCAATTCTGCACAAGCCACAAACATGTTGGCACGCAGGTAAAAAGGCGCATGTGAATACAGCTGTCAAAGCCGGGCCCATACTCAGTGAGGACTTCAGCCATGGGGAAGTGATTTGCAGGGATCACCCTGAGATGAACGTGCTGCTAAGTGGTCTCTTTACCAGTTGGCCTAATCTCAGCACTGTTTTCCCATGAAAGCCAGGCAAATTGAATTTCGGGGCATCTGCTGTCAGGCCTGAGCACAATCTTGATTTTGTTTCAATGCGTGCAACAAAATGCTTTTGCATGATTCATAAAAATGAAAATAAAAGAGGAGAAAGTGGTGAGACGCAGATTTACAGATGTATGTCAAACTCCAAATCACGAGATGGACACCAGATACTCTGGAGAATAACTAGTTTAAGCGGAACAAAAGTAATGTTGAGCTCAATAGACGAGGCTCAACTTAAACAGTTAAACATGTAGCAAGACTCAAGCAGCAGCTGTTGATGCCTTTTGAAGAATGCTGTCAAGCTTTGTCATTAGTTATCTTAGTTATTATGCTTAACAGTCACTGAAATACTACCAATGCAGACAGCAGGCTGCACACTTGACCCTGACACTTCAAAAAACACAGAGTCTGAACCATGAAACTACAACAGATGTGTGCTCCTCTACTTAGGGACTGCTGTGCCTTTTGTTCAAGAACAATATGTTATTAATTCTGTATCATCCTTTCACATTGATATTGAATGCATCAAGTGAAACTTAAGCAGATAATGATAACTAACATGTCGTTTACTCAATAGAAGGCATTGTTTAAGGTGAAGATCAACAGAAAAACGATGTTCAAAGTCCGCCTGAGTTTGTCATCCATATGTTGTTTCCACAGGGATGCACTTTACTTGCACTTTACTCGATTTATTCAAGTCATTTTCAAATCACTTTATTCTGTATCGGATGCTGATTGGACACATTTCTTAAATGCACAGTTTCTCTACAGCGGTTGTCTTAACTTGACCTTCACTTTTATAGGACCAAATTTTACATTTCAAGTTGAGAGAGAAGAAGCTTCCCTTTTCAGACGTCCCATACAAATGCATTGATTTACCATCTATGAATTAAAGAAGGACAGTTGTTACCTTCTGCTTCTTATTCATAATTTTTATTCCACACCATAATAATGGGATTACTAGGACAATCACCCATCCTGATTTATCTTGGAAAATGTATTGGATTTCAGAGACACACATTTTTGTAGTTAAAAAAAAAAGCTACTAGTTGAAGTACCTACAGTATATTTAGCATCAGTTAGTATCACCATTATTATGAGGTATTATTTTTATTTTTATTTAAATGGAAGAGAAACATTAGGTAGGTGAAAATGGCCAATTGACCAATCATGTTTGAGGGGGTGCAGGTTGTATTGAACACATTGACTGAAATGTATCTCAGAACCCATCGGCTATTTTCTGCTTATGTTTTAAAGGCTGCATTCTTATTCAGATACCTGGAGATGAGCCAACGTGTCCCAAAAGGACGACGAAAATAAAAAGCATTGAGGACGTTGCTAATCTGAGTGTGAACAGGAGAAAAGTCTTGGTCTGGATGTGTTTAATCCAGATATAGCTCATCCAGATTTATTAGTTGTTGCTCCCAGCTGCTAAAACGTCGTCAGACTGAGATTGATCTGATCGTGACCCGTCACCTAATGTCACACATTTAGTCTACTTTGGTGTCCAGGTTTTCTGTGAGTTTACTTGTGACAGCCCCAGTCAGTACATCTGTTTTTCATGAAATTGATTGTTGAAAAATAATTTAATTCAGCAGTTTGTCTTCTATTGAATTTTCTCCAAAATCGACCAAAGGACCTGTCTCAATAGTGATGTCACCTACACAGTCAATCTCAGTGACCCATTGCTTCTTAATGCTTTCAATTTGTTGTAAACTGACACAGTCTGACAGCACAATGGCAGTTGTCTCAGTGTTTGATTTTTAATTTGACATTTTGTATCCATGCATGATCCTGAACTGAATAAACACCACAACTGTATACAAGCGCTGCTCACTACGGCTTGACTCATCCAGTGAAAATCAAAACACAACTTTAGCACATGTATAGGGCAAAGATCCCTGTTCATACATGATCTTAAAATTTCTGTTTGATGGGACTTTTTGTTTGTTTATAGAGCTGACTGAAGCCTTTATAACTGCGAATAGACATAAGAAGACAAAACTGAACCCATTAGAGAGTCAGACATAAACATGATAATAAAACCAGCATGTGGCAGAGTCTTCTCCACTGAAGCATCCTCTCTGTATCAGGCCCACATACCGACACACAACATCGCATGGCGTCAGTATGGATAGCCCTCGGTCAGGACACACAGGGACTTAAACCAAAGCAGGGCAGTCATCATCGAATTCTGTCAGTTACCTGGATTTAACAAAACAAAGCTCTTTAGAAATCTGCTAGCTAAGCCTTTTCTCTTTTCTTCCTCATAATAATCCCCCCTGATGGTTTGTTTGGGCTCAATCGGGGCTGGAGGGAAACAGGGGGAAGGAGAAAGTGAGGAGGTAAAGTGGGGGTCTTTGATGATGACGAGATTAGATGTAGCCCGGCAGACTGTCTCCTTCTGCCGTGGCTGCGAGCTCTGCCTCACACACACCTATGGCGGCTGCACGTATACACACACACACACTCACATATAGCTGCGTACACACATATACGGTGAGCCGCATGCACAAGGCCACCCCCTTCCTCATTGTTGAGGAATTACTTGCTCTTTAGGGTCTTAAGTTACAAGAGCAATTGATCCCCCTGACCCCCTGCAAACCCTGGAGGTTGTGCTGGGAATCCGAGCTCCAATGTATACACACAGGAGACAGCTCAACCCCCAGAGCAGCACTCTTGACACTCCCCAGCACCGCCACAACACACACACACACCTCCTACTCGTTTGCTGTCTGATTCCGCCTGTTCCAATGCTGTGGACTTAGCACTGCCTGCTGGTCTAACAGGTGCAGTGCCATGGAAAGAGCTCTGCAGGCAAATGTAGTTTGCACATAAATAAAAGGCTGAAGCCAAGTGCTAATTGCAAGCAGAAAAATATAGTTTATAGTTAAAGATAAATTAGTCATGCAATGTAGAAGTTTATATTTTCCACTTTGTGGCAGGCCAAGGTAGTCACAGCAACTCAAAATGTGCTTCCACAGTGTTTTTCATGGCTATGAATAACCATTTCCCCACCAGATCAGATTTTTCCTTGAGTTAATAAGATCACATGACAATCTGCCACATATTAAGCACTTAAAGGCAAATTTCAAAATGATCCAAAACCTATATTTACAGGGGTTTTGCAAGATGTTTTTGGGCAGCAATTCACACTTATTTTCATTATTAATTCGTCTACAGATTATTGTCACGTTTATTCAGGTAATTCTTTATAAAAATCCACAAATAGCCAAAAAAAATCCCCCCAGGGCTGCCACTAACTAAATTATTTTATTAAACTAAATTGTTTCAATTATTTTTCATTTGCCCATTATTTTCTCAAGTCATTTTTGGTTAATAAAATGTCAGAAATACCATAAACATGCTCTGTGTTATTTCCCAGAGCTGGAGGTGATGTTCTTAAACTGTATGTTTTGTCAGGCCAGCCCATTATGTTAGGTAATACAGTTTATTATCATCTATGTCACAAAAACAACACTGAATTCTCGTATTAATGCATGAAAAAAAAAATCATAAAATGAAAAAAAAACTAGACCAGACAAACATTAAGTTACACTAACAAAAGTGAAGCAATTGCATAACATTTTTTATTGAGCATTATCTTTGCTTGCTTACGGTGTCACAATGTATCACATTACATTGAATGGTAACCTTTGTAGAGTGATGTTGTATCGCCAGGTTATTGTCAATACACAGCCAAAAAAAGATACAATATTCTTTCCTGTCAGTTGGACATTGGACTGTATGGCTGTAGTTTTGAAAAATCCTTTCACAAATCTCACAGGAGCTCACTTCAAAGTCTCCTCATTTACTGAGACACTACACAACGAAGCAATGTTTTGAAAGACTTTGAACCATAATAAAGGTTCTCTTCTCCCCTGAAGCCCCCTCTAAGCTCAACTGCTCTGAACAACAATTAACTCTTGACCTCAAATAATTGTATTATTACAAGGGTCAGCTTGCCTCAACAGCCCTTGCCTGAGTTGGTGCCCCGCAGCAGTGTCATACGTCACTAAATTACTTTCTAAACCAAAGAAGGAGTTCTGGGTTTCTAACAAATTGCTGAGCTCTGTTTATCTTGACACCTTCTTTCTGCGTCGAAAAACTTGGCATTTTTCAAACGTCGGCTCAAATAAAACACTGCTTTAGGTCACCGTGACGCTGGGAATGAATGTTTAGAGACATTATTAGACTGCTGGTGCCAGGTTACCCCTCACAGCCAAGGCAATTTGATAATTGAGGTTGTTAGAGTGAAAAAGCTGAAGGCTGAAGACAGCGTCGTTATGCTATCAAAATAATCTCCCACGCTCTGGGGTCGCTGTCACAGTCTAACTCATTGTGTCATTTTTCAATCCTCAGCCTGTCTGAGTTCTGTCTTCTCCTGGATCTAACAGAGCCTGCTGTGTGTGCGCATTCACACCCACTTGTACCCTGCCAGCAGAGCTCTGTGGACAGGGAAGCAATTTGGTCTTTTTTAATATTTGACCGAATTACAGGAGCAAATATTGGATTGAACCAAGTTTCCTCTGGTTTGCCTGTGCACACATACACTTGGACATTTTCTCGGTGATAAATAGTAACAGATCATGAATTTAAAGCTTATTAGAGATCGCTCTGTCAGTGCTCTGTATGCAGCCGCTCATGGTTTTATTTATGAGCGCTGTTTGACGAGGAAATTGCAGGTTTGATTTTTGTATGTCCCTGACTTGATGAATTGTCAAAAGCAAATATTGAAAATTCACAGAGATAGACAGACATTGGTCGCCTGTCACATCCAATAAACACAAAATTATACATTTACTCTGGCTCCTGTCTAAATGTAGTTGGAAGAAAATAGTTTCCTGGTATACGTCTAAAAAGCCTTTCTTAAGCCTTGTTGACATGGCTTACAACGTATTTGAAGGAGCATAGCTTTTAAAGAGACTCATTGACATGAAGGTAAATCAACTAATGCTTCTTCTCACTTTATCTTGGCAGATCACGAACATCACCAAGCTCAAAGACTTTCTGCTACAACACAGGAAAGATTATGTGAGCGCCGGAAGGTAAGCCTCGCCAAACAGTCACAGTAATCCACCACAATCAACAACAGCAGCAGTAAAACCCTTCAAGGCTGCAGGGGAGGTCACCGAAGAGACAAAACACTTTGATTCTGACAAAATTCAGAGAAGGTTAGGAGTCAGGGCTACTTGAAGGTACTGCAAATATGTCTCCAGTGTGTATGTGTGTGCTGCAGGGGCTGTCTGCTGGCACAAGGTCAGCAGCGAGTAGGGTGGTCTGTAGCGGCAGGCTCCAGTCTAATTGTCTGGAATAATTGAGCTGCAACCAAGTGAAGAACAAATCACGCCCTGGGACTAATCCAGGCCTTCCTCCCTTCAAGGCCCCCTCTGTGTTGTGTAGGTGTGGGTGTGTGGAGTAGCCCTTGTTTTGTTAGGTTTGTTGATAAAGCCTCCACAGAACACATTAAGAGATGTCAATGGGTGGAGTGCAGCAGTATTTAGTGGTGGGAAAATCCATCAAGAAGCTTTCAGCGGTTTGTCTACCATCAGCCTCGCCATCAGCCGCTCCTGTCTTCCAATCTTCTTATCAAACTTCCTTTTTCCGGCACACTTTGACTTTGCCCGATGGAATAGTAATGGGCTATAATTCTATAAATGTTTCTGCAATTAGTCCAATGCATGTTCTTCAAATAAACTGTTGTATACAACAAACTTTATTGAATTATCTACATTAATTACGTATATAATATATGTCTATGTATGATCTTTATGAACTATCTAAATAGTTGATGATTTCAATTAACTTCTCCTTTCAGTGGTGGTCTGTAGGCCATCTGCTTCAAGCTTGGACAGGTTGTGTTCAGAGATGGTCTTCTGCATACCTTGGTTGTAACAAGTGGTTATTTGAGTTACTGTTGAACCAGTCTGTTCATTCTCCTCTGACCTCTGGCATCAACAAGGCATTTTGGCCCAGAGAACTGACGCTCATTGGGTATTTTCTCTTTTTGGACCATTCTCTGTAAACCCTAGTGATAGTTGTGTGTGAAAATCCCAGTAGATCAGCAGTTTGTGAAATACTCAGACCAACAACCATGACACATTAATAACCCCTAAATCACATTTCTTCCCCATTCTGATGCATCATGTCTACGTGCCTCAATGCATTGAGTTGCTCTCATATGATTGACTGATTAGATATTTGCGTTTATTTAGTTTGATTTAAACAACCATGCAAAACAATCTACATTCACCTTTACACCACAACAGAACCATAACTAGACCTTTACATGTTTTATGTATAATGTGTGTTAATGTTTGTTCTTAGTAAAGGAGTGTCACTGTGTCTCAGAAGTCCACCAGAGGGAGACATTATGTCCCAACTACACACCACCGCCTGACAGGAAGAAGGTCCTACTGTATGTTTCAGTCGGTCATTTCTGTGTGGAGTTTCATGTTCTTCTCATGTTTGTGGAAGAAGATTGTCTGAATTTGCGGAAGCTTGAATGTTCGATGGTTTTTTTTCAATCTGCCCAGTGCACAAGGCAATATGTCTCTGCTTCACATAGTGTTGAATATGGAAATGGATGCAGAAAGTGGTTGAAGATACATGAATATTAGGGAGGAGGAAGACATCTTTCAGAATTTCTGTCACTTTTAATGAAGAGTCTTCCACACATTCAGCTTTTGAAACAGGCCCACAAAGCATTCGAACTCACTATGATTGTTTTTGTGTGTTTTACAGTCTCATCTCGTCCGATCTTACTCGTATGACGGACAATGAACGTGACCAGATTGACCAGGATGCTCAGATCTTCATGAGGACCTGCTCTGAGGCCATCAAGCAGCTGCGCAATGAAGGTGCAAGCTTGTTTCACTGTGCAGCACATAAACTACTTCACATATATTAATAAAAATATAAAATTTGCTTTGTAGTGATGTGAATTTTGTCTTGCATCATGTCTTACATTGGAACAGTCATTACTTTTCGCAATATACCAAAATCAGTGACTATATGTTGAATAAGTGAAGGTGTTGTTGTTGTCATCATAGCAGAGAAGCAAGTGACATCAGCCCAGATAAAGGAGCACAGAGGAGCTGTGCTGGACCTCATTGAAATGTATCTAAGAGGTGAGTTTGTGCGACTTATTACAATTCAGACAGCACACGTCTTCTCGCTTGTCCTCTGTTGTTTGCATTTGGATATCTTTAGGGGATTTACTGTCTCAGGGAGTGGTGTGTATGAGCTCAGCAGGCAGCTTACAGTGGTTTCAACATGAGCTGCTGTATACATAATACATAACTGAAATCAGTGAACCAATCTTTCAGCGAACTGGACTGCATGGTGACATCATGTGTATCTTGATTGTTTTTCAGGAGTATGTAAGCTTTACTCTGAGCAGAGAGCAATCCGAGTCAAGAGAATGGTGGACAAGAAGAGGCTGTGAGTAAACGTTAACCTCATTCACATCATTTATTATTTACTTGTAATACTTTCGAAAACTCGCTCTTGATTCACATGATCCTGTGCTCGCTGGTTTCAGGTCGAGACTGGCACCAGAGCACCAGAGCAGGGTGGAAAAAACGCCCGAGGTGGAGCCCACAGAGGAGAAAACAGTCAAGGAGGAAAGTTCTGGTAAGTTAATGAGTCCACCGAGACACTGGACTCTAGTTTTGTGGTGTCACAAAAACTAGTACAAGCAAACCTGCTTCTACACAGTCATGCTTTGCTGATTTGGTATTTTGGTGTATTTAGCTATTTCTGTTCCCTGTAAAGTGCACTTTTCCTCCAATTCTGTCAACAGGAAGAAAGTAGGGGACAAGTGACAGAAATGCACAATAACTATGGAAACACTCACACCAAAATAGCCTGCAATTTTAAAGGGACTATAATAAAAATGCCAGTAAAGCAGTGTTTACTGCAATAAGGATGAATGGCTGATTATCATATTTAAATGATCTACACTGGCTTTACATTGCACAGAAGTGCCTCATTATTTATATTTATACAACCATTTGATGGCCGCAGGATCGATCTTTGTGTTTCATCTTCATTCTCTAGTTTGAAAAGCTGCTGTGCAGCAACATTATGCCTGATAATTCATTGTAAATACAGCCATTCATTTGTATTTCTGCAGATTTATGCATGCCAAACCATCGGAGGTTGGGTTAACATGTAGTGAGACATTTCACAGTTCACAGCGACAAATCTAAATATATCTAAAGACACATGTAAATGTATGTAGGCCCTCCTGCCTGCACCTCCAAACGGAGGGTACGCTCACCCTATTCTCAAGTTGCATTTTTTTAAATAATTACACTTTATACAAGAAACATAAACTGTTCATCTACTGTAGGTAAAACACTGACTCTGGATACAACCCCACATGGTAAAATTGGAACTGTTTGATAGTCATGCATCAAAAATCAAATAGTCTTTGTCACTATAGCATTAACAGGATTATAATGTGAACCATGAACACTGCATAAAGATCTGCTGCTTCCTAAACCGTTTTGTTAAAAGAAACAAATTGAAGGTACCAAAATAAATGGAGCACATTTTAATTGACGTTAAAATGGCATATTATTAGTTTTGCAGCGAGATAGAGAGTTTTTCTTTTCCTTCCTGTAGAGAAGACTGTGTCAGAGGTCCTGGACAACCCCGTCAACCTGTGGGAGGAGGGCCGAGTGGAGGACGAGCTCTCTCCTGAGGAGATCCAGATGGTACGGTGCCTCAGACATCAATATTTATTATTCATGCTGTACAGTATATGTAAATTTGTGTGAATCATGCGTGTCTCATAAAAGTACAGCTATACTAAGACAACATAAATGCACAGGGACTCAGTAAAGCACATATAGGTTGCCTTACTGAGGACATTTTAGGAAGAATGTAGGCGTATAAATAACATTCACTTGGACATTTGTGTTGTCAGATATAGAGTGGGGAAGTAACTCCAGCTTTGGTGTTTTAAAGTGTTCAGATTCACCAAAGTCACAAAATAACACAAACAAACCAACAGATAGAGGGAGCGATGGAGCAACACCTCCCGTGTTCTGCAAGATATTTCAAAGTCTGGTGACTTTGAAGAGAGCATAGATGGATATCACAGCTTCAGTTTCCCTGTCAAAACTTGCTGTCTGACAGCAAGATAAAGCAGTAAAATATTCTAAATAAAGTGTACACTTCACTGATACTGTCTTTGGCTATGGTCACGTGCCTTTTACATCCTAACTTACAAAGAATCTCTACATATCTACATACGCATTATTGATAATAGTGTACAGATGTTTTATTATTGTGTGTTTCCATCTAGTTTGAGCAGGAGAACCAGCGGTTGGTGAGTGAGATGAACAGCCTGGTGGATGAAGTGAGGTGAGTCGCACATTGTTTTCCCTTCTTTCAGTCTGTTTTGAACAACATGGTTATTACCAGGGGATGTCTGTAATTTCATTCTGTCCACACATTACTATTATGAATCAGTGAACGGTAAAAAGAAAAATCTGTGGTATTCCAGAGATCATCCTGTGTATGTGTTACACAATGTCACATCCCCTTGCACTAAATCACACTGCCCCAGTGCCTGAAATGACAGGTGAGCAAGACAGCAATTATGTGAAATACCAGATGTCGATCCAGACAGGATTAAAGTGACCCAAGGACGTAGGTGATGAAATTGTGACCATGGTAGCCAGAGAAAATCACTGGCATGTTTGTTCCAGATGGGACAAAAATGGTCCCTAGGTGAAAATTACATGCCCCTGTAATACTGATGCCATCTGGCAGGGCTGAAATGCGCTAGGCACTCCACTCTCATGGGATATTTCACGTGTTCCTTCTCTGTGCATCAGGACAATAGAGGGGAAGGTGGTGGAGATCTCTCGACTGCAGGAGATCTTTGCTGAGAAAGTCCTACAACAGGTGAGCCCAGTTCCTTTCATTTCGTTCACTTGGACACTTTATTTTAAGACAAAGTAAAACTTATTGTCTCTCTCGCTTTCTGTGGCAGGAAACAGAGATAGACAGTATTCATCAGCTGGTTGTGGGTGCTACAGAAAATGTCAAAGAAGGCAATGAAGATATACGAGAGGTACATCATGTATTCTGCATGTTCTTCGTACTTTGTATTATGTTTTCCTTTGGTTAACATTAATGAATCTGGTCTTTTATTTTACTTCTGTCACAAGGCAATCAAAAACAACGCTGGCTTCCGGGTTTGGATCCTGTTCTTCCTGGTCATGTGCTCGTTCTCTCTCCTCTTCCTGGACTGGTACGACAGCTAACACAGCTAGCCAGCACGGACTCTATACAACAGGAAACTGTCTGGCTCTGGCACATATTGGTAAAATCATAAAGACGTGATGACGGCACTGAGGCTGAATGTACAGTTTACTGTGCTGGACCTGGTGTACAAAGTGCTCTTCATGAAGATCTTGTCTTAAATTGGAGGCGGTAGTTTGTTCCCTGATGCTAACTATCTGTTAATGTTAGTCCACGGCAGCTTCAGTGTTAATTAGCACTTCTCTGGAGGCGAGCTTTGTATCAAGCACTATGTCCACTTTAAGCGTGTGTATGGTTAGACAGTCAATCTTTCTCTACCACTAAAAGCAGTGATATGGACGCCCTGAGGGGCAAGTAAGAGACAAAAATCAGTCATCTAAATGGTTTTCTCTCCTGTGTTCATGACGTAACAACAGGTGAAATACTGTAATTGAAGTGTAATCTTTCTCATTCTCAAAGGATTTTTCATCTATCAAAAAACAAATGAAAGAAAAAGTTTGAGCAGGTGATTTTTTTGTTATTGTTCCAATACTAATTTCATCCTCAAGAGGCTGAAGTGCATCACTACACCACCTTCTAAAAGTTAGTTTTTAGTTCATTCTCTGCTCCACTCCCAGCCGCAGGTGGAGGGGAGACAAATGGCCGGCCAGTTAGCTAGCTATTTTGTCTGTTTACAGAGCTACTGTGTGCTCTCCTCTCAGGACTCATCGCTTCTTGTCTCCTCGAGGTGAGGAGTGAAGCAGAGGGAAGGATAGGTCCAGTTGTGCCACTTGATATCCAGCTGCTAACCATACATTAGCTAGCCAGCTAGCTTCATAATTCCACCATGCTTTAATGCTACACTGCTTACTGACACAAAGTGTCACTCTTCTCACTCTGTAATGTGCTATTCCCTCTGACAACAGTGTGGATGAAGCATTAAATGGGTCAATTTTAGTCATTTAGCAGCTGGCTAGTTTGCTAGCCTGACAGGGGTCTCAGTTCTTGTAATATGTCGGTATGCACGTTTTTTAATGGTTTGGCCTTTTATGGATATAATGCACCTATAAGGTTTGTTTAAGGGAATATTCAAACTTTTGGCCAATTTTGACCACACTACAATGTTCTGTGTATACCTTGTTTATGGACCTTCACAGATGGAAAAAGCTAACTAAAAATGATCTCTGACTTTTTTCCACCTGTTCTACAGTCATAAACACAGGAGGGAAAAACATCCTATCAGACCTGTTTTTTTTTCACTTGCCTCGGGGGATTGCATACAGTGATGATTGTTTGATTGGCAGCGACTATTCTTGTGTGACTGACTGAAAACATTGATTTCTGATCCCTTTTAGACCAGACTAAAGACCTGCTCAGACCTGCGTAGCATTCACTCGCTGCCTCGTGCACACTATTTCAATAGACTATTTGTGTACCTCAGTGACATATAAATGATAGAACTGTCAAATGATGATGACTGTTTTGCTTTCCACGCAATTATGAGGAGTGGAATAATTTATTTAATATCAATCACAGCATAACTGTACTGAGACGCCGCTCACATTAAACTCTGCAGTAGTCTTAAGTAGATTCCCTGTCTTGTTTTTACTTCAGGTTATAATTGCCTTAGAGTTTTAAAGATTTCATATTTATGTCAAGCTTTCAGATAATATCAAGAGCAGCAGAAGGCACGGCCTGCTTTGGTCTGTCAGCCAAACAAGAGAAGCCACCGACAGGAGATTTGAGTCACACAGCCTCCTGATATTTCTACTAATCTGTTTATTCGGATTAACCTTTATTCTAGTTAAAGCATCACAGCGCTGAGAAATGTTGCTTTGATCTTAACTCAAGGGAGTCTAAGCTGTTAACTGTAATTATTTTCTGCACTGAGGGAGTTTCAGCATTAATGACAAGATTTACACTAGAAATAGTTCATGTATTCCACTTGGACATGGGTGTGAAATGTGGGCACTTTATTTCCGTTTTTCATTTAACATTTTATGTAGCAAATGCACTTCAATGGTAATCATTACATTGTTTGAAAAAGGTACATAATTCGTGACAGTTTAAGTTAAATGACAAATACAGAAGAAAGCAACAGGACAAGCGACTACTGTCAGATTGTTCCACTACATCAACCTAAGTCTAGTTTCTGGGATGGCTACCAACAGCCATCTATGGTGACATTAATCAATGCAAAGCATTGCACAATACAGTGTCTTCACTAGCAATGCAAAAACATTCAATACAGTAGCATAACATGTATGCTATGAAAAGTAACCATTAAGTGGCCAGCAAAGAAAAGCACATGGTGTTCACAAACAGTTTAAATGAATGGAGACAATCATTAATGCTGGTTAAAAAGACTTGATGCATCAAATACTAAAATCTCCTTGACAGCACTATATGCAGAGAGCAATATGGGCTGTGTCAAAACAACACGATTAAAATAGTTATTTTTTCGCTGGTTAAAAGGGTTCCTCCAGGTTGAGCCTCATTTATTCACAATATCATGACAGTAAAATATTTTGACACAGATGACCTCAGTGGCGAAATTGTGTCGCTTCATGAAAAATTTACCACTTGCTCGACCTTATGAGGTCTGACATGCGCTATCAGTACTTGATGTGTTTGAGAAAAAAAACTGTTTCAAAGCAAACAGATTGTTTTTAGGGTCCTGCGTGCATGTGCGTTAAAACAAGCGACGCAGACACAAGATGGTTCACAGTCATTTCACAATGTGAGTACTAAAGTGAGTTCTGTTACATGTGTGTATGTACAAAGACAGTGAGTGTGTGTCTGTGTTTGTATTCCTGTGGCTCGTTCTACACGCTTGCCACTCTGTTTTGAAGTGTAAATAAATAACAGCATATGCGATTCAAACAAACCGTGTATCCACCCGACGGTAAGGTTTACTTTGCTGAAAACATGGTCAAAATTTACACACATTTCCTGCTACAGTACACATCAGCTGACCAAACTACACCAAAAAGGCAGCAGAGCACCTCAGGCAAGAGAAGTTGATTTTTCACCCACAGAAAGCCACATGAGTGTGAGGTTTGCTTGAATGGCACAACCATGTTATTTATTTAACCCTGCAGCAGGTGAGGCCTCCTCCTGATCCCAGGTTGGCTAAGCCAGTTTCTGGGCCGTCTCCGTCTCCTGCTGGGTGACCTTTTCCTCAGACATGATGGTCATCCATGGTGATACTGACCGGGTGATGGTCTGCTTGGCTATGTTGTAGTGGTTGATGAGGGTGAAGAGGCGCCCGCGGCCCCCAGGGCCCTGAGGGGGGTAGTTGCCATACATCCCAGCTGGCATGCAGCGACCTTGCTGCTCCAAAGAGAAAGGGAATCAGATTAAACACAAGTGACAAACCATACAGAGGGTGACAGAATTATTGCTCAGAAAAGGATCCTGAGTAACAACTTGAGATTTGTTACATGAGAAAACAGGAAAGAAAAAAAGTTGGATGGCTGTAACTAAACAGAGCTACATTTGTACTAGAGCAAAAGATCCCTCAGAAAATGAAAAGCAGAGAAATAACTTACTAAACTATAGTGTTGTCTGTGGACTCAAGGTTGTATGTTTGTTTTTTGACCTTCAAACGCTTCATTTCCTGCACTCTGGTCAGTTGTTCTGCACCAGTGTGTGGTGGAAATGTCACGGTACTTTATGCTCCAGCCGTTCATAATTGCTTTATCTGCTCTCTGTCTTATGGCAGATTGCTACTTTTTCTTGTGAGGTTGCAAACTGCCACCACCTACTATACCTGATGATTGATTACATCTATAAGCCCCATTCTAACAGTTTGCTTTAACGTTTTAATGGTCGGGACAAAATCATGAGTTGTATGTCAGTCCCATTAGCCACAATCATAGAGTCATACCCTGTGAGGCAGGCTGAGGTTGTAGCAGCACGTTTTATTGCTTATTAACTCAACTTTTCATTCGTAAGAGGAAGATTGTGTTATGACTTGCATTCAAAGTTACACAGTCTTGCCTTAACTTCTCACTATATCAATGTGATATGATCTGAAGTTGTCTCTATGCTGCATGGCTTATGTGTTCATGTGCCATATCACCATTTTACTAACTTGTTGCATCATTTAACATTTTCATCAAGATTGTTGTATTTTTTATATGCTCTGTTTTGTTGCTTCTTGTTGTGCTGCGTGGCTTGTTTATTATCTTGAGAACGCTTATCTGTCGCTGCTGCTGCTGCTGTTGTCCCTGTGGTGTCTTGTTGTCTTCTGTCTGTTAACTTAACCAACACCTCACTGGAGTCAAAATAAACTCTCGCCAAATGACTGCAGTGGAAAATTAGCCAGCTGGCTAACACCGACAAAGTCACAAAAAATGTCATTAATGTGCATTTTCATTATACATAAATAGAGGAAATGAAGATAATTTAGAACAACAGATTTATTCAAAATAACCAAAAGCTGATAATGTGTAGCAGCAGCAAATTGACCTAGACATTTATTATCATAATGTTTTAAATAGAAAGTAACTGAATTGATTGTCCTTGCTATGTGAAAACCATATGTTCATACATTATCAGATGAATGTCAGATTTACTGAACGGGTTATTTTATTTTGAACAGAATCTTGGTAAACTCAAATGCTTAGCTTCATTGCAACACATAACGTAAACACGAACAGTCTGGTTGTGTATGGTTTTTCTTTTACATTAACTTAATTTATGAATCACTCTTCAAAACACTGCTAAAACCTCTTTATATAGTAAAGAACATTGGTTAAACTAGGTAACAATAAAACAAAATAATAATCTGTTTGGCACAAGGTCACAAAAAAATGATTGCTCATGAGAGTTTACCGTGTAAACGAAGCTGTCAGGGCAAGGCTGCTCGTACTGGTAGACCTTGTAGACGACCAGGAACACCACACACACCAGGAATGCCAGGGCACAGATCACCAGCAAGGTCACCTGAGGGAAGAGACACAGCAGCTCCTTCATCACACCTTCTGTATGTGACAGCTCTGCTGAGGGACAAATCTACTGTGTGGGTGTTTGTGAAAGAAAAGGAGTTGGCGCATTAGAGCAACATATTTTATTTATTTATTTTAGATTTTTCTAAGGTCCCCTTTTTGTAAAAAGTAAGATTTCCACGATTATAAAGGTCTAGTTGATGTATAAATAAGGTGAAACTGTGTCCTTAAACAAGCTGTCAGGACTTCTCTAAGGTTGTGATGTCACAAATATACTATATATAGGCAGAAAGTGCTGCTACAGGGCCATTACAGCTATTCCCCGGCTGCAATGAAGGTGCAGAGAGCACAGAAGACCTAGACACGCCGACCAATCAGAGCAGCCTGGGCATTTTTTGGGGCGGGGATCTTAAAGAGAGAGGTGTTAAACAGAGCGTTTCAGACAGAGGGTCAATATAATTATAATCAGACTGACAGTATGACAAAAAAAGTGATTTTTGATTATTAAACCATGTAATCATGTTTAGTTAAAGCCTAAAACACAAGTATGGACCTAAAAATCTGCATAATATTTCCCCTTTAGATAAACAGCAGTACAAGGCTGCTATATTGAATGACAAAATATCCATGGAAGAGTTGCAGATTGGTGTAGGTGACACCAAGTTGTATGTCTTAATTCGTGGGTTTTAACAGTAGCAGCCAGTCAAGCCTGCACAGGATATTCTGCACATGGTAACTCGACAGTTAAATGGTTTGTGTGACCATCTGTACAGCTCTCACCTCCCAGGGGAGTTATGTAACGGCTACTGGTGTTTCTAGGAAGTGGGAGGGGGATAGGACAAGGTGTGGGAGAAATCGCCTCATTATCGCCAAAGATGTTGTGCGCCAAGGTGTGCATGAGCTATTTTTATGAGTCGATATGTTATAGTCGCCTTCAAAGAAATCAAATTGTTGCAGCAACAGACGGGAAATGGAAACAGTGGTGCAAATGTTGATTCTGTGACAGAATGTTCTTTCCTGAATTGGGGGCAAGGTGCCGGTGCATCCCAGGGCTTCTTGCATTCAGTTTGTTTGGCTGAGGTTTGAGACAGCGCGGATCAGAATGAATAAAAAGAATATTCTTTTTTATCCGTGTGGTGTTACACAGCAGAGCAGACAGCAGGACATGTACAAAGCAAAGCAACAGGAGATTATGAAAGAGACTATCTGCGATGAAAGGGCTGCCTGCAGCATTTCAAAGCAGCGTTCAGAGGATGTGAGCTGTGTTCCCTGACACGGTGATGTGCTTCCTTTCCTTTCAGATGTTTGAGAATTAAAGCTCTATCGCTAAAGGAAGCTTGACACACCTCACGGAGACGGTTTCATCTGTTGATTTTCAACATGGAGGAAGAGTAGAACATTTATGATTCCATGCAAAGAAGTCTTCCCTTTCATTTACAAAAGCATATGTTTTAATCATTCTATATGGTGTCACACATCTGTCAGCTAAGGGGGGCGTTGAGGGAGGTGGGAATGATGCCGCCGCTTGGAGGCCATCGCCATGGCAGCAGCTGAATTAATGAGAGTTCCAGGGCGGGGTTAAGTGAATCATTGTGCATTATGTCTTCCTGTGTATGCCGGCAACATGACAGGCTGCACAGATCATGGAGGTGACATGTGCAAAGAGGTACAGCTTGAATTGCAAAGGTGGGAATATTGTGACTGAGGTGACAAATGTCCTGAGCTGCAGGGAGACGACTGTCTTCTCTGGGGGCATATGTAGGAGTGCGAGAGATATTGAAAAATGGGATGATGTATGAAAACGCAGATGACGGCGGGGACATTATTCTTACTTTGAGTCGCTCAGATACGCCTTCGATGATGCTTATTGAGAACTCTGCAATTTTGGGAGACCGTAGTTTCCCTTTCTTGCTCTCACCATCATAGTCTGCCTTTGTCTTCACCACCACCTGGTAGAAACAAACACATGTACATGAGAAAAGATCCAATAGCTTCTGGAAGAAAATGAGCCATAGCAGGATAGATAAAATGATGTGTGTTATCTATAGAAATAACAGATCTATAAGGATGAGCATTGGTTACACACAAAAGGAGTGTTTTCCTTCATTTTCACCACCTCAATTGGGCTAATTGGAATGATAGAAATACAGCAATAAAGGGCCCCTCATTGTGACTCTCCAAATCAACGGAAAAATATCACACACACACAAATCTTACCTTATCCGGTGGTGGAAACTGCAGCTGACTTGCATCTAATGGTGTTATGAGAGGGATGGTGTCAAATCCGTCTTCAGAAACCACCTTCCCGTTATTCTTCTCGCTGAAATTATTCCCCAGTTTAACCATTTTCCCTGCGCGAAAAAACACCAACCTGAGGGGGGTAAACAAGCGCGTATTACTGCTAAATGAAAGGCATTATGGATTATTCTCTGCTCCTGTGTGACTGCATGAATCACTCAAGGAATCATACCCAGATTTTTTGTACACATGCAAACAGCAGTCCAAATCACACAAAAATGATGCGAGGCGCTTTGTGGGCCACGAGAAAGCCTGTTACCCACAAAAGCGCAGGAGAGGACACGCAAGGCTTCGACATAATGGGGACCAATGCATCACCGTGAGAGAAAAAAAATCGCATTTACCGCATCCAAACACTTACCAGCTCGGCGGAGTAGGGTTTTGAAAGCAGCGTATTTTTCCTGATGTGGTGGTTTTATCACTCCAGCGCTGCTACGTGTTTTTTGAGGTGTGACGCAGCCGATTTGCGGAGAGCTGGTGCACAATATGGCCAGCTGGGTTTGTGCGCCGCGTTACCTCCGAGCTGGATGCTGCTGCTGGCGTCTGGCTGCACTGCAAGTGATGTAACATCCTCATCACATCCATCCATACACATCTGATCTGTGGCACAGACCCAGGAGCCGGAGCCGGAGCCAGCCAACGTTTAGACTCGCATGCACTAAATGTGTTTTATTGTTTCCATTGATGAGGGAATTACAGATTTATTTATTTTTACTAAAGAGGGATTTCTTTTACCGGAAAGTGTACAAAAGCAGAGCAGAAATCTTGAACCTTTAAATGTATTTGTTTGAACGGCAAGATAGTTTTATGGAGATGAGGAATTTTTAAAGCAGCTTTCTGAAAAATATGAAATTGGTGTGTATTTTCGGCTTACTGATTTTGGTACTTAAAGGGACCACAAAATACAAAATTATTTTTAATATTGCTGCAGTGCTATAATATATAATCTAGATTGTTTTAGTGTGAGTTGTAGAGTGTCACACATAGACACATGCATTCTCTCAAATATAATAAAACAATGTTCATTTCCAGGAATCGAGACCTGGTTACTCAAGATAACTCAACAGCAGACAGACACAGTTAACAGTGAATTTTTAGCTGCTAAAGAAAAAGATATTTCCCCCAGGAGTTGGTAGAGACCAAAACAGAGCAAAAAGAAAGTGAATATTAGACTGAGGCTACATTTGAACATTCTGAAAAATGATAATGTTACAACATTTGCTCACAAGTCGACCAGGCTGAACAGAGTAATTTGTTTTCTGCAGGGCTGCAAGAAAAGAATGACATCGTTCTTTGCTTGCAGCCCTGGTTTGTGAGTTCTCTCAGCTTTTCTTGACACAGAACATTTGTCTTGTGTGGTTTCCGCCAACTATTGTGTGATCGGTCACAAATCTGCATTTGGATTTGACGTGTGCTGCAGTGGGAGGGCCCTTTGAGGACTTCCCAGGAGTTCTGCACTTGAGTTTCTGGTGAAGTATGAAATGTCCTGGCCTTGTTCTTGTTCTTGCCACCTCAACCCTTTAATTTTCAGAACCGAAGTGACCCAAGACATCTTTTCTAGCCTTTTAAAAGAGAATCTTAATGTGCAGAAAGACACCAAACACTTACGTCACAGTGTCCTCACAGGTCATTGCAGCAAAGGCAAACATTTTAGGGAGTGTTCAGTTAGACTTTAAAAGTCCTGAAAACTTAAAACAAGTATTTCTCTAAAACCTTGAATATTCATGAACTAAAGTTTATTTAAATGTTTTTAAACATCCTAAGGTTAAATTTGCTCTCAGTTTATTCTCAGAGTGAAACTCTGACCTGATGTTGGCAGCAGGGTGTCATGGGTGTGGTTTGATGAGATTTGATTGACAGTAACCAAACAACCCACTTAACCAGCTTTTTCTAATCCTACACACACACCTGTCATTAGTCATTTGTGTAAATGTTTTTTAAAATGTGTTTTTATATAAATGTGCCAGTACAACTCTGCCCTGCTCTGTGTTTCTGACTTCATCCTCGATCAATATGCTCTTACTGTGATTAATCATGTGTTTCTTTCAACTCCTATGTTGTGCATTGATTTTGAATGCACCTCCTGTCTGTACATTCACTTCAGCAGCCTCTCTTTTTCTCATCATTTCTGCAGAGTAAAGATGAGTCTCTGTTTTTCAGCATGCAGGGAAAACTTTGCAGAGAGAGACCCCCTCCAGTGCCATTTCAACAACTGATTCCACCCACCTCAAAACACTGAGAAGTGCCCAGAGGAAAATATAGTATCTTTCAAGTGAAATAACCAAGTTTGGCAGTGAATAATGAGTTCGTGATCCCACTGAGCAAAAAGCTGATTGAGAAAATATGTTTTTAGGGCCTTTAAGTGACAGGAGATTAACATATTGATTTGTTTTCTTTAATCTTGTCCTTGATATTACACAGAAATGACTTCTTATTCTCAGTGCTTGTGTGTCAAATAGGTATATTTCCCATATTGGTAATATATAGTTTCCATTTACCAGATTTGGCTTGTAGCCCATGAGAAAAGAAAAAAAAACAAATGTCAAGAATCACTTTTCTTCAAAAGTGTTGGGATCCATTAGGCTAGTGTACAGTGAAGCTACGCTTAAATAATCACCTTGAATTACTAACAAATATACAACACAGTGAACAATATGTCACTCTGAGTAATGCATAACATTCAGCCCTTTATATCTCCTCATCACGCACCTATAAGTGGTGAAAAGAAGCTGTGTCTGTGCATATAATCCAGTATCTTGTTGCCAGGCTACAGTGTGAATGAAAGGGGGTTAGGAGAGGAGACATTAATGATCAGATCCAGCCTGTTAATCCATAGTGAAAAGGAAGCAGCAGATGAGAGAATGATCTCATCAGAAAGCTCAGCTCTGTAGTGGACTGTTGACTTGGCCTGCTGCAGTGTCTCTGTGTGCTGCTGCCTGCTGCTGTGCTGGCTGATAAAGAGTCTGTGATGAGTCTATGGTACAAAGTCATTAGCTATCAGATTTCCCTCCAGGGTCCGCAGAGGTGATGTCATGTACTTCCTGAAAAAATGATGATGGTTAAAGATTTAAATGGACTCTCTGAGAAGTCTCACTCTTCTTTATTGTAGATATCATAATTGTTCTTTTGATCTTGTTATTTTCACATGACATAAGCCAGTGAGTGAGTCAGTCATCAGTGCTGGTTGCAGTGCAGGTATACTGTGTTTGTTCCTGATGCTCCATCAGACCTGTAGTTTCCTCTGCAGGACAGTTCTCCACTGAGATTAAAACACTTGTCTTGGCCTCAATACATGCTGTACTCTCAAATATCTCAGCAGGCCACTGTTGCTGCAGCTTATATACACTGTATATGTATATACTGTGTATGGCCTTCACGCACACAGCCTGAGAGTATCTGTTAGAGTAATATAGAAACAAGATCATCTTATATGATAAACCAAACTTGTTTCTTATTTTCTTTCATTTTCAGCTGCACACTGTATAATGCACACAGATGTGTAGCAGTTTCTGCTGCAGTCGTCTTCTCAGGTTTGACCACTAGAGGGAGACACCAGCGCACTTATTTACCACCATGCCTGCTTGTGTGATGCATTGTGTGATTGCTCTTGTTTAAGTGTGTGCTCATTGCCATCACCATAACTGACAAAAAATGATAGAGCTACACTCTGTTTTTTTCTTTAAATGGGCACGAGAAAAAGTGAAAGTGAACAGATGTGGCCTTTTGTTTGATTCATACTGCACATTTCAATGTTATTTTAATTTTGATAAGTTACTTAAATCACAGATCATATTCTCAGTTTGTGCCTTTTTTAAAAGCCAAAATGAGTGGAGGAATCACTGGAGAAAATGGTGTAGTAGAAAAGTAATCAGATCTCTGACTAAAGTAATAGTAGCAGTGAAGAATATTACAAGTTAAAGCTCTGCATTTGAAAATGAACTAAGAGCAATTGTATCAAAAATATCTTTAAAGTACCAAAAGTAGCAATACTCATTATGCTGAATGGGTTGTTTTAGAATAATGTATATTATACTATTGGCTTATTATTACATCACTCTAATGGTGGAGCTTGAATTGTATGGTGATTTTAAAAATGTATATGTCGCTGGGTACCTTGGTAAAACATCAGTATTTGTTTAGTTATATTCAATATTAAGTATCTGATTTTTGTAAAGTAATTAGTGACTAAAGTTAGAGAATAAATGTAGCGGAGTAAAAAGTACTATATTTACCTGTGAATTGAAAACAAAGTAGCAAAAGTGGAAATACTCAAAGTAATAGTACCTCAAAATTGTGTTTAAGTACAGACCTCAAATAAATGTACTTGTAAATGTTACTTTCTACCCGTGTAAGAGGGAAATTCTGTGTTTGTTTGAATTTTGGGAATTTATGTAGATAACTGCTCCTCAAGGTGCTCGTGTGATATTATATGATGTTAATTTAGATCTAGATAATATGGCTATGCATCACTGCACAGAGTGCCAAGAAAAACAAACTGAACCCTGTAGAACAGGGGAGTCAAACTGATCCAGGAAAGGGCCGAGTGGCTGCAGGTTTTTGTTCTAACCAAGCAGGAGCACAGGTGATACAATTAATCAACTGATTGAAGACAGCTGAGGTGATTTGAATGATTGGATTCAGGTGTGTTTCTTCTTGGTTGGAACAGAAACCTGCAGCCACTCGGCCCTTTCCTGGATCAGTTTGACACCCCTGCTGTAGAATAACTTATATTTATATTTATGCAAGTCCTTCACAAATAAGCTCCAAAAAAAGTTACTCCAAGTCAGATTTTAAATCAGTGAGCTGAAGTTGCAGTTACCATTAATGATTCAATGATTTAAATAAATATGGAAGAAAACACACTTCTCTCTTAAAATAATCTCAAATTGGCATCTCGAATATTCTATTATGTTGCAGGCAAAATGTCATGTAAACCTTAAGTTAAGGCCCACTGTATATGACAGCCTCAAAGTGAAGCATAGGGATGGCCATGATTTGCAGTTGTGTTGCTTCCCCTTGGCCACAACGCCCATCCCTCACTGAGCACAAACAATGCACTCAGACATATAAAAAGTTTAAGCCAAACCAAAACATGCATTTGTTTTTATGTTACTATTTCAGGCACATCTACCCTGTGTATTATTGTGAATCTGAAGAACAGATCACATTTTATAACCAAATGATGCAACAATGCAGAGAAATCTAAATGATTCAGTTACTTTTCTTTGCACAGTAACTTTAACGTATTTTGCTATGACAAAAGTAAACAATTATGCAAAGTGTAAGCTGTATGCATGGCATTGATAAGTTCAGCGGCTGAAAAAGTCTTTTCTTGTAACTTGCACAGTGTAAAGTGTGACTAAACCTTATATAGCACTGAAACTGCTGTGTCTTTAAAACCCACTCTGTTCTTGGCTCTTTGCCCAGAAAGTTCACTTCCCATTTCCCATCCAGCCACATGGACTAAGCTCCGCCACGCAGAGAGAACAAGTATTTTCACTCAGAGAGCGGCACCCCCAACAGCAGCCAGACCAGCACAGACTCCCATAAGGACCGCTGTCACTGACCGAGGACAGATCCGTCACAGCCCGTCAGTCTCCACAGAGAAGCCGAGGTAAGACTAATGCTCTGAAAGTCAAAGTGTGACAGCCGGTCCGCCTGTCAGGTGCCCCGTTCTGCACATCATTGTGTGCTTTGAGTCTGTTTGCTTTAGTGTGTTTTCTAGTATTGATCTGCTGACTTTTGGACAGGATGCCAGATGACTCACTGACTGCTTTGCTGTGTCTGCTTTTAAAAGTCCTGCTGCCATGTGGGATCTATTGTCTTTTGCATGCACACAAAGCCTCTTTTCACAAATCTGTAATTCCCTTCACTACAGTCGACCCAGCAGTTTGTAGTGGGTGTGGAGCTGTTTTGTACTTCTGATCATTAATGCTGAAGACTTACAGTAACAGACAGGTCACTGAAAGATTTCTGTCCTTGAGGAGGAGTGAGTCACAGAGTTTTGAATGGAAAGAATAAGAAGACTCAGACTGAAAGTTTGGTTTGTGCTAGTTGTGAGCAGTAACCGGGCTGTATAAACAGGATGTACACACACACAGTGGCTGATGCTTTGGTTGAATGAACAGGCTGGGGCACCAGCATCAGCCCTGTTGAGGTGTTTCTCCTGTAAACGGACCGGTTTGTTGTTGTGGATGCATGGAGGCTGCATCATGTGAGCGAGTGTGCTGCTGAGGTTTCTGGAGGACTTTCTGGGAACATGAGGTCACAGGGAGACACACCCAGGGACTCAGGCTCTGAGCAGGAAAAGCCAGGGGTGGAAGACGTTCAACAGCAGCTCTGACTGACTCACTTTGCCGGGAGGAAGCCGTAGCTTCGTTGGAATTTCCATTCTGTTTGGAGCACAAGAATTTCAGTCTGGATGCGGCATTCATACTGAGACGCATTGCATGACGTGCACGGGAAGGAGGCATTTCCCCCCAAAATACACAAACAGAAGCCTCATGGCAGCTGTAATAGGATTACATAATGTGCTTTATTTATTTATTTATTTATTACACAGAAAATATTTTGCAAGAGGCTTCTTTTTCCAAATAGTCTAATCTAATTAGGAGGACTTTAAAAGAGGGGGCTTCATTAAGTGAAACACATTCATGCTGGAATGAGGATAATTTCCTCTTTCAAAAACAGTGAACAAGTTGAATGACCTATGAACTCGTGGAGGTATTTAAACCCCCACTTCCTGGCCTCCCCTCTCCTCACATGAGCATTCACAGCCAACAAGTGCGTTCTGTGTGCTCAGATCTCTTTTGACGGCCTTCCAAAGATCACAAACAAGTTCTAAAATAGTGCAATCTTGTGTGTTTTGAGTCCGGTGTGTGTTCTGCTCTGATTTATAGAGGCCCAGGCACCGGTGTGGACGGACGTGGCTGGGAGGGCTGGCTCAGCCGGAAGTGGAGCGTGGGGGGAAGTTGAGTCAACACAGGACTGTTTCTCAGACTTGTGTCGCTTCTGGTCTCATGCCTCTCAATGGAATCACAGGCACAGACTGAGATTGCGATAACACAGAGTTGCAGACTCTGGCTGAAATGAAATGAAAGTGTGTTGAGTCTGGCTGGTTTTCTGCTTCTGTCTGGATTTAAGAAAGAAACTGGAATAAAGCAGTGGAAGAAGCATTCAGATCTTTTATTAAAAAATGTAGAAGTAAAAGATTTTGATTTTAATAGTATTAGGGAGAACTGATATTTAAGGTGAAACTGCTTTATTCAATGTTTTCAGTGGGTTTAATCAGTGTGTGTGTTGTTTTGGAGAGGAAGAAAGTTCATCTCCCGATAGAAACCTCTTGAATGATGAACACTGAAGGGATGGGAGAAATGACAACATTGCTCTGTCTTTGTTATTGTTTTGATTGAGAGACTCCTAGCAGCAGAATATTACATATGGCGTGTTTACAGTAAGTCACTATCTCTCACTGAACAAAATGAGCCTATGGCCCATGGATGGAAGCCTTTACATCTGCAGTATTACCAACTGGGTGTCTGTGGTGTGATTCCAGGGAAAAATCATAAGCAGCTATAGCAGACAGGGGAGGCGGAGCTAAAAGAACAGACTCACGTGTGCGCTTTTGTCTGGTCACTGCTAGCATTATTAAACAGCAGATGAAATAATGATTATGATCATTAGTTGTTGTCCTGTACATTAAAATTGTAGCCTACCTAACTACAGTAAATGAACAGTAACTGATAGACTCATTAATAATGCTCTTTATAGTGGAATATGTATATTCCTGCATTACTAGTGGCATGTGAAAGCACTTATCTAGATTGTTAGAACTCTTTATTTCCCTGTTGCTGTCCTGATCTTTTGTCTTAATGTCATGGCTGTGATCACTCACATGACCACATGATTGTTGTGCATGTGTACACCGTATATTACACAAGAACTCTATTCTGCCACACAGCTGTTTGACTCGCTCTGACAAACACATTGTGACTGGCATTTCAAAGCACAACAAGCTGTGGTCAGCTCCGAGCGGTGCAGTACAGCAGGCAGGCTCTACACTCACGCAACTGCAGCTCCAGTCGTTTTAAATAGTGAAACGGTCACTAAGTGAACTGTATTTATGAGGTGCATTTTCCTAAATTACAGACTCCAGTGAGCCTGGCCCAGCCCGTGACCATGATGGAAATGAATGACGTCCTGCTCCGTGTAGGGAAACTATGAATGCTGATGAAGGAGTCGCTCTCTTACTATTAGTGTGTGGTCGCTCTGACACACAGTGGGGAAAGTCATCAGCACACAGACTCTAGTAGTAGTAGTATCACGGTCTACCAGCTGATGTCAGGCTTCACTCCATGACGGATCAGTTTCCACAGGGTGGCAGAGTCGTGCCAGAGATTATCCCACAAACAGAACAAAGTCTAGTTCTGATCCTCCCAAAGAGTCTCTGAGAGTTTGCAAAACTCATCACTTCTTGAATGCTGATGACCTTGAAAGCTCACTGGCCACTTTATTATGTACACACTTCACCTAATTAAGTAGCCGGTGAGTGTATATACACTGAAATGCATTCAACATGCGCTCCTTAGATCCAAATTTCTCTGACAAGTGTACATTAAATAAATAGTTGATTTCACTGCCATAGACAGATCATGTGTTAAACATGGCTAAATGTAGAATCACATCATGAAAGGAAAGAGAAGGAATATTTTTCAGACAAAAACAGTATTTTTCTCTATGTTTCATATGAAATGTGATTTAATTAAATTTATTAAATCGTGTTAAAAGTAATTGAATTATTTGAGCTAATTAACTTTAATTCAATAGATTTATTCGATCCCAGGCGCTAAAAACAGAATGTTTTAGACAAAGGGAGAATACAAATATGTTCTGAAAGAAAAAAATGTATGGAAAAATAAAGCGTTTGTTTTACTTTAGAAAAAACTGAGAATTAGCATAATATGTCCCCTTTAAAAAGATAGTGTACATTACTATTATGCCAACACCCTGAATGTAACAGATTATATTATAATAACCATAACAATAATATTTAATGGCAGTAAGTGAAACTTAATGTGATGTGAATTTCAACCTTGCGTGGCAAAAATCTAATTAAAGCAAGAAAATAGTTTTCCATCATAAACAACTTGTGACTCATCATAACTTCCAAGATTAGGAGTGATGACATAAACTCCATCTGAATACCTGAAACATTCACATTCACAGTAGAAACATACCTCTGTTATCTGCAGACATGAGACGCTCCCTTCTTCTTTGTCTGATCTTATTTAAAACGCTGTTGTGTGTGATTGGGTGTGTGTATGTGATGTGGTATGTGGTAGGAAAAAGAGGATGACCTTTTCTCACTCTTTGACCTATGACCTGTGTGCAGGCCAAAGCTAGAAGGGAGGAAAACAGCGCGTCATTAAAAGGGCTGCATGGACAAGCCTTGCAAATATCTAAAAATTCCAGTTGCTTATAGAAAAAAATCTCATGGCACCTTCAGTTTGTTTAACCCATTGATCTTACATTGCACCTTCTGAACTGCATTTTCTTTGCTTTACACCAGTTTTTTCTTTCTGCTTATATAAACCCTATTGATTGTGTGTGAAAGATGACAAATTATCTAGATTTGTTTAAGTGCAATCCAGGCTGAGGCTTGTCTCGCAGGGTTTAGAAACCCTATTTCTTGTCTGTCACATACCCAGCTTTAGTCTCAGCTCCAACTTAAAACTTGTTCCCACTTGTCTGCGAGAGTCCAATACCAACAGTTGCCTCAGGAATAGTCATACTTCCTCACTGAGAGAAATAAAAGTTTAGATTAATATGCACTAGCAGTGATACACACATATTTCACAACCTTTGAAAAGTTAGAAAAATGCACAACAGACGAGATTCAATAACTGCAGTGTTACCATTATCAAACAATAGGCCATAAATAGAAATCAGATCGGCTGATTTTGCTCAAAATTACTTAGAATCACTTCACATTAGCTTAATAACTTCTGAAGAAATTGCATAATGAATAGCATGCACTTGAAAGAACAGTGGCTCAGTGTTACTCTGAATACTGTCGGGGTGTCAGGAACTGGTCAAGCCAGATCTCTGAAAAGCCTTGAGCCACATCCTCACACAAGAATGAATTCCCACTTTATCTCATGACTCACCACATCTTTTTATGGTTGAAACTTTCTACCCAATACAACCGTACGAGCGCAGAGGACACAAGCTGATCCCTCCCTGTTTTATTACACTACAGTATCAGCTGCGGAGTGTTTACTTTCACATAAGTTGAGGGAGGAGATTTGAGGAAGGAGGGACAGGAGGGACCCACCTGTTGACAGTGAGGGAACCTGACAGCATTACAGCACGCAGTCTCAGAGGAGAGTATGCCTGTTAGCTAAGGGAAACACAGCGGTGGCGGTTAGGATCCATTGACTGGAGAGAGGGAGGATTAAAATGGGAAATAATGCAAGTCAGAGGAGGGGCAGCAGCAGGCGAGCCAGTGCGAGGAGTCACGCCAACAGCGTCACGTGAGTCAAATCACTCACCTGTTCGATCTTAAGTTTGAAGTAAAAAATCTTTTGTTGCTTCATTTTTTTAATTTAAAACATATGTTGTTTGAAGCTAAACAAGTTCAGAATGATCATTTTTAACCTGTCATGTTTTTTGTGAAGTTGTATGCAGTTATAGTAAAGAAACAGCAGCGAGAATATGAGACATACAGGGTATTTTACCATGGTGTGAACTACAACACTGACCGTATAACAAGCCTGGCATTCTTTTTCCATTTGGTGTGAGTGGCCTCTCTTGCACACACATGCAAATATTCACACACCCTCAAAATGGACCCACAGATAAAACGCATACAGACGGACTGTTAAACAAATTTGCTCACTGGCCTCACAACTGTGCATGTGTGTGCTTTTGGGCAAACAAGCCGAAGATGATGAAGATAAGAATATTAATAAGAACCAAGAAAAGGAACCAAAACAAAGAGTTGAGCATGTTCATTTTTTATATGAAACCTTTTTGGAACACTGATACACAGAGTAGTTGTGACTGGTTTAACATGATCAGTTACAGGGTTGTCTAAACAGATCCAGTCGTTTCATTAAAGCATGATCTCATTGTGAGAAATATAGCTTCATTGTGTCAATATTTGCTTGAGGCGATTCATGTCCTTTTAGTTCTGGGAGGCACAGTGGCAGCTCTGCCCTCTGTGGGTTGGACTACAGGCACAATTGGACCGTGAACAAACACTGCTGCTCTTCAGCAGAGTTTTTAGAACTGTAAACATTCCCCACAGTAGACGAGGAGGAAAAAAAAACATGTTCAACAACCACAGCTAGTGACTTTTACAAATACTGTTATTGCTCAGCACTGGGCAACCGGTTGACACTGTTGACAGAAAAATCAGGGTGACATAATTGCGGCCACATTCTTTTCCCTTCAGAACAGTCTTCCAAGCTGAAAACCAGCTCACTTGGTTGCAGGGTCTTCATTGATGTTTTCTCATGCTGAAGGCTCTAAATTAACACTATTTTCCAGACAGTATATCACATGTCCTTTGGCAGCAGAAAGATAAGCATCCCAGCATTTAAAATCCATTATATATTCACCCTCTTATTCCTAACTTTGGCCGTCTGTATCAGCGCCTGCTTGTGTGTTTGTAGTGTCAGTCTCCTCTCCTTTGACCCAGGCTTTAGGTGTCTTGTTCTTCTGTGTTGTAGGTGACAACATGTCAGGCTGCTGGAACGAATCTGCAAATCTCTCGCGTGCTTTCTCCCAGTTCTTCTGTGATTTTGATTTGCTCACAGAAACGCTGTCCAGAGACAGGGTGGCACCAGCACCCAGACCTGACTGCGACTTCCTGATTTTCAGTTCAATCTGAGGAGAAAGAAATGAGAGAGAACATCAAATCTAGTGTTTGCTTCACAGTCTATTTTCAGTCCAAACAGAATCTGACAACAGGAAATCACCAGAATGTCTTACCGGGGCTCTCATGCCGGTTCCCTCTTTACCCAGTCCCTCTCCTTTCTTCCAGCCCATCTTCTCCAGCATTTTCCGGCCTTTATTGACTTCACTGATCTCCCTTTAAGAAGACATACGGCATGATTACCACTTCTTCAATTATTTCCTTTTTTAGTAATCACACTCAAGGATAGTAAACTTACTGATGGACAGAAGCTGGTGCATCATCTCGTTGGAAAACGCCCTCGCTGCCCACCGTCTGTCTGCGAGACTCTGCTCGGTCCTGGTATCTGGGGTTCTTCAGGGCTTTGGTCTCCTCATACTCAGTACTCTGTTTACATAAAAACAAAGACATGATTGGCTGCATAAGAAGAAGACGATTTTGAACTGGCTGCTGCTGGTCCTGGTTACACTCACCTGCAGGCCATATTTGGCCTTCATGTGCTTCAGCTCCTTCTGTCTCAGTGCTTCTTTATCCTCTTTGGTGAGAGCAGGACCTTTAGGGAAAATACAGAGTACATCTAAATCTTCCGCTCTATAACCATTTCCTTCTCATGTCTAACATGATAAGATCAACAACCACAACTGGTGGATGCAATCTCACACAGATACTTTGTTTAAGGCTTAGAGATTGAAAAGCATATTTCGCTTCTCAAACATGTTTACCAAGTGATATTCAGGAAATCACTGCAGTTTCATGAATCTACACACACACAGACAAAAAACAATTGCTGCATTCCAAATCACATACTTTTGTTTACTTTAAGTATGTACTGCAGCTGCCCTTATAAAGTGCCTCCTGTTGCAAAAATATTTTTTCTGGCACACTAAATACTATTCACACCAGTTGTTCTGTGGATGTGTTTTCTCCTGAATTGGCTCACCTGTACTCTCCTCCCTCCTGTGCTTGCTGAGGTGGGCCATCACCTGACCGGGCTCACAGCCATCACAGGTGTCGGTCCCTGAGTGGATATGGAAGGACAGCACAGTCTCTCCCATCTTCACCTCATCACCGTGCATCAGTGCATGTGGCTCGCACTTTGTTTTTGGCTGCAGAGAAAAGATGCATTTATAAAGTCATTGCTCAGTTGAAGTCTTATTTCGAGGCAACATTTATGGAGAAAATGTTGACCTGCAAGATTCTGTTGCCATTAATGACTGTTCCATTCTGGCTCCCTTGGTCCACCAGCATGTAGCTCTGCTGATCCTGGTCAAAGTACACCTCTGCATGGAACTGAAGCCAAACACAGTTCACAGTCAGATACATCAGATATTCAAATTAAGTGTGAAGCTTTGAGGGCAAAAATAAAAGTGGAGAGGGGTACCTTGCTGACTCCCATTTCTGGCAATCGGATTGCATGGTCCATGTCTTTCTCTCTGCAACAGAAAGAAAGCAGGTCTTCTTTATGACTCACCAAAACATCAGTTCCCTATAATTTCACTAAGTGTGACATAACTTGTAGTCTGGGACTTGGGGGTTATTTCTCAGATCTTACTTAAAGCCATGATATTCTGTCTTTGGCACTGCACCCTCAGATAACATTTACCCCTGTGGCTATGCGATCTAAAACCACCTTTTTTGCTTGGTATGCAAAGTTTCAAACATTTTATAGATATGCAACTAATACTGCTAAATGATAAGAGAAAAAAATAACACCAACCTGCCAATGGTGGCTGGAGAATCAGCTGTGATGATGAACAGAGTTCCCACCTGCAGCATTGGAGATCTGACTACTGTCACTCTTACACAGGGCGGCCAAATATCTCCAACTGCAGGAAAATAAACCCATTGCATCGTCATGGGAACATGGCAACCTCAAAAACCTCAAAAACCTATAGATCTTACCAGGTTCAAATGACTACCAGTTTAAACAAATGTACACAAGAACTAATGTTGTTTTAGAGGAGTGCCTTGAACAAGCTCTGGATTTGGCTTGTTTTACCTTCTCACCTTCATGACTCTGAGTCTCCATTTCTGACTCGGGGCTCTCCTCGGGGCTGGAGCTGGAAGACGATGAGACCGAGGGAGTGGACTCCCACTCCTCTTTCTCCGACTCTGTGATCTCACCCTCTTCCGGTTCACTGCTTCCCTCCGAGTCATCGCTCCGAGCTGGGCTCTTTTTCTTCTTCTCCTTTTTTGTTTTGAGTTTCTTGAGTTTCTTGCGTTTCTTCCTTGACCGACCCTTTTCATCATCATGTGAACTAGATTTATGCTTCTTCCTCTTTGACGAAGATTTGTCACTTTCCTCTCTGTGCTTGGAAGAGTCCTTTTTACGGGAAGTCACATCTGGGCTGTGGGACCTTCGCTTCAGTTTTCGTGACTCCGTGTTCCTCTTAGCTGTTGGCTTTTCGACCCAGTCAATTTCTTCTTCTTCCTTTACCTCATCAAATACGAGTTCCTGCCATCAGACAGTCAACAGTGAGATTACCGTCTCCAGTGATGTTCACTGACAGGGGCAGCTGGCTTTGTTGATCCCATGTTGCTGCCATGCCTGGCACTGTTTTTGTAAATGGTTTCAGTCTTTAAAGAGTTGTAGTAGAGAAGTCTCAAACACACTATTCGTTGTACTTGATATCCTACAATATGAAATGACTCCTACTATCTTCCTCTTGGGGTTTATTTTCCTAGTTTAGCCATCGCTGTATTATAAGTGTTAAAATTCCATCACTTACTTGAACTTGATAAAGACCAAACAAAACTGTGTGAATTATTACATCACAATCAAATATTGTTCAAATGTTCCCAGTGTGAATAACAGAAGCTGCCAAATTCACTGGAAGTGTGAGTGATTTACTTGTATTGGTTGCTATGATTGTAATCTCTATTGTTAAAGGTACTTTTCAGATTTTTTTTTAAGTCAGGGTTGTAGAGGTACTTACACATAGTCAGTGTATTACCAACAGTAAATGGCGGTCAACACGTGCCCAGTTAGAAAGAGGCAGGGGTGAGTACTGACACGAGGCAAAGCAATGTACTGCTGTGAACAGGGTCACACAGCAAAAAATAAATCAATATCTGTTGAAGAATACGCTATATTTAGAATGTTTTTACCACTTCAACTTGACCTGAAAGTCACTAACTAAACAGTATTTTGTTAAAATGAAACAGCCATCTACTGTAGGTATTCACAGATACTAAAAGTAAGTCATATAAACAATCCCTTTAAGGTCTAAAGGTTTAAAGGTTGGTTTTAAAAGATGTACCTTTTTGGGAAGCAGTATTCCAGTAAGAAGAAATCTTCATTTTAGCCATTGAGTTAGTCACCTCTTGCACCTAGGTCAGAGGATAACCTTTTAGTCAACTAGCCTCGAATGTAGATGGAAAAGAGGCAAGCATTTAAAGACTGAGACCAATTAAGTCATTTGAAACATCACAAGAGGGACTACAAAGCCAGCTGTCAGCCACCAAGTATAAAATGATTCTGTTATGCATGGATAAAAGTGCAGGAGTTACATACCTTTTCATCCTGATGTGAAGTTTTCTTGAGCCCTTTCTTAAGCTTTCTGCCCTTCTTGTCACCAGCGCTCTTGTCTTGGCATGGCTCTGCAGCCGTTTGTGCAGCAGGCACCTCAATCCTGGAATGAAACTGGTATCGTCCACTCTCTGCATCATAGTAGTAGTAAATGCCTGTGTTGGCATCGTAGTACAACTGACTGGCCTGCAGAAAAAAAACATGTATCAGATTGGAAGACTGGTACAAACTTGCTGCTAAATTAATTCTGCCACAAACAGCCTAATTTTAGTAAAAATGGTGTTTGACAAACCGAGTCGTAGTAGAAGCATGTGCTGTGGTCATAGTACATCCCAGTAGTCTCATCAAAGACAAACCCAGTCTGTGTCATAGCCTGTTCAGCAGTGGCCCTCAACATATCAGCTATGGATCCTTCATCACCTCCCTGAAGAAACAATGTCATTTTCAGTCAGGAGTAAACTCAAATGTATAATTTCACTTTCCATTAATATCAACATCTCCTTATTTCAGTACTTGGGTTTAGCGTTGATACAATAAGCCAGTATAATATATAATGATAATGATGTTTTATGTCATTCATGATGATACTTTTTAATAAACCGAACCTCTGTTGTGGCTGCAACACTGTTGTCAGGATTAGGGTTAGGGTTAGGATCAGCATCAGCATCAGCAGCTACTTCATTTGGTGTTAAAGCCTCTGCTGCCTCGCCGCCATCAGCTGCTTCCACTACTGCTTCTGTGCTCAGGCCTTCCTGAGTGGTGGCAGCCTCTGGGTAGCCTCCGTAGTAGTAGTTGTAATAATCTGGAAGAGGAATATTGAAAATGTTTTAACAGTTTACCCCTTTATCAATAACGGTATAAATCAGCAATTTTGTATGTGTTAATACAAAATTAACACACCAGATTCTGTCCAAACATATTCCTCTGTCTGAGTTACACTGTCGACTTTGTCTTTATCCTTCTTCTTCCTTTCATGAATCTCTGCACTCAGTTGGTCCACCTGAAACAGCAAATTTGACATAATTTCACTTAGCAGACATTCTTGAAACACCCAATGTAGTAACGTTATAATAAAACTGTAATGATTTACACGTTCAGATTTTTTTAATTTAGGGGTTGTCAGTGTTTTGTAGCGGATGTGGACCACCTCGCTTAAAATAAAGACCATATGCACTGAGAACCTAATGGTAATAAAAGTGATAGTATGCACTGACCTGTTTCCTCAGGTCTTCGTTGTAGCTCTCCGTGCTTCTCTGCAGTCTCTCGGACTGGTTCAGCTGTTTCTGCAGCTTGGTCAGTTCGGCTCTGCAGTCGTGGAGCTCTTGCTTCAACGACTCCACTTTCAGACGGAGCTCAACCACTTCACACTCCGTGTCCTTTTCTCCATTTTCGTTTTCCATGAGTTAAACTGAGGACGTTGACACATAACATTAAAACCTGTATAGGACAGTTGCCTTAGAGCATGTTACCATAGTTAACGCCAGCTAATCTAGCATGATATTGTTATGATATAATTTCTCTCAGCGGGGACGGACCGCACAGTGGGCATAAAAATACAATCAAAAAATTATTCAACACACCACTACTGCTAAAAGGACGCATATCTATGTAAATGTTAACGAACTAATGATCCTAACTTTGCTAAGCTAACATTGTAGCTTATGTTAGCGGTCTGTAAGGTGAACTTCTTACCGTTTGCGTCGTTTTCGTCTCCTTGGCAGTGAATTTGCCGTCAGCACGACCTGAAAGGTGAAAATACACATTTTGTAACTTCTCTGTATTTCCGACACAGTCGAGTACATGTTTTGATGATAATTAGACAGTTAGAGTTATAACCGTGGTAATGTTTACTGTCCACCCTGTTCGCAACCGCCATTTACTAATAGCGCGCTACGTCACAACGGAAGTACTTCTTCTTCGGGGTTGGCGGACTTCTTCTTCTTCTTCTGACACACCTCGAAGAACTTTACTTCCACCCATCGGCGAACATGGACTTAGTCACATTTTACCAGAGAATGTTTATAGTTTACGATGACTGTTTATTGCTTGAATACATGGTGTCTACGGCAACATATTTTACTACTGAGCCCGGTAAGTTTCAGAAAACCCCATGCAATGCTGCATCTGTTCTCACTAGCATAAAGTAGAAAAATGAAAAGAAAAGAAAAGAAAAACTGGTGTACGCTAACCTGCTGATTGATTTAGCTTGATTTCAGTGTCGCCTTCTAAACGTTTGAAAATGCAGTGTCTCAGTGAATTTGCAAGAATGTAGTTGTACAGTATAACAGTTAATGATTATAAATCTATGTAGTACATAAAAAAGAGGCAAGGCAGCCATTGCCCAAAGTTCCTATGACTCCATGTGCCCCAAGAGCTTCAGGCTTCCTGTGGGTGAAATATTCTAATTAGTATTCATTTAATTGGAAAAGTTGCTTGGGACTATGCAGCACTAAAGCCCCAATGTAACTTACGTGATATGAACTTTAAGGTTGTTATTGTAAAGTGATGCAAGATGTTAAGTGTAACCTTAATTATTACAGTTTTATACTTGCATGTTGCCTTTTCTTAGAACTATTAGTTTTATTAGATTAATACTGTTGGACTGTGCATGTCATCATAAACTATCTTTGTACAATTGATCATTGTGCAATAGTGGATACCATAATTTAAGCCCCCATGCTTAGTTATATTGCAGTGAATGGGCCTCTGTATATTTGCAATTTGCATTTAAACTGATATTTACTGAAAATATCTGTCCGGGTGTCACTATGCACTTTCGCCACTAGATGGTGTTGCAACACACTGCTTGTGCTATTTGACAGCTCAGAGTGAGACAGAGGGACATGATGTGATGTTGGAGTTCAAGTTTTTTACCTGAGAAGGTACTCATCTCTGGCAGGATGTGGTCATAACATGAAGTCAAAGCATTTTCAGCTAGAAGTTTATTTTAAATGTCTATATCACAGTGTTCAGTTTGTTGCTGTTCATATATGCAGTCAGAGAGCTAACATGTTTATTTTCCCTCAGAGGAAAAAGTCGGGACTATGGACACTGCTCACAGACAGACTAATTGTTGCAGACATTATCTCTGTCGATGGCCCTTGCTCCACTTGTCCTTCCTCTTCCTCCTTTGTTCCTCAAACACACATGCAACTATTCTTCTGGTCACAATTTGATTCACTTCCTTCCTTTCCGTGTGTGTATTTCAGGCTTCAGATTTCAGGGCTGGGGTATAATGATGTGACTCCACTGTTGTACTCTGAAAATGAAACACAATCTATTTGTGGTGAGAGTGATTTCAAGTATGATACTGTAGCGACAGTGTAAATATAACACATACTCATGTGCAAAAGTTATCTCAGGGCAGCTTTGTCAGAAAAATATTGTCACTGGATGCTAAGCCTGACATGGAGACTATACATAACTGTGTCATTAGTCACATTTGTACTGAGACAGGCAGAATTTGACTTCTTGTGTCAACAGATAAAAGTCCAGAGTTGTTTTCCTTCTAGTTCAGTGACTTAATGTTTTCTCAAAAAATGGCTTTTGCGTTCCTCCCACTGTGTTTGAAATCTGAGCTCTTTTAAATTGTGTTTGGATTTTGGTGGAGCGTCAGAATCCTTGGCAGGACTTCTGGTGGCTGTGGCGGTAGGACGGGGTGGTCTTTTATCTGGAGACACACACACAGCTGCCTCACCCTACCTACTGATGTTTATTGATGCCATTTTTAGGCTAGGAAGCAGGCACGAAAGCGAGTGTGGCTGGTTTGTTTTTAAAGGAGTGAAAAAGATGCTGCAGCTTGGTTCAGGGTTTTTTTTGTGTGTGTGTTTAAAGAAAACTGGCAGTGAATAGTTATGATTAAATGCTGGAGATGGTAATAGGAACCCTTTCTTATGTAACGTACTTATCCCTGGCTACCATAAGTTTCCCCGGCCCCTCACCACTGGTGCAGGGAGCTATTTAGAATAAACAGAGAATCCATGGAAACAAAGAGTTTAATGCTCTTTCCATTTACAAACATCAATTTATTGTGGAAAAATAACATCCACAAAAGCTGAAAACATCGAACGGTCATACCATCCCTTTGAGATTTGTCATGTGTTGAAGCTTTGTCTTTTAATCAAGGTGTTGATCAAGGATTATAGATTAAAGATTTCCTCTAATAACCTGTGAAAGGACAACATTTTAGTTTTATAACAACCATGAACTGTTGAGGGTCTTCGCTGTGACTCACTGACCTCAGAAATAAGTTATTTTGTCAGCAAACGTTTTACTGACAAGAAAGAGATACTATCCCCAGAATATAGGCACATATTGATCCTTGTGCTCCATTGATAATCTCTTTGCTCGACTGCTACTTGCACATGATCAATGCAAGCAGGCATCACCCTCACCTTCACCTCAGCCTCAAGCCCCACCAGACCCAGACTGTAAATACGTGGGCAGAGGACTAACTCCACCCTTCTGGTCCAGTGTGGAAACTCTGAGTCTGACTGAGGCACGTGTGTCTCTGCTGCTCCAGTGGAATTTGGGAGGAGTTTAGCTGCTGCGTGGCCAAACCAAACCCTCGAGGAGTTTCTGGAGAGGGAATACAGTATTACAAAACAATACACAGAGGATGCATGTTGGAAGACAAGTCTCACAAAACTAAAAACCAACAATTATGTCAGACAGGTGTACCTACAAAAGCTGGCGGCCACATTAGAGTTTTGATACGCGTCTCATTTAGCTTTTGAAATGTGCAAATCAAAATGATGATTGTTAGATTTATTTTATAGCTGATAACTGCTGCTAATTGACATGTGCTCAAATGTGAATCACACTTAAATTAATTATAATAAACTTCATATGTAAAGCACTTTTCAAAACAGAGTTACAGAGTGATTTACATGGGAAAACCAAGATAAAATAAAATGCATGGTGCAATTAAATAGAATCAGGCCACTAAAAGTACAGAGAATAATACAACTACCTAACCCAACAACTAAATAATAAGATCAAAATTGTGAAATAAAAAAGCAGAACAAATATAACAGATTAGAACTGACATAGATAAAATGTTATGTTAAAAGACAAGTTTCAGGAAGTGATTTACAGGATCCTACTGCTTTTCCAAGCCTTCTATCCTCACACAGGACGTTTCTAAAGTTAATTAACCCAATTGGTCACCTTTAGTTGTGAATTGGAGCTCAGGAACAGCCAGCAGAGTCATGCTTGAAAGGATCTGGGGCCATCTGCAACACTTCAGCAATATAAGTAGAAGCCAGCCCATGAAGAGCTTCAAACATTCTAATTAAAATCTTAAAATAAATTCTAAAGCTGACTGGTAGCTAGTGCAGGACGCCCTGACAGGGATACTGTATTGTCTTTCTGAATTTGATAAGGCTGAGCAGCTGTGTTTATTTTTTACTAAATGCAAGAGATTATGACTTGACTCAGCCCTCAATACGCTGAATTACAATAATCATTACATAATGGTATAAATGCATCTATGACCCTCTTATTTTTTTTAAATGTTCTGCAGTTGGAGGTGATCAGAAAAAACACATTTCACAGGAGAGGTCACTGATGAGCACAAGTTTGATAATTGCAGACAGGAAAGGGCCATGTGAATGCAATACAAAGCCCCCTGTTGCATTGGTAATGAAAGTGAAAATATTTTTTGAATCCAAAGTGAGGCCTTTCTCGATCAATGCTACACCTGTCCATCAAGTTTAATAAAAATCAGGCTAGTATTTGTCCCCTAATTCGACTAACAAACCAAGCCTGGGAAAAAAACCTCCTTTGTGGAGGTAATGAATGTTGTGTTTACTGATAACACTTCCTAGTGGGAGCAAGTAAACAGAGAACAGCAGGGAGCCAAGAATGAAGCCCTGGGGAACACCACTGAACAAAGCTGCCACTGCCAACAACTACTGAGAGTTTATGTTTGACAAGTACAATTTAAATCACAGGACGACCCATTTTTACAGTCAATCCAAAAAAATTGCACCATCGTAGTATCAGAAACAGAATCAGACATACTTTATTGATAGCCGGAGAGAAATTAAGATTTGCTCCAGTTACTCAAAAAAGAGCAGAAAGAAATTGAAGTATATATGTACACACACACACACACACACATATATATATATTTATATATATTTAGTAGAAATATCAAATAGAGGCCAGACTGAAGAAAACTGATTTAACAAGTTCACCAACATCAACTGTTAGTCATAGATCACTTGTAGCAGTGCTTCTGATGATGAATTTCCCATAAGATAGAGAGTCACACAAAGAGTCCTCTACTGATACTAATGAATGACTGAGGCTTTTTTTTTTTGCATAATTAGTTATTTCTAGTCTCTAAAACTGTTGAGGTATTTCAGACACACATTGTGAGTAATGTCATGCTTTCTTTTCCCTGACAACATTCAATTTGTACCTGTCTCAGAGGAAACAATGGGTTTTTACTATCCAGTAATGAGTGCATTGAAGGCAGTGTTTCCCTGTCTGTTTAGTGGTCTTAACTGTTACCGCAGACAAATTGAATGCAGCCAGGTAGAGCCCCCGAGGCTACCCGACAGAACTGGTTTCCCTGGTCATGCATGCCTGCTACTGGATGCGAGAAACAGTTAACTGTTTAACAGCCTGGGGGAGCAGGGAAGGCTCCGAGATCTAGCCCCACATTCCTAACCTCTCTCTGGGCTATTAAATGTGGAGCCCCAACAGTCCAGCTCCTCCTCCTCCTCCTCCACCTTCTGTGTTTGTTTTCTGACTCCCTCCTTCTGCTTCAGAGTGGAAGAACGGCCTGACAGGGTCATACCATTCTCCAACCACAGGGGAAGTCATTTAGTTGAGTAACTAGAAGCTGCATTCATTTTTAGAGCTTCAAGCTTCCTGCCTCCCCCGCTGTGTTTTCTGTGGGTGGACCTGCCCGAGGTGGAGGGGAGAGATTGGGAGGGGGTGCTCAAGCAGAGGAGAGAGCGAGAGGAGCATTTTGAAACCCAGCTGATCAGAGCTGTGGTATTCTGCCACAGAGGCAGGCAGAGAGGCTGCGTGACTGGAAAAACGAAAAGAGAAGATAAAAGAAAGAACCTGAAGTCTTTGTGATTTTAGGACGGAGGATATACAAAGGGAAGAGTGGTAAAGAAATGTCTCCTTCCTTTCATGGGAAACTGGGAACTCGTGTGAAGAGAGAGGCTCTGTGGAAAGATGTGAGAGCCGTTGGCAGGGTGGAAATCTGAAGAAGAAGCACGGAAAAGGAACAGTCTGGAAACCAGTCCAGTGAATCCCCGAGTCAAAAAGAGGGCTGAAGAACCCCCGTCAAAACAGGAGTGATGTCTTGGCTGTCACCCGTGTCATGGGCCAAATGGACGTGGACGGCGGTGCGAGGGGGAGAGGGAGAGGAGGGTGAAGAGGGGCAGGAGGCCAGCGAGGAGAGGGAACAGCATGGAGAGAGAGGAGAGGAAGAGGAGGAGGAGGAGGATAGATCTCAAGGCTGCAGGCAAGTGCTGGAGCCCAAAAACTACTGACACTGTGACTCACACTGGAGGAGGGGGGTTTTCACATGTGTGTCCATGTGTGTGTGTGACCACCTGTCAAGTTGAGGAATCTATAGTCTTATAAAGGTTAAGAAAACAGGAGGAAAACACATCTTGGCTGATTTGCATCAACACTCGATTATATGTGCTGTTGTCGTGCAGCGCTGTCACATTTCTGCTGTGGCTGTGGTTTAGGCCGTCACTGTGTTTAAATGTTTCTCTCAGCCTCACAGACACTACATCCTCATTTCTACGGCTTCACAAAAACAACAACACACTCTTAACACTGCAGTCAGGTAGGGTTTATGATGTAATCATTGCTCACAAACATGACACGCTCAAGGCATTATGAGCTTATTGTCTCTGCTCCTCGTGTCTGCTTTGATGGCCGCATTATCTCAGCCATTGTTCCAGGTAAAGGTTCATAAGTACACTTAAGTGCTGACTTCCTGTTGATCAGATACTGTATCATTACTCCACCTTCAATGTCCAAATCCATGTTTGTTTACTATCAGAGCAGTTATCTAACCTGTCACATCAATATCTAACTACACTGAGATATGGCTGCCTGAACTGATCAGATCAAAGCGAATGCTGCTCTACATTTGAAAAGAAAGTCAGTGTTGAGAAGAAGCAGTGTAAAGTATATTGCAAACTGTTTAGTCGCAGTGTTCACAGCGTGTTTGAAATAAATACATATATAGTTTGCATACAGTGTGCAGTCTGCGAAAGATGTGACAGGAAGGAGTGGGCTGCCCTATTTCCTCTTTTTCTCTATCTTTCACTTAATCTCTGTCTTTCTGTGCGTTACTGGCATAAAACACTAACACAACATCAGACGATAAAGTAAGGTATAATATAGATGGATTTAGGATATTAAAGCCTTGTAAGAGCTTGTTCAAGTCTTCTATGCACATGATACATAATGATAGAAAGATCAAAATGTGTTTATGATTGTATTCAGTAAATTTTGTAATCAAATCAAAACAGGAATTTGTATCATACCTTAAATAACATTATCCTGTGGTTGAAGTGGTGCAATGAGGGGTTACATAAACAGTGTTTGTAACTGTATTCCACTACAGATTACTGAATACATCCCCTAAAATGCAATTTGTACCTATTTAGTAAGGTCTTCTAAATACTTTGGATCACTCTTGTGGTGCTTTAAAAGTGTCTTGCTGAGCTAATTTGTCTGGATCTTACATTTCTATGTCAAAAACACATTCCTGTCAGTGACCTGTTTCTTCTTTGCCATGTGGGAGGTGCATGTACACAAATGCTTGCACTTACAAAAAATAAGTCTGTTATGGAAAATGTGTTGTTATGAATGAAAAATGATTAATGCATCTACACCCTGATTCAGATCCTATCCAGACTTTAATGGGCTCTTCTTTGGCCCATGTTCGATATTTTCACAAGGTTTTTTTAAGGCACTGACTAGACAGTAACTGTGTTCACCAATCTGAACTGTAACTGTAACAGAATATATTTACTCATATATTTTTTTAATTTTATGTATGTAATCCCATTACTTGTATTCAGTTACTCACCAACCAGGTGCATAACCAGGAGAGGGATTAGAGATAAAGAACTGCACTTCTCCTTATACTTGCACATATTGCACATTTTAATGCAGTTTATGCATTTCTGTTTATGCAAGTCTTCTTTCAAAGTGCTGATTAGGACTTTTGCTTCATAGCTCCAGTATTTATAATGCGGAGGAGTTTTCTTTCCTTCTTCTTCCTTGTGTTTTGAATGTTTGGAAAGTTCATGCTCCCTCTCCCTCTCCCTCTCTCCGGCTCCCACAGCTCTGACTCAGACGGTCATTTTGACACTCCTGAAGCAGCAACTCCCGTCCGCGCCCCTCCAACGTTCCCAGGAGAGCTGGAGAACAACGACACCTATGCAGACAAAACAGGTGAGGCCACTGCTGAACAAACAGCAGACGGAGAGAGAGATAAGGAGAACCAGCCTACTGTGGAAGACATAAACACACTTCAGTAACTGTTCAGTAACGTTCTCACTAACATTTCAGTTATTAAACAGGTCCGAAGAATTTTTTTTTTAAAGTATCCAGCACCTATCAAAGACAGAGTGTCCCTCAATGAAGTTGCCATGGAAACAAGAGTCTTTTGATGTTTCTCTAAATGTGCAGACATCACGTGTGTGTTCATGTGTTTATCTTTATAATCAACAAAAGAAAAAATATACTGCATCAACCCAGCTGTCTATGTGATAAAATAATTATTTCAAATAGCACATTTTGGTAAATTTGAACTCCACTACTGTGTGTGAACTGTGTGCGTGGCGTATCAGGTTCACCACACCAGAGTAATTGGATACATATGCAGGCTGACTTTCAGGAATGTATATCTAAAACGTTTAGCTTTGAATTTAACTTAACCTGCCTTTTTAAAGTATGATCATGAGAATCTGTTGAGGTGCATTGATTTATCACAGGTAGGCTACTTAAGGTTACTATGTGCTGCATGCTTGGTATGTGAGCTGGTATGCACACTGAGTTTTGGGAGGATTTTGGGTGTGATGATGGCGCTGTCATTGTCGTTTGAATAACCGAGAGGAGGAGCCTGTAGCAGAGTGTGGGAATGGCCTTTGCTCTGGAATTCAACAGGTTCAACAAAAGCTTTGGTCGGCCCCGTTTTGTATTGGTAACTGATAGAGGTCACAGTGAGGGGAGTGACTGAACAAAGCTTGTTATTGGGCTTAAACCATCATTCTGTTGCATTTAAAGAAAGTTTTTGCCAAGTGTTGACAAGAGGCAGTTGCAGTTTTGGTCTGAAGGAATTCTTCCTGTAAAACCGCTCCAACAACATTTTCTAAAAGTGTACATTGTGAAGGTCGTGCAGTATGGAGAGAGGAGAGAGTTCACTTTTGTTTTAACCACAAACGTCCCTTCCTGCAGCTGTGAGTGAGGAAGTTTGAATCCTGTCAGACGGGAGTCGAAGAGCCTCTAGAAACTTTTTTAATATAAACATGCTGATGGCTGTGTTTATCTGTGCCAATCCAAAGTCTCCATTACTACATCAGGATAAGTCTATACATGCTGTGACAGTTTATAAATATTTAATAGGTAGCTGAAGACTTTGTCAAAGTCAAAAAGGCGCCTATGTCACTCTAAGAGAAATGAACTAACCAAGCAGGGATGCAAAATAACCATAAAGACTCATCAAAGAGACACACAATGACTACAATGAGACACAAAATAACGACAAAGACCCATAAAACAACCACAAAGAGACACACAGTTACTACAAAGAGATGCAAAACAATTACAAAGAGACATACAATGCTTACAAAAAGACACAAAACCACCAAAAAGACTTAAAAATGACAAACAATAACAGCAATGAGATACAAAATGACCACAAAGAAACACCAAACTAAGACAAAGTGACACAAACTACTACAAAGAGAAACAAAATGTCAAAACCAAAGAGACAAAACAAAAAAGAAAACGACCACAATGAAACACAAAACAATGACAAGAAGTCACAGGTTGTTACATAGAGGAAAAAAACAACCAAAAAAGACTCAACGAGGCACACAACAACTACAGAGAAAAACAAAACAACGAGAAGATGCATTATGATTACAAAGAGATGCAAAACAACAACAAAAAAGAGGCAAAACTACCACAAAGTCAGTGTGTCTCGCTCTTAGGAGGAGAGGGACTGGTGTGTCCATCTGTAGTGAAATGCTTGATAAACTGACATTTTACAATTCATTATAATACTTTTTCTATATTGTCACTATATGAATACTATTTAGCAGAATTGTTTATAAAAACATTACAAATATAACATTCAAGAAAATCAATAATACAATAAGTGTGTTCAAGACAGGTGAATATTCCTCAGTACATTCAAATCAATGAAGGACATTATATTAAAATGGTAAACAAATGCAAAACGATTAATTTAACCAAATTAGAGCACAATTTCTGTGTATTACTGCAGCTGAGTGAGATGTATCTCTGCTGCTAAAACACGAGAGTGAGAGAACAAAAAGGGACTCTGGTATTTTCCTGTTGAATATGCATGTTTGCATGGGCATGTCGGAGCGCGGGATACTGTGAACATGACACTCTGGCGACATGCTAATGTGAGTGGAAGTAGGTAGAAACGCAGCAGGCTCTGCTAGTCTCCTAGCAACATAATATTACATGAATATGGCGGGTATGACAGGCACACTGAAACATGTTGATGTGTCAAAAGGCTCCCAGAGGCAATAATTACTCCACAGCAGCCGCTGTCCCAATTGTCCTCAACAAACAACAAAATAAATCATAGCTCCCTTTTTTCTCTCGTTTCCCTATTTTCTGATGCTCTACTCTGTCAAAGCATATGGCCCTCATAGTAAGACATTGCCATGGCAACAGCAGCAATAGGAACAGTTGGCTGGCTTGTAACCAATCAGGTATCACCTACATATGAGGTCAGATTTGATTGGAGAGATTTTATAAAGAGAAAGTGTACTTGCAGTTTGGATTTTTTGCATTTTAAAGATGTTTTATGGTTAATATTGGTGCTTTTTCTCACATTTTTTCAGATGTGGATCAGGAGGAGCAGCTGATAGTGACCGCTCCTGTTTGGGATCAGGATATTTTGCTCAGCAACAACATGGGTCAGGACGAGCCTGCCGTCCCCATGGGTGGCCCACTGGAAGTAAACATCCAGACTCTGGAAGCAGGGCAGACAGAGAGTCTCCCAGAAGCCTTGGGCTCTGTGTCTGCCCCGGCTCCTCCATCCTCAGAGAGGGAAACGCCTGCAGTGGTTGAATGCACAACACCACCCTCTGAGCCATCCCAAGCCCCAGTCCCCGCCCTAATTACAGATCCTGTCCTGGATGTGGCTTCTGCTCCAGCTCCAGCTCCAGCTCTAGCACCAGCTCCAACTCCAGCTCCAGCTCCAGCACCTGCTCTAGATCCTGTCCCTGTCCCTGTTCCTGCTCCAACCCCAGAACCAGACTTAGTCCAGAGCAGTGAACCGATAGCCAGCCCAGCTCCAGAGCCCCCTGAGCAGAAAGCTCTTGCTGAACCAGAACCACAGTGCAATGGCCTCGAACAGACAGAGCCTAGTCCAAAGACTAAAACCAGCAAATCTAAACCTCCATCCCTGAAGGTGAAGGCCTCGCTGGATGAGCTGGCACAAACAAATGAGGAACAGGAACTTCCCCTTCCCCAGGCCACTTACAAATTTGACCCCGACCAGCTGGATGACGGCTTTAACCCCTTCACCTGCGGCGGATCCAAAATCCCAAACTCTCCCCCACCATTTGGCTCCAGCTCTCTCCCCAGACTCGAGCCACTCGGTAGCTCTTTGCCCATCTGCGAGGCAGCCAGCTCAGCGGCTCCAGTAGAGGCGGAAATAACAGAGCCAGCGTCAGAGGTTAAGCCTGTGCTGCTGGAGTTCGGTCTGGACGGGGGGACAGTCACCAAGCCACCTCCGAGGAAATTAGGTGGTAAAAAGACAATCAGCAAACTTGCAGCTAAGAAGCAGAAGTCAAAAGGATCCGGAGCTTCCTGCAAACCAGCACAAGAACCCACAGAAACAGATTCTCAACCATTTCCAGAACCTGTTTCTCAACCAGCATCAGAACCTGTTTCTCAACCAGCATCAGAACCTGTTTGTGAACCAGCATCAGAACCCATTTGTGAACCAGCATCAGAACCCGTTTCGGATCCTCTTCCAGAAACTGCTTTGCCAGTTTCAGACTCTACTGCACCTCTGAACCTGGACGATATTCCTATTCCTAAAAAGGGAACATATAACTTTGATCCCAGTCAGTGGGACGACCCGAACTTTAATCCATTTGGTGGCAATAGCAAGGTGAACAGCTCTCCAACGCTCCCTAAAGGCTCCTATAGTTTTGATCCTGACAACTTTGACGACTCCGTGGACCCTTTTAAACCCCCCAAAGCCACAAGCAGCGAGGACTCGTCTATAAGCACCCCTAAGCCGGAGAAAAAAGTAAAAGACGGAAGCAAACAGAAAGCAGGGCCACCGGCGGGGGAGAAGAAAGTGAGGCAGATTCCCAAAAAAAGCAAGGAGAGGACCATCCCGTAAGTCTACAGCGAAATGAAATCTTTCTCTCTTGCTACAGAAGTTTGCAATTATGAGATTATAACATTATCAGTCAGAATTAAAAATTAAGTTTTATGTTATACTCTGTCATATTAGATTTCACTCCACTGAGCTTGCTCTGTCTTTGTCAGGACATGCTAGCTTTGAACACATGCCAGACACTTAACACTGCATACTGGCCATTGATGCAATTCCCAAACAGGTTATATATAGGCTCTCAAAGGTGCTTATAGCTGCAGTGCTTTGGACTAATTTCAGCTTTTCCAGATCTGTCTGCATCTTGTGTTTATGCTCAAACTTTAAAACGATCTAACATGCTGAGCCGAACGCCTTTAGCCACTCACACGCTCTCCTTTGTCTCTTCCCCCTGATCTGTTCTACATTCCCTTAATCATTGCCCCTCCATCCTTCATCCTTCCTCCTCTTGTCTGTTACGCAACCCCCCCAACCTCTGCTTTCGTCCCCTTCTATTAGCCCCAGGACATCTGAACAAGTCAAGTTTCTCTGTTTTCTGTTGTAAGTACTCTCACTATCGACGCTCTCTTCCTTTCGTGCATGCTGGCTTCCCATTTTACTCTCATCCTGGCATGTGCTGGGCCAGAAGTGACAGGTCGTAGGAGCATGTGAGGGGAAATAGCCTTTGGTTTCAACTCAGCTCACAAGGCCATACATCCTCGAGTTAATTTGTCCCATCTTGTGGTCCCTCCATTAGAAAAATTATACTAGCTCTATTAGCAATGTGTGTAGCTGTATTTCAGGGCTATGAAGCTCTAAATGCATAGAAATGCTTGCAGCTCTATGGTCACAGAAACAGGAGGAAGAGGAATCAAATCTTGTAAAGATCGCTGTTTTGGGGCCTGTACATTCTGACTGTTGTGTTCCCACGATGTGCTTGTTTTGTAGGAATTCCTGTAAAGTTCAGAAGTACGATGAGAGCCAGTCCTTGGTGCTTGACGTGTGCGATCAGGTAATGTGTGTTTTGTCAGCTGGAATGTTTCACCCTACTGCAGTGACACTGCACTGTCCATTATTCAGCAGCTGTCTCACCTCTCGGCCTCACCTCTTCACACACACACACATATAAACAGTGTAACACAAGCTGACAGGAGCATCAGCAGTGCTCCAGCTCTGCAGTGCTGCTTTGGCATGGTGACAGATGTGTGACTGCTCACTCTGCAGTCGAATATTAGTCAGCTGCCCTGATGTGCCCTCAGCATTATCACCTCCTGCATACTCAGGAGATATCCTCAGTACATCCTGTAACATCAGAGTCTCCAAGATAACTTATCCTAACACAGTTTGTCAAGGTCCACCAGTGTTATCTTACATAACGTCACTTCTTCAGCATAGTGCATCTGGGATTTATTCTCTTTGGGATTGTGACACTTGTGTATGTCTGAAGTTGGGCTTGGTGATTTATCAGATTTGATTAGAATACAATTTTAGTTCCCAACAATTATAGAAACAAGTTAATTTTGTCTTGTGCTATAAATCCAGCGCACCCTTTTCCTTAAGAGCTGTGCGTTTTTATCTGTTTTCAGTGAATTATTGACAGAAATATGTTGAAAAGAGTTTTCCACAATATTGAATATGCCGGTATGTTTAGTTGTTTTTGGTTGTGGCATTGCACTAATATTACAATATAGGTGATCTTCTTTATTTTTATATTTATTTATATTATTTATTCAAATACATATTTATATATGTAGCTGTATATGTATCTGTTTATTTTAATTTTATTCTTTTTTTACTTTTATTTTTTATTCATGTGTCAGTTGAATTATAATATATAAACTATAAACAAGAAGCCACTGTTAAATAGATTTTTTAAAATATAAATGCATGATATTTCAAAAGTCAATGAGCGGCCATCTTAAATAATATATGTCCTCAATATTGGCCCAAATAATCCTGAGTCTGGTTTTTGTCAAGCAGCCCTGGTAATGTGCAGTATCCACTTTTAATAAGAAAGATGTCCAGTCCTGGAAAGTTGTTTGTTTTTCCTGTAAGGAGTTATATAGTCTATTTATATTCAGTGAACATTTAATATCAGAAATAGGTCAATAAAAATTTGTATCCTATCGTCCTCCCTTATCTCCAGGAGGAGGATGAGGTGGTGGCTCAGACTCCAGAGATCACTCAGCGAGTTCATCACGCCACTGACGAGGAGAAGCTCGCCTCCACTGGCATTATGGGACAGACAACGGACAGCGTGGAGGATCGAGGGGAGCCTGAATGCATCAAAGCACCTGTGAAAAAACAGCCTATCAAGGATGTATCTGTTATGGACGGTATGTTTGGATCATCGAACCCTCTGCTGTGTGTGGAATTTAAGAAATATGCGGGGTCAAAGTGAAGAATAGCTGATCCTGAAAAGAGAAAAGAGAGAGAGGTTTCAAAAATAGGAGTCATTTTACTATTATTATTATTAAGCCATGCTATTTCTTTTATTCCACCCTCTGCGATAATTTCTGAATATTTAATCAGACACGCAGTGTGAGAAGCCATTGTATGCATGAGGCCTGTTCCAACGCCAAGATTAATTGGAGAGTGAACAAGGAGAGTGATTCAGTTATGCAATTTTCTTGGAGTATTGGAGACTGCAGAGCTCCAAGAATGTGTCAAACTTTATGAAAGAATAAAATAGAGCATGCATACTCAGCAAACCCGTGCCCTGGATATCAGAAAGTTATAAATGTTACACTGGGGAGCAAAAGCTTTGCACAGTCGTGCATTTAAACCAGCTCTCTGTCAGCGGTGCAGAGATCACACCGTGTTTTTATCACAGAAATCCAGGAAGAAGTTAAGGTAAATGTTTGGCGTCTTTTCTGCAGTTTTAGACGTGGTTAATAAGCACAATTAGCAGTTGTCATTTTTAACTGAATAATGTGTTTTTTTTCCTCCTTAAAGGTCCTGAGAGTAAGATTGCAGATCCGCTGGAAGAGAGGGACACCTGCTGTCTGAAAGATGATATAGTAAGTAGACTGTAGAAACCGCAGGGAGGGAGCAGCATTAATATTTAAACATGAGCAGGTTGTTTGGCACTACTCTTTACCGCAATAAGGAAGAAGGTAGTTCAGCCATAAATTGAGTCCCACTTTATTATTTTTATACTGAGCCTGTGTTGCTTTCTAATGGCCCAAAAGATTCTGGATTTTCGTAGAGCCTGACAGATTTATCATTTGGAAGATATTATCAGCTGATTTGTTTTTTTAAAGGCATATTGTTGTATATGCTGTCCGATATGTGCCATCATAAAAAACTTTTTTTACACAATATATAATGCCGAAAATGCAGCTTGGTGTCTTTTAGAAATGGTGTTAGCTATTACAGTTTTATTTTATTTTTTTACCTCAGACTGAACAGTTTATTTAGCTATACATTTTTTCCAATTTCTTCTTTATTTTCTCAGTTATTATTTATTAGAATTGGCTGACAATTTAATACATTGATAAAGTTACGTTTGAGAAAGTAGCTCTCCGGGTACATTTGCAGAGTGTACTCAAAAAAGATCTATATTCATTTGAACTAAAAAAAATGACTATATATGCCACCCTATCGGTTATCAATTAATTCGCCCTCTAAAATCAGTATCTGCATCGGTCTCTAAAATCCCAAATCGGTCAGGCTGTAATTTTTTGCTACAATAATCTAATAGTTTTTTTCTCACACAATATTTGATAACCACATATTACCACACTTGCACCTTCAGGTTACACAAATGTTTGATTAATTAAATCAACACAACCAGTTTTCCCAGAACGCTTGTTGCCAAGACATCACGTGATCTCAAATGAAAAGTAAAAACAGCAGAAGTAGTGCCAGGAGGGATCTATCTGCTTACAAAATCTAAAGTGCATGTTCTCGTCTGACACTCAGTATGTCTCCTGCATGTTCCACAGACTGAGATATCCATGAACCAAACAGCAAAGCTGAGCAGCTGTGAAGACCCGGTCACAGCAGCCCTGTCCCAGGATAACATCCCTCTGAGTGAGATGGACAAGGCCGCGGTGCTCACCCTGATCAGAGAGGAGGTACGTCACCGTCACACATCCAGAAAAACAGAGCTCGTTTCAGAAAGTGCGTCTGCTGATGGTTGATTTCTTAGATCTGAACAGTTTCCTTCACCCTGTCTTCCAACAGATCATCACTAAAGAGATTGAGGTCAATGAGTGGAAGAGGAAGTTTGAGGAGAGCAGAGCCGAGGTTATGGAGATGAGGTATGGAGCTTCCAAGAATCTTGCATCACATTTATAAAGATTACAGCAAGTATGGAAAAAAACGTCAGTACCCTGGAGAACCGAAGTTGACAGATGGTGTGCTTTCTATTTTTATCTTACAGGAAAATCGTTGCAGAGTACGAGAAAACAGTTGCACAGATGATTGGTAAGCTGCTGCCACCTGGTGGTGTTCTTTTCTAATTTCTTTTTTTTTGTTTTGTTTAACAGGCGTACAGTAGTAGTCGTGTAGTGTGTTTTACATGACTGCTCCCCAACATGTCATGTCACACTGCCAGGATAAGGATGCACTTGAAATGTACATTGAAATGTTGTGCTGAGTCTGTTGTAGTGCTTAGGATTAAAAATGAAACAGTGGGCATCATGCAATAACAGATTTGTTTTGAAATGCCTTGTATGGATGTTTTATCAGAACATCCAACAATTTTCTCATGCTTTACATTTTCAAGAAGGCACAAACATAACTGAAGTGTCTTTAATGATATTTACTTAAAAATCCAATTTCAAAAAATGTAAATTATAAAGGAAGAGAAAGTTAAGATTGGAGTACGAAAAGGTTTTTGTATGTGGGCCACTGACAATGATGTCAACTCAGCTTTATTCTGAGAGTGTTTACATCCAAATCAAAGGACAATTGTAAAAAGTGACATTTCAATGTTAGGGAGTGATATGATGTCTAAATGTAATAAAGTCGCCATGTTTAAAATGTTTGCAGGTCTTTTGTAGTCTACCACGGCCTGTTTGTAAAGTCTGTGGTTCAAAAGCTACAGCAAACACTACTTGGGTCTGTGTTAACTATTAAGATCACTTTGCCCAAAAAATTAATAGGTTTGGATAAAAATAGATACCTGTAATAACAGAACAGAAGCTTACAGGGAATCAATGCAATCTGCCATCATTCTACTTCTGTTTACTTGCGTTGTGCAATGTGCAACACTCTCCAAGGTTCCAAGAATCCTGAACAAAACTGTTTTAACAACAAGAGCTAATTTAGTGGAAAAGGTGTAGCTGCTCTTGTGATGTTCTGCCAGCCCTGAACTGTAGCACTGATCCTATAGTCACTGCATCATGTCAAACACAGTGTGCTGGAGTAGCACAGAAGCATTTATTTTATATGGTGATACATGCATTTCAAGGTTGCATTTATTGTTTTTTTTCTGATCAGTCTATAAGATGTGGTATAAACTGTGGCATAAACCTCGCCCTTACTCCTTTTAAAACTTGTATTTTGACTCCCTTGCAGAGGACGAGCAGCAGCAGAAGACCCTGTCCTGCAGTAAGTCCCTCAGACAGCTGACCGTAGAAAGGGATCAGGCCATGGCCGACCTCAACTCTGTGGAGCGCTCCTTCGCAGACCTCTTCAGGAGGTATGAGAACATGAAGGGAGTCCTGGAGGGCTTCAAGAAGGTCAGTAGAGCTTCAGTAATGAGATGCTGTCCAGCCCCCTGCTACATCAGAACCAGATCACCAAATATTCTCGAACACGTGTCTCTCCAGAATGAGGAGGTGCTGAAGAAGTGCGCGCAGGACTACCTGATGCGGATCAAGCAGGAGGAGCAGCGATACCAAACCCTCAAAGTGCATGCTGAGGAGAAACTGGACAAGTAAGCTCCCAGTGTCTGCAGCTTGTGATTCCAGGGTCCAGTCATTAGACATGCCAGACATATTCATTTTAAACTCTCTCACTTCCTGTCTGACAGGGCTAATGAGGAGATAGCACAGGTACGTGCCAAGGCCAACGCTGAGGGCGTCGCACTAAACGCCAGCCTGAGGAAGGAGCAGATGAAGGTGGAGTCACTTGAAAGAGCTGTCCTTCAAAAGGTAGGACGCCTGCAGATATGATTAAAATTGATTGACTGTGTTAAACTGTGGGAGTGCAAGAAAGGGTCTGCTTAAAAAACACTCTGGGTAATTGAGGTTAAAACTCTCTCACCGGGAGACTTTTCAAGCTTGTGTGTTAGTGTCAAATGAATAATGGTATGGAGGAATTATTATATTAAACAAATAAGATCACAGTTGAGATCATTTGTGGGCTTCATGTCACAGTTAAAGCAATGTCCAAACATGACACAGTTTAAAATCAGGTATAAAGACGCTATTTTAGGTACAGGGATGAGGGAGGTGTTGGGTAGCACTAAGGGTTGTGAAGTTATTGTCCCTTTTGTTTTGTTTTTTCTTTGTCTTTTGTCTTTTTTTCCCCTTTTTTCCCCCTTTTTTTCCCCTATTTATTGTTTCTCTTCGTACCTGTGTGTCTGTGTGTATTGTTTTAAGTGGATGTAGATTTTATTTTTGTATTACAAAGTCAGTAACCTATTTTATTTATCTAAGTAAGTATTTATCTAAGTATAAGATACATCTAAGCAAGCTGTAAGGAAGCTTGGTATTGGCATGTATTATTTAAAGAGAAGGGGTGAGAGTTTATGAGTTATTCTTCTCACTCCTTTTCGAATATGTATGTCTATGTCTTATGTTTAAATGTTTTGTCTTACTTTTCTTGTTTTATTTTTTTTGGTTTGCATATTCAAAATAAACACTTCAATCAATCAATCAATCAATCAAAACCATTTTTAATCTTACGGCACCATTATATCCCAGGATTAAGATCATAGTTCTCATTTTTTGTAATGTTTGGCTTTCTTCTAAGTTTAGTGAAAGGGATCATTTATCATCCCATCAACTTTTACCACACCAGTGGTTTGTTATGTTAAGATGCAAACTAATAGTGTTACATTACATTGATTTCAAAAGGTCTTCATTTCAGTGTGAATGTGTAAAGTCACTGCAAAGCACAGATTTTGTAATTGCACATCTGCAAAGACACTTTCATGATCTAACACTAGGGGGCACTGTTTCATTTTCATTAACCAGACTCTGGTGCAAGTTAAAAAGAAAGTGCCAGAAGAATACTTGAAGAATATTATCAAATACCATCTCAAATTATACACACACACACATAAATGTACATAAAGTATCATTCCCCCACTAACAACATCCATTGTGGATGTGGACAACTTATTTCCATATCTCATGTTTCAACAAGTTACAGTCTGTATCTCCTGATCATTCAGGTTAATACACTGACTTGACTCATTTGATGAACACATCTTATGTCACATGTCTTTAACCTTCCAAATAAAGCACAGAATATCATAATAAGGTTAATGATATTATATATTATATTTATTCATTTAAATATTTTTTTTGTTGATATTTCTTTTATTGTAGATTATTTTCAGTGTTTCTATGTATGTGTGTGTATTAGTTGGTTGGGTTGGACAAAACGAGTTCCTGAGTAAAAATGTAAATGTAAATAATACAGATGTGTTGCCCAAGATTTTCACAATAAAATACTGCTTTAAAAAAAGTATCAAAAGTAAAAGCTATCATTATGCAGAATAGCTCTTTTAGTGTTGTGTTATAGAATATTGTACAATTTAGTTGTATATATAACAAATATAAGTAAGTGCATTTTAATGTTGTCATTTGTCTGCTTTTAGATTCAAATACTTTTATTATACTTGTGCAGAATTGTGGTTCTTTACTGCTGTTTTAGCTTTAATGGCTAAACACACTAAACACTCCTCCTCTCTGTCTCTCACAGAATCAAGAGATCGAGGAGCTCACTAAGATCTGCGATGAACTGATTGCCAAACTGGGAACAGAATAAGAGGCCTTTAAACAAACTCTGTCTGCAACATTGATGTAAATACTGTCTATGATCACGTACATGAGCACACAACCACCTTTTCTTTCTCTCTGCTCATATGCTTTTCAAAAATGCTCTTTTCAGACTGAAATATGAAACCAGAGCAATAATTGTTCATAGTGTTAACCATGCCATGGCCGGTGAAGAAGCACAAAGTTATCTTGAGGTGTATTTTAATTATTTTTGAAGGAGATTTATTGAGGTGTGGTTAGAATTTACAGTAAAGGCCCATCATACTGTTCAAAGATTTATCAGTTTTTCACTTTTTTTAGATATGGAAGCCCATTCCTGGCATTGTGATGATTTTTTTCTTTTCCTGGCAGAAATGGGCTTCCATATTGAAATATGTTCAATAACAAAGAATTTCCATTTCTGTTTTATACAGCATGTTTAACACAAAACTGTAGGAAATAACGTGGGAATTAAGGGAAGGACGATGCGGGTTTAAAGCACAGAACTCTTTTAGCACAGTGCGTCTACTCTATAATTACCAGTGTTGATGATACAGTCTTCAGAAAGGACAAATCTCTATTGAGTGCCTAACATAAACGCAGTGTATGAGTTTCCTAGACTATAGATTTTTCTTGCTGCCATTTCTTTTCTGATACAGAGAGTTTAGCTCTTCATCAGCAAAAAAAAATGTAAGTAACATTACATATAAAGTATTTCTTAAGTTGCCTTTGAGTTTGTTGGTAACATATATGATGATGTCCTCAGTTATGCAGAGTTTGAAGTTAAACCAGAGACATTATTACTTTATTCCTAATATAAATCTCCGGGACTGTTTCAATATGAAGAGCACTTAAGAGAATCTTAAATTCTGTTCTATAATCTCGTTTGCATTTGATAGTTTGGCTGGAAATTAAAGATTAAAGTTTGAAACTTAAGTAGTAAAAACTTTGCTCTTATTATACTGTAATATCAAACCACCTGCCATGTTTAGTTTTCACGCTCTGTGTTTGGATGCCGGAAACACATGGAGTCGTTGGCATGTAGATATTCTTTAATTATATCCATATGTTTGAGCCCAAATGTTGCTGGTGTGCCTTTATTTTGTCTATATTGTAAAGAAAAAAAAGTTTTCTTAGCTCCTTCATGCAGTTGTTTCCAAACTCTGTTGCCAAAGTGTACTGTATACGGTATATATCTTTAATGATTGAGACATACTGACCCACAGTGAGTTATTATGGGTTTGCAGTTAAGGTGACCGTCTGTGTTTTTGGTGAGTTTATTATGTTATAATATCTCCATTGCTAACATCAGCATTTTCTGGTCCGATTGAACCTGAAGGAGCCCACAAATGCAGTTTTGTTCAGGTGCGTTCCAGATCTAAGGGACAGACTCCTCTGTGGAGGCCTTGTTTCACGTCAGCACAATCAGTTGCCAAATGTCCTTGTAAAGAGTTTCAGTGTGACTCTGTGTCCAGTTGTTGTGGTGTTACATGAGTCTGAAGGTGCTTTTCGATGCAAATCCATTGTTACAGTACAATATGTGTAAATTTTATACTTTATGAAAAGAATATTGTTCCTAATATTTGTAAAATTCAAGAGTTGGGTATATCCAGATTGTATGTTAACTGCTATATTTTGTGCATTCCTGAATAAATGGTTGACATTTATTACCTTTCTTCCTTTTACTAGAGTCAAAAACACATTATATCTTTGTTGTTCGTGAGTCCAATCAGTTATTGTTTATTCCTCCAGCCTACAGGGAGGCCGGAGACCACATTTCATCACTGTTCATCATGCTTTGCAGCCAATGTCCTGTTGCTTTTTACAAACATGTCATTAGTGGCATTTTGTTTGGGAGTGAAGAGGCTGCAGTTTCCTCAAAACCAGATTTAACCATTATAACAATATTGTCAAAAATGCATGAACAAAAAAGTCTCAATTCACGTGGTGTGGTCCACAATGTGGCGTGCCAGTGATTTCTGCAAGTAGCTGCACATATATTATTATTGCGTTATTCATTTCTGATGCTGAATTTAATTGAAAACTGGGACCTCTGCCAGTGTTAGACCTGCAGTTGTGTGTTTGGTGTTCTTCAACATTCCCCTGTTCTGTTGCTACTTGAAATATAACCTCCCTGCTCCCCTATAGAGCAGACCCATTGGTCACATTTTAGACTGACAGAAGGAGAAAAAACTTCCTGTGACTGCTGGTTTTCTTTACCGTTCCATCCACATCCACTACAAGTTAATGACGTTTACTCAGACAAAACAAGTGTTCATCCTCATTAAATCCTAAATGCTTTCTAAAATACGCCTTTGCAGAAAAACGGGTAGATCGCTATATGTGGCCAGCAACTATTTTAGTGTTGTAGCCACTCAGCTAATGCACTTCAAATGCATTTCTCTATAAAACAGTGCAGGAAGAAATATACAAAATATCTGTTACAGACACACAGGATGCAAAATTACCTTTTTTTTCAAATGGCTAGTGAATGTGCAGATTTTATAATATATTACCATTCTTTGGTTGGCTGATAATTTATGCAAATCTACCCAACAAAACTAACTACCATAAAAAATACTGAATAAATCAGTACACATGCAAAGAAGATTTTGGGAGATGATAATGAATTGAAGGAAGTGCAGAGGCCTAGGAGTAATTTGAGTGATTGAAGTATATGTTTAGGTTTATTTTAGTCATTTCTTTATGTTTGAGGTCACTTGTGTCAGTAATTTCAAGACTCAAGCTGTTATTACATGTGGTTCAAATGTTTATGTTCTTACTTCCCCTTCGACATCCGACAAATTTGTTGGAACCTTCTCACCACATGGTGGTGTCCTTAAACACCACAGACAAAGGGCGGGTCCTTATGGGGCGATAGAGAGGATTCTGCAGTTAGTTGGTTAGTTAGTTGATAACTTTTTTGTCTAAAATGCGGAAATTGTTTTTCACTCTACCATACAGCACTAAAAAGTAGAAAAGACTCCAGTTGAAGGCAGACATAAGGAACTCTGCACCGATAGGAGTGACTTGCTGTAGGCCTACTGATTTTGGTGGCTCCGTCTTGTATATAATGAAACTAAAATGGGAATCATTAGTTAGATTATAGATTAGAAATCATGAGTAAGCACTAAAAGCACTAAAATTAAGCATCTGGAAGCTTTGTTCCTTATACTCCTTATACTTATTTCTTCCTTCCTCTATATTTTCCACTTGGTTGAATCTGGGGCTGCCCTACAGCAGAGCAGGTCAGTAAAGTTTGTTTTAATATATATATCATTTTATAACAGATTTTTTCCACAAACTCTTGAGAAGATAGTGGGCTCTCTTTGACTTGTTTTATCAGCCACTCCTTTCTCTACCTTGTCTATACTGTCAGCCCTGGTATGATGCTGACGCCATTGGACTTGACTGAGCTTGCATGCTGGAAAATGTCCATAGTTTTTACATAATATAGTCTATATGGACAGGAGAATCAAACTAATGATCTAACCAGCTAAAAGTGACAAGTGTTTTCTGTTGACTCTGAAAGGTTTTAATATCAGACAGGACATTTTAACAGCAGTTGTAGCCCATTGAATCAGTCCTCAAATTCAACATTTCATCCAACTTCCCTAGAGAGTACATAAAGAAAAAACTCACAAGAATCATCAAGGAAACATAAATCCCCAGCATTACTCAAACCCAACTCTCAGGCCTTTAGAGTCATGCAGACACACACACACACACCCTTCACCGCTCCTTTCGGCTACTCCCTACAGGGCAAAAAGAGAATCTACAAAAGCTCTTTTACTCTAACGGAAAACAGACATTTCTTTCTAATGCAGTTTTGCATTATTGTCTTTATTTGTTTATGGAATTGTTTTGTTGTTTGTATTTTAATGTAATTTTATGTTAAACTTTTACTTTACTTTAACTTTTACTGGTGTTTGTGAGCCCCTAATCAAAGACTCGGATTTGAGTAAAAAAATCCCATTATATTCACATCCAATATTTGTTATTAAAGTAATTTACTTTTATGTGGCACTTGGTGTAGAAAAAAAGGAAAAACTCTGAAATTATACAGTGAATTTCTGTTCCTTTTTTTAACTAACATGTCAGGAAGTAAAATGTACAGTATCTCCCTCTGAAATGTAGAGGATGTATGGAGTAGAAGCAAAAGGTGTCATGTAAAGTAAACAGTGGAAAGTAAATGTATACTTAAGTACAGTACTTAAACCTTTTTACAGGTTTCATCCTCAGTCAGGTCCACGGTGTTTCCAGCTCCTGCGGTGTGTTTTTGTAACCCTGGTGACAAGGCCGGAGAGGGCGGGGCCAGGATGCTGAGGCGGGCTCTCATTGGCTGCTCGGCGTGGTGAGGAGTGGGACGGCAGCGCGCGGCCAGCTGTGAGGGGGACAGAGCAAAGAGCCAGAAAGAGTACTAAAGGTACAGAAAACCGCTGCTTCATATCCCATCCTCTGCTACTGGCAGGACACAACACACCCTGAGTCCTGGAAAGTGTCTTCTTCTTGTTCTTCGTCTGTCACAGTAAGTGTTTCGTTTCATCTCTAACTTAACTCGGGCTAGTCGTTAATTGCACGCGCACGTGCATTAATGCGTGAACCATTGAGACTTATCTGTCAAGTGTTTTCTTTTTTCGTCCTCTCTGACCGACTAAAACAATAAATAAGGCAATTTTACATGTATCACATTTTGAAAACTAATGTAATAGTTTTTTCAAACTCTTTTGTTTTCTGTTAAAGTGTCGTCGCCCCAAAAAGTTTGTCTAATCTGACATGGGCTACTGCACCGTGTAGCATTATCATAATACCTGAAAATTAACTCAAATATGAAAAGAATTAGCATCACTCTGGTATTTATGGCTGACTCTGGGGCTGACATCGGACGAAACTGCAGGACTCTAATGACTCTGGCATGAGGTATTTATTTTGCCACTTTTGCCAATATTGGGATCTGTGCTGGCCGGGGCTTAACAGTCACTTGGTTGATTTGTGCATTTCTGAATTTAACAACAGGCTATGCAAGAGTTCTGGCTCTGGCTGGGAAAGCAATAAATTCAGCATGTGGAATTTAGCATTTTCCAGTTGACTGAACAATCCTTGGCTACCATTCACTGACAGGCAGCTTTCACTTCGAGTTTGAGCTTATTGTTGTCATGCAAATCTACAAGCTTTAACATTTCCTATAGTGTCTAACCCTCCATTTAAAACCTACTGTAAATATACATCCAGTTACTGAGAAAGTGTTATCTGTTAACATTCTTCTGTAGGTGGGCGTGTCTCCTTCACTGGTTTTGTAACCCATATAACCTGGAACACATTCAAGAGAAGTGTTAGTGTTTCATAAATGGTTATGTGGCGTTGACACGTGCTGACTGGAGTGATGTTTGTTCGGTAGTGCACTCTGAACTCTGTTGACTAATTTAAAACGTGCATGTTGTTGATGCAGTCACTCTTAACTGCTGTGAGAGGAGACACGCTGAGTAATAAAAGACCACATTAAAGAAGCTCCTTTATCCTGCTGAACTTAAAAGACCTGAGAAGATAAACCAGATGTTTCAGATGATCACAAGTGACGTCTCAGGCAGCCTTGGTATAATTGGAGTTGTTTTTTTTAAGCCTGTGCGCTCTGCAGTTTGTTTGGCTGTTACTATGACGTCAACGTGGAAATCGCCCCCTCCCCTTCACACTAAAGACCTGGAGGTCTCCTAACTTTCACTGTCTTCCTTCCCTCCCTTTCCTCCAGGAAAATTCCTCCCTGGGGGCTTTTGGTTCCTCCGTTGACACTTTCATGGTTTGCCATGAAATATCGAGGTGGAGTCAACTTTCCCTCTGAACCTCAGTAGTGCAGCCTACAGGCACAGATCAGCAGATAAATGAGAAAGGCAGCACCGCACCCTGCAGGAGCCCACATTTGCTCCCCATTAGGCTGTCAGGAAGACAGAGAGAGGAATCCTTGTCACAGAAACACAACTTTCGTTCTCAAGCAAACCTTTCCAAATTCTCCTTCCCTCTCCTGTTGGCATCAAATGTATTTTCATTGTTTGCTCAATATATTGTAAAACTGTGGTGAACACTGTTACTGATTCACAAGCTTATACTTGTGGTTGCATAGAGGCCAGTGAGGGGTCTCAGGGAGCCTGATGATGGCCAAACCAAACTGTTACTGCACCAGACTTTATACTGAAACTGCTCACTTGCTCAAATTATGGACAGAATCACCGCACAGACCACAAATTACTGCCTGCTCCTGCCATGTTCAGCCCCCAATTTAACTCTTTGGAATTGGAAAATGTTACTTTCAAAGCCATCTTGTTTGAAATATTCAAAAAGCATACTTCCATTCTCGTGTTTTCATGATATCAGATTTTGACTACAAGATTAACATGGACAGAAGAATTCATGATAGCAAGATATGTGCAATATAAATATTTCGAAAATGTTGGAAAAATACCCACTATCAGTGCTATTAATATTTTAATTTTAAAGATCACGCTTATCATCAATACCAGATTATTGCAACAACCCGAATGAATACATCATCTTTTACCAACGCTTACAGTCTTTTTTCTTTCTATCTCCCTTAGATCACTGTCTTGGTCTCCCTCAGCCTGCATCATGCTGCGCCTAGTTGCCATTCACTGTCTCTTGTCCACCTTGTGCATGTGGACGTTATGCGCTGCCCAGTCAGACTCAAGCCCCGCTGTAATCCAGCTACGTCTAGCCGGAGAGAAGCGGAAACACTATGAGGGCCGTGTGGAAGTTTTCTACAAGGGAGAATGGGGGACGGTGTGTGATGATGACTTCTCCATTTCTGCTGCCCACGTGGTGTGCAGAGAGCTTGGCTTCTTGGACGCTGAGTCCTGGGCGCCCTCGGCCAAGTACGGAAGAGGAGAGGGTAAGAAAACTAGCATGGAGTTTATTGGAAATGTCCTCTGGATTCCAGAATTCAGTCTGAATCTTGTATTATCTAATCAAATCCAAAATCGTGCTATCCAGTTGTCTAAGCACTGAGGTGAGGGTTATATATCGGCCAACCACACACATTCAAAGGCAGTATATCTCTTTATACAGTTTCATATGTTCCATGGAAATCCTTGAATGAGGTACACGTTTCCGCCTGTCTCACTGCTAATACCCTCAGGCGCTGGTTTCCCCATTAGAGGCGAACTGAGACACGCCAATCACCTTTAAGCATGGGGGGTGGACTGGAAACACTGGGTGTGTAAACCAGACACACACACAGACGTAATCTCATCTCCTCTCACTTTGCCGTTTATGGATTCCTCCATCACTGTAAAAAAAACTGATGAGATTCCAAACTCTCAAGTGTAGTCGCTGCTGGCTGCTGGTGGTAAATGTCAGTTGGTAGATGTTAATTAACTCAGTGTCCCTCGTTAAAGGCACATGTTTTCCCACTGGGCCGGGCCACATCCAGCCAGCCACTTCAAAAGTAAAGTAATTAACTTTGTGACCGGCTTCCCAAAGCACCACAGTCATTATAGCAATTTCAGGAATAGCATATATGAAGTGAAACACCCCACGATGCATATAATGTTGCATGCATGCAATTTTTTACAAGTAGCAGTTAACAAGTGGTTTGATGTATATTCCTGTACCAGCTGTGCAGACAGACAAGTGTTTGCACCACATTTTAGCGATCACTTTGGTAAACGAAGATGGGGGCCTTAAGGGTTGGGTCACGGTATGTTACACTTTTGTTATTTTGAATGTTGTAAAGTAGGAGGAAGATTATTTTTAACATCAAATGTGTGCAGAAAAAAAAACATAAACTTACAGAATTACCAAAAGATTTTAGGTAGTGAAGAGGAGGATTCCTTTTTTTCCTGGAAAATAGATGTTTAGTCTGAAGTAGAATATTGTTTAAAAGGCAGTGTTTGTGGCAAAAAAAAATTGCTGTGTGCACGTGAGTGAATGGAAACTAATTGTATCTTGTTGTTCGTGGAGGCATATGGCTATAAAAGTGGTCAAGAGCATTTTCTATTTCCCATCATGATGACTTATACACTAGAGAAACCACCAAATGTTTTTAATTGAACACACAACCACATAACAAGTACAAGAACATCCCTTTTGGATGCAGAGCGTTTTTCCTGCAGGGATGCTAATCGGATCCTCAGCTGTCTTTACACAGCTTGTACTTATAATTGTATAAACATGTCTTTGTAATAAATCTCCGAAAAGACAAAGAGTACTCTGTTTCAGGTTACAATTCAAAAACAGAAATAAATACAATAAATCCATTTTTTAAAATATCTTCCTATAAACGCTGTGCTCCGTCCAGTTTGTTATGATTTTGAATGAAGGGTGGTTAGAATTAAGTAGTTGGCTTAAAGTGCCAATAAAAGCCCAATCAGAAAATTCATGGCTCCTCTGTGCGCTGTGCTCCATGCTTTTTTCACTGGCTTGGGAAATTACACTCCCATAAGACTTGCTAATGAAAGTTTTAATACGGCAATCCAGATTTATCACAACTGGCAATGCTGAATATTTCTTTAGACAAAGGTGTACTCAGACCAAGCTGGTTCTCACTTGGAAGCCGTATTTCAGCACCAGAGGACTTCTGGGCTCCTATTATGAAATATTCCAGCTGTAGTCATCTCTCTGCCAGGAGACAGCTACGTGACCGTACAGCATGCACTCACTTTTTTGGTATGATCAGGATGTTCCTCTGCAACACGTTGAATCTGTCAGAATGATGAGCTACACGTTGGTGGTTTCCATGGCCACAGTTCTGTGGTTTTCCTCACGGCTGATTCAGTACAGCCAGCTGGACAGCAGATGATCCGCTTCAGCCGTGACTGCATTTATTGGGCAGGTTTATGCTGAAAGAATGCGTCAGGTTATATTGGAGACCAAACACAACTACACGTGAGTAGGTCTACTGTCTGTGTGACTAGACTTCAGTGGAAATAGATGTCAAAAGGGTGTGAGACATGTCTTAAGCTGTCAATGTCCCATTTATATTTCCCTATGAATTCATCCCCTATTAGGAAAAGCTGCAGGGAAATGAAGCCTGTGGCCCCGTGTAGTTAGAGTGGGAGGAGGGTGGCACCAGCCCTGCAAGGGCAAAGGGTCTGATTTGTGATAGCAAGGGTCAACCACATGAGTTTGTGATTGATTGATTGTATAATAAATGTCATAAACCACCAAATATCAGCCTGTGTACCTCTAAACAAATGAGCAGCACACACAACATATATCCATTTGCTTAAATCTTCTTCCTCTCACTCTGTTCCAGGAAGAATCTGGTTAGACAACGTGCACTGTTCTGGTGGAGAGAAGAGCCTGGCTCAATGTCACTCCAATGGCTTAGGAGTGTCGGACTGCAAACATTCAGAAGATGTCGGAGTGGTGTGCAACCAGAAGCGCATTCCAGGCTTCAAATTCATCCGGAACGAGGCCAACAACGACGAGGTAGGTTCCCATGGAGAGACACACTCACAGTAAAATCTGGAAACTTACAGAATGCTTGCAGTAAATAGATACATGCATAAAAAACTCACACAAATGTTAACTCTACTGTGCGATCAAGTTATCACATAGTTAATAACACCCAACTAGCATCCACTTATGGTTCAAGTTAGCACATGTAACCGGAACAGATGTTTAGCACAATAAAAAAAAGGAACAGAGGATAGACTGAGGATGAAAGAAAAGCCTTATCATAGTGCTCAAATCTTTCCAACTTTCCAGACTAATCCAGACAGATCAGTGGACTGAATGTAATGTCTGTCAGTAGATATTAAAAGGGGCATTTTTGCTGCAATAAAAACCACGGTCTTTTGGGTGCTGAGGGTTACCATTGTAATATTATGATTCATCTTGCTGGTTGCAGCCATTTGTGAATCTATGACTTAGTTTGTGGATTTAAGCTGGGGTAGGCAGTCTTTTTGTTGTCATTGGGCAAAAATTCTAAAATAATCTTTCTAGCTATTGAATAGAGTGAAAACTTGACTTTTGCACCTCTTCTCAGCTCTTTTGCTTTAGACAATCACAGACATTCCCGAGCTTTAGAGTTTCAGAGTTTATAGTATTAGACTGTGGAAGTATGCTAACCTAACAAACTTTGTTTGGTCATTTAGTCAAATGGTACTGGCCAAATGTGTCCTAATATTAATTCTATTGTGTTATTTATTTAAACGTAATATGCAAAATGTCAAGTCATTACTAAACAGCATTTTAATCCTCGTGTCTGATCAGATGTATCAACCAAAGCCCATGACCTCTTTTACGCTTTATATATGAGCAAGCTAACGTTCTTACTTTAGCCAGCTAGCTATACAACAGTTACAGTTGAAAGTTTGTAAGTGTTAATATCCTGTAATAATTAATCTCTAAGGCAGCTGCTGTTCATGTAATGATGCATACATCTTTACTTAGTAAACATTTAAATTACAAGGCTAACTCAATAGGAACCTGGGAACAGCTGTTGGAACCGGATCCAGCATTTTGCGCTCTGTATGATTAAATGGATAAAACTTATAATCAAAATAATGGCCTAATGGGTACAAAATCAGTATGTTCAGGAAAAAATTAGACAGCAGTTCTTCCATGTACATAGTCATATCTGCCATGACATGAAGCCAATGAAGTAATCCGCAAGTCAGCGTCTAATTTCGAGCTGTCCTCTGCACCATTTGCACTAATGACTTTGCCAGGCTTCTATAAGTCTATCCCTGCCCACACCAGACCCCCACTCCACAGCCTGGGAGATTTTGGAGATGACTCAGTGAGGGGGAAGACCATCCTGTCTGGCTGCATAGAACGCCTTTGTACCGGATGGAAAGTCAATGTGGGTTTGTGAACGTGACAGGAGAAAGGGAGGGAGAGAAAAGGACAGAGGTATTATTTCAGCTTGTCTGAGAACAAGTTATTAAAAGACACTGCCACACAGGGTTTCCTTGTTAAAACCAGACAGAGAGAAATGAAATTCTTTGGCAGCTTAGAAGACAGTCAACGCTTCAACATTTGATGACTGCATTCATACCAGAGTGTGTTTGTTTGTTCATACTAGAAGGCGGGTGGGAGATTTGGCTGTGTTGCCAGACTCTCTACAACCGCCAGAACAGTGACTGTGATTTTTACTGGGTTCAGTAAAGGCAACACGCCTGAGGAGAGCGTCTGAAATCCCTGTATATCTTTCTCATGCCTAGTTGAGTAATGGGAATGAAGGAATAGAAAGCAGGATCATTTTAAATCTTTAATTACGGACTGCTGAACTCTATTCACAATGTTCTTATTTTACCACTTGTGTGTGTAAGCAGCACCCTCTTGGTCACTATTTGTCTTGTGTATTTAGGGTCTCTGGGGTGTTACTGCAGTTCAGCCCCTCCTTGGTCTGGCTGTAGCCTTTCAAGTCGCAGGGGAGAGGAATGGGAAAAGGTGTAGCTACACCTCTTTAACCATACTTGAGCTGACGTCAGCAATGGGTAGCACTGTTCCTTCAATCTGTTTATTCACAGCATGAATTGACATTCTGTGCTCAATCTGGAAAGTTTACACCCAAACCAAGCGTGCACTACAGTCCAAGTGCAAAGGGTATTTTTTTTTTCTACAAGAATGCATTTGAAATATGAAGAGTGCAGCTCACCAGGTATTGTTTGTACTCTCAGCCTTTAGTGTCAGTGTCAGTGATTCTCTGTTAAGATTTTGAATTTGAGTTAGAGGATTTGGACTCTCAGCAATTTCTTCTTGTAGGTATTGAGTGGTTTTTCAGTGCTGTATTTCAGCTCAAATCTACAGGGTCACAAAGTTGCTTCCAACCGCAATTTGATCATGGGACACTACAGATGTATCGGAATATATAATGATAAGACTGTGACGGCTCACTCTATTATTTGTGGTCAAAGCTGAATGTGACAGTCTACTGAAAACATCAGTCTGTTATTAATGAAAACAGTAGCTTCCACTGGCACGATTGCAAGTGTATCCAACGTGAGCTGTCTTATAGGCAGAACTAATTCTAAGGTATTGACATTTAAAAAAATATCAACTTGTTGTCGAGTTTTGCTGAAAACTAACCTCAGAGTGTTTGTCAGAGTTGACATTTAACATCTGACGTTACCAACTGCGGCTTGATCTTAGTAATGAAAGTCTTTTATGCTGTTTGCTGATCTGTCTTCTGAAGACAAGAGCCATGTCTCGTACCATTACAGCAGGATATACATTCCTTGCTGACTGAATCATTGTCTTGAAAGATGTTCATTATTTTAACATGTAGCATCCAGGCATGCCCCACACCACTGCAACAATCCTATTTTTTGTCTGTCTAACCAGCCACAGTTGCTTTACTTATTAGCATGTGTTTGTTTGGTCTTTGAGTCAGTTGGAGGGATTAGATTTGTCAGCAGAACTAAACATTTAGATGGCAGGAAACTTTGTTTAGCATCTGTTAGTGGGAACTTTTCAACCAACTCTGCCAGGTTGTTGTTCACGTGTGAATCGCACACTGCACGTGTCGTCACTGTCCACAGGAGCATTGCTAAATACGCCTCTTTCATTAGAGGATGCCTGAAATCTCAGCCTGTATATGTTCGATGTTTATGAGAGAGGTTGACGTGTCATTTAAGGATAATTATAGGTTTGTGGTTAAATTTGATAGGGGTTATTCCAGAATTGTCTTTACTCTGTGTTTTTCAAAAAAGTTGTCATTGCTAGCATTGCATAATACATTGTCTCCTGCAGGAGAGAAATTTCCAGTGGGAACTGTTGCTCAAGTCTGCTTGAATCACTCTTTCTGTCCTTTTTGATTGTTCACAAGCTATTAAAGGGAAAAAATATACGTGATTTTCTGATCAATCACACCATAATGCTTACCCTACATCATTCCTAACAGATCACATGTCTGGATGAGTTCATCCTTTTCCTGAAGGAATGAGAAAAAAAGAGCACCAAAAACAGCTGCATTTGCCCTCCATACCACTTAGTGTTCACTCCAACCAAACACTTACATCCAGAATCAACACAAAGACGTCCAAAGCCAGTTGTAATAACAGAATGCAGCAGTTAAAAGTCTTTTGATTCGTTGCACATCTAAACAGGGTAAAGGTTGCTCTTCTTCCATCAGGCGCGATGGTGTCCGCTTACAAGAATTTTCTGTTCCCCACATTCGCTGCTATATAACAAAAGGAAACCCGAGCCAAAGTTGGAGTTGCCTCCAATGTGATGTATGCAAGAGGCTTTAGAGGAGGAGAGTGATCGAGGGGAGAAAAGGTTGATGCGTGTCAGGAGGCTGAAGCCGGTTTCTCTCCTGTGGATAGAGTAGCAGACAAATCACCACATGTTCAACAGCTGGATCACACTGTGGCTTTCCCTCTTCTTTGTTCTGCAGGGTGCCAAAAGTCCAGCCTTTCACTTACACCTGCAGTTTATGATTTATCACATTATTCAGACTCAGTAAATATGAATCACTGAATGTGCTCTGCATATGCAACCCAGATTCCACGTGGCACGCTGTCTACAACGTTAATAAAGCATAATGAGATTATTTGCTCATCCTTTTTGACATATAGTCAGTTTTAACTGTACCAAGACATTATGTCTTATGTTTGTAGTTTGAGCTCTTAATTGGACACCTTCTGTTTGTATTTATGTTTTTCACAGTGTCCCAATTTTTATGGAATCTGGGTTGTATGTATCAGGATTAAAATTCTAGATATTACACAATGTAAGCTGTTAAAATGTTGCTGCAAGCATCCAAAGCTTTGACAGGTCCCCCACCACATTTTTCAACCATCTCCAAAAGAAATTGACAGAGATTTTGCCACAGAGTGAAAAGTGACATTTTAAAAACAAATTTAAGGCCAGTTTGAGATTAGCTTTTGTGTGTGTACGTGCCTATAGTCTACCTATAGCAATTACTCTTTTCTTTTCCTTGCCATGACAGGAGCAGTACACTCACTGATAGATATTCCAGGTGCAAAGCACACAGCTACTTACACACAGACACACATACTCACACTTCCTCAGTCAATGCAGTCAGGCAAACGTGGGGGCCAGTCAGGCAGAGGGTGGGGTGGGGCAGATGTGAAAGTCATTTGAAAGAGCCTTGCTGTTCTCCGGCTTTTCATCTAAACTGTGGCTGATTATCATTCATACTTGCCATGTTTTGTAAGGTGGGGTGGGGGCTAGGTGGGTTGGTGGAGGCACGTGCAGATAAAACGTGCGGCGGGACTAGAGGGCTGATTAAAGCGGAAGAAATGCACAGTAGTGGAAGCATTAGTCAGACACTGGCTAGACCACAGTCTCATGTTCACACATCTACATACTGAGGGGGGCAGTCAGAAAAACAAGTCTGCTCTCCATTTGGAAAGAGTTCAGTAATGGTCAAAGATCACTTTAGAGGGTAGTAATGAACAGAGCTAAGAAAAGAGTTTTCTTTTTTTGTAACTCACCACTTACAAACAAGGCCAAGAATTATTTTTTATTCAGTATTTACACCGCAGTCAGTCGTGCTGTAGTCTCCAGCTGAACAGGTCTAAACATTCCAAAAACAAAATAATGGTCTTTCATGAACGTTTACAGGAAGAGTACTTTTGGAAAATGGCCACAGAATGAATGAATCACTACAGTACACTCAGTCAGGGAGTTACTGTAAGATGAGGCAACCTCATAGAAATGTCCAGTTGATAATTAACCTCAGTATGAACTGCAGAATAGAAAGCCTGCTCTCATTGCATTTTCTTGGTCAGGTTGCCAAAATGGCCAAACTTTAGAGGAAACAGGTAGCGTGGTCACAGTGTGTTAGTCTTTGCTTTTTGTACTGATTTAACAGACCAGTGATGTGTCAATTAGTGAAATGTATGTGCACTGGTAGGCAGGTTTTGTTATTATTGCAGACATTCTGTACTTCCTTCTAAGTCTTGATTTCCAAATTATTATTACGACATTTTCACTAGAATCTGATAAAAAGCCATTGCACTTTATAGTAGTTTTTCTCCGTTTTTCCACAGAGAGCGCTAAAAAAGTGACCAGCATGTAGATCTGGGCCTCGGCCAAACAGGATTATGCTGAGTTTATGTCTGGTGGTCTGGGTTTTGGGGGGAATGCCTGGACTGATCCCAGCTGTGGAGATCTGTCCACCCCTCTTTAGTCTCACACGTTCAGACGGCCAGTTTCCTCTCTCTGTGCCAAAAGCAACACTGACCAGACCCATCACAGTGCCCCGTTTCATACCCGCCACGTACCCCCTGTTCTGTCTGGTACTTCTGTCTTCACACTTGGCGTCACTTTGATTACTCACATTTGAGAATGGTATTTTATTTTTTGTTGTTTTTAAGAGGCGTCATGTTTTTCATACCATAATGAATAATCTCAACACCCGATCGTGATCATGATCACGTTTCCTCACCTTCCTATCCTGCCAGGCACTGACGGAAAACATGGTGTCATGCTATGGCCAGCAGGAATCTCTCCATGAAAGAGTGGTTTCTACCAGCTCTAACTACTGCGGTCAGTGGGAGGACTGGGGTCACTGTAGAAACAGTCTGACTTAGAAGTGGCTCCTCCTGCATTGCAGTCTTTAATGTTTAGAGACCCTGAAGCCTTGAACATTCCCTCAGGCTGACGCCATCTCAGGAAACCACTATGTTGGCAAACGTTTAATATTTCTGGGAGACATGCCTAGATGTTGGCTGCTTTATTTTTTCAGAGTTAAAGAAGCGGGCCATTACGAAATTACTGAGATCAGCATTTGCATACCACCGAGCAGCTCAGAGTTTTGGCTCTTTTTGGCACTCAGAGTGCAAACTCACACCCAGCCAGGAACAAACTCCAGAAAAGAACAATGGCGGAGTTCTTAGGTAGCTGTTTTCCCATAAAGCCCTGGAGGTTAAAGGTGGCCATTCCTTCCTGATTTAGGGGTTTTCAGGACACATGATACTAAATGGGGTGGGTGACCCTCGGTCTGACCAACTGGCTTTACAGCCCTTTATAGTCGACAGTGGACCACCCGCAGACTCTGTCCCGACATGAACCTTGTCATCAGCTTCTGTCTTTAGCTTTGATTTACAATTGGAATTTTATGGATAACTGTTTTCTTTTTTTAACTCTTCCTGTCAGCGCTCTCTGTTATCTGATCATCCAAGAAATCCAAGATATATTGTAAGAAGTCTGAAGAGACATTTGGCTGGATTTCTTCCATGATTCCCCTTAAGGAAAAGACCAGTGTTTCTCCTTTTGTGCTCTACTGGTTCGTTTCTTGGCTCAATGTTACAGAGAGAATAATGACAGTGATATAATTAATGTCATGTGTGAATATCCAGTAACTTTTCATCAAGTATATAACACAAGTGAATAAGAATTCATTCCTTTATAGTTTTTTTTGTTAAATGGAGGACTGGCTCTGACTGATATGTGCTTTCATGTTTGATATATATTGCCCATCAACTCCCCATAGGCCGTTACATCCCGGGTGTAAACTCTGAAGACAAAACCAAAATTCCAGACATTCATCCAAACTCCTAAGGCCTCTCGGCAGCACTTAGCAAGTTTAAACAAAGATTTCTTCTTCAGATTTTTCAACCTGACTTGTTGTATTTTCAAGCATATGTGCTAGCTGTGCAGTCCCTAAAAGGCCACAGTGGATTTTTTTTCTCCGAGATATGTTTGCATACGTTCTTCCGTTATGACTCATAGGCTCTGTTGTATATTCCACATATCAAGTTGTGCAATAAATGTAAATCCAGAATACAGACAAACCCAACAGTATCCTCATTTAGACAGCCCACAATTGTTTTTGATAATGTTTATTTCACTAATTATATAACTGTTATAAAGCAATGACACTATGTCAGTATAGTTTATATTATAGTATAGTTCACAGAAATGTCAAAGTACCTTTGATTGATTTCATACTACAAAAGTTCCATGGCAATTTATCTTGGAATTTATTTTGTTCAGCAGGATAATCTTCCCGTATAAACACCACTTGTATGATGGTTAAAGCGTTAATGTAGCCAAGTACAAAGCTAACGTATCCTATAATGAACTACTCAACAGTCACACTACTTTAAGGTCACTACTGTTGTGCTTCTCACAGTCACTGACAAGCTAGCAAAACTGTAGACTACAAAATTGTTTAACATAATCAATAATATACAAAAGTTTGAAAGAGCACTGCAGAACATGACTAGTGGCTGTAAGGCTGACTAGTGAGAGAGTTCCTGACTGTGTCTGGCATGATAATGTTAAAAGTCACCGACTACCACTGTAGTCTTATTTAGCCACTTCTTAGCAACCGCCATTTTAAAGACATGTTAAGACACTGTCATAATTCACATGTGTGTTCACTAACATATTTTATATCGTACAACAAAACATAAACATCTCTTTAACTTGTGTTAACCGCAGACCTTATTTCAGGCATCCAACCCAAAAAACATTAAAAATCCTCATTGAGTTTGAGAGGGGAGACCCCAGAGCGCTAAAATGCTAGCTTACTTCCTTGTTTATGAACTCAGTCCTGTGGCGCCCTATAGCTAGCATGGCTAAAAAATAGACATGCAAAGTAGGTTAGTAAAAAAATTGCATTGAAGCTAAATCATTATTATGTAGCTATGGTCTTTTCTTTGGTCAGTTCAGCGGTTGACTGACGATGGTGTCTGATGTTCTCATGACAATGAAAGTAAAAGAGTTTATGTTAAGCAGAGTTCTCTTCAGATGGGCGGAAGTGTACTTGAAGAGGTCAAACTACCTGTATATTACTTGTCATATGGCATCCAGTAATGAAACTCTTCCTGTGCTGTTTCTCAGGCTCTGACGGTGCAGGTGGAGGATGTGAGGCTCAGGGCCACTTACTCTCACAGGAAAAGGATTCCCATCACTGAGGGCTTTCTGGAGGTGAAAGACGGAGGCAAGTGGAGACAGATCTGTAATGAGGAGTGGACAGAGAAGAACAGCAGGGTCATCTGTGGCATGTATGGCTTCCCCGGGGAGAAACGCTTCAATACCCGACCCTACAAGTGAGTAATGCTGCCTGGGGGCAGCAGCGGGGTTTAAATGAGGCCAATTAAATATAATGAAAGTCTTAACATGAGTTGAACTCGAACATAAACAGTTCACTCTCAGTTGAGGTAATTGCAGTTTACATTATGAGAATGTATAAGTACATATATAATAAATTATTTTAAAGCGAATACTTTTAGAACATGCTATTACTTGAAGCACACAACACATTCCTTCATGATAAAACATTATTTAGGTGAAAAATGTTGCATTTCCTGGACAACACCTTTGAATTTCAGACTTCAGTCTGTTTAGGAATGTTTTACCACAGCAAACTGATGTTAAGAAATGTTACGTAACAACATTTGTTTACACTGGTCATCACTCAACCAGTCATCCGTTTTCCACACTGAGATTAAACAGACTTGAGCCTGGAGATTCTTGACAGAAAGCCAAACACTGCCAGAGGAAGTTTTAGAGGATGAATGATGGGCCTTGCTGGGAAACCGCTTAGTACAAAACGCTGTGAAACAGTGGCTCTTTTGGCTGCTTGTAATTGTTTTCCTCTGAGGAAAAATGTCAATATGTTGCCGAACACAAAGCCAGCTCACTCCTAGAACACGTTGTGTCTTGTAATTTTTATCGGCTAACTTGGGAACAGAAGTTCAAAACAAAACAGATGCTTACAGCACGTGAAAGAATAACCACATGAGCAAAACTCCTGATCCGGTAACTGCATGAAAGAGAACACTATGTTTTTCATAAACAGCTCACCCTGAGGTAGAAATCCTGTAATAAAATGTTTTTTCGAAAGAAATGTGGCTACCTACCCACTAAGAACAACACATCTTGGTTGGTTTGGTCTTCAGCGAAGTTTGTCATAATGCATCTGTTTGTGTTTTTATACATTATTCATTTTGCACGTGCAGTCAGTGTTGATCTCTAAACCATCGGAAAGACTCCCATAGCCCAAAGCCAACCACAGTCAAATTAAGACCAGAGAGACATCAGAAATGCCTTTATTACAAATACTGTGAGTCAGTGAGATGATAACATATAATGTGGTCAAATCTGCACCTTGATATTCAAATTGATGCTTCTGGCTTGTTTATGATTTAAGATAAAGGCAAGAAGATAAAAATGTTACTCATCTGATTTGATTCTTATCTTACCTATAGTTGGCTTTAACTGATGGAAGCACAGTAGGTGCATCAAACCAACAAAGAACGCTTTGTTTTTGTTTATCACTTAAGATCACAAAGCCTGTGTGGTTTTAAAGCATGTGGTCTCAAACGGTTCACTGTTTTACAGAGGTGAAAGATCACAATCAATCTGTCTTTTATCAGGAACAACAAAGGACAGCTGTATTTAACAAACGTGCCAATAACAGTCCAACAAAATAAAAAACTCAATCAAGTTTGCATCTCTTCAAATTTCACGGACTACAAATTGTCCTATCTTGTTTTCAAACCGTTTTGGAACTCCATTCTGTTTGCAGCATCTGGATAAGCTGTGAGAACTGAAGGGCTGTAAATGTAGCTCATGCTGGTTTCATTAAATGGTCTGCTTCTTCCGAGGCCCAAGCTTGCTTCGAGGTCCACTGTTGTGGGGTTCCTCAATGACCCTTAGTTGATGACTTCCATTCAAGTATGGGGGTCATGAGCGTGTTAAGGTACTCTCACAACAATACCTCTATTGTTCTTCACAGCGTGGTGTGGTTATTGTTGAACTCCTCACAATAAATAACTAAAATTCTTACTTCCCATAAAACAGCTCCTTAATATTTTGAGTGTGAGAAACAATGGTAAATATTTTATGTGCTGATGATGGTGTTTAAAAAGACTTTACAGTACTGCCAACATTTTTTACAAATCAAACTTTGTTTTATAGATCTTTGAAGATGTTTTTGATACCTGCAGGGTTCAGGCAGCTCCTCCAAACACACACACACACACACACACACACACACACACACACACACACACACACTCAATACAATTCATTTCTCTTTGAAAAGGTGTACATGCATTATTTTTATGTTTTATTGTAATCATATCAGTACAGCAAATAACAGTAAATGGTCTTAAAGTGACAATAATAAAGCTTAGTATGATTGAAATTTAGATTGCTTAAAAATACTTAAAATAGACTTGTTATAATCTGTTGATACATAAAGTAGTGTAGATTGTCCAATAAAGACAGAAAAACACCCTATTGTGACATGTCAAAAATCTGACGAAAAAAGTCAAAACACCACATTATGAGATGTCCAAAAACTGAAAAAAGCCATACTATAGCATGTCGATTTTTGTCAAAAGGGGTCAATTTTCAAAACACTGAAAAATGCTAAAATTGACTTATTATAGTCTGTTGGTACGTTTAGCAGTTTAGTTTGTCCAAAAATGACAAAAATACATCATACTGTGAGATGTCAAAAATTTGACAAAAAAGTCATACTATAGTATTTCGATTTTTTTCCATGAAAAGGTCCTAAAATTATAAAATGCCCCAAATTCATAGAGTAGCTTTATTAGAGTCTGTTGACATGTGTTATGGTATAATCTTTGGAAAAGGGACAGAAAACACAATTTTATTAGCTTTCCAAAAACTGAAGAAAGTCATACTATAGTATGTCGATTTTTGTCAAAATGGCAAAATTTAAAGATGCTTAAAATTGTCTTGTTATACTCTGTTGATACATTTAGTAGTTTAGTTTGTCCAAAAATGACAGAAAACGCCATATGATAAGATGTCAAAAATCTGACAAAAAGTCATACTATAGCATGTCATTTTTTTTTTCCAGCAAATTTTCAACTTTATTAAAAATGCACCAAATTCGCAGGATAGCTTTATTAGAGTCTGTTGATGCGTGTCAGGGTGAAACTTTTTGAAAAAGGACAGAAAAACACCATTTATGATGTGTTTTTGTCAAAGTGGTCAAACTTTAAAATTCCTTAAAACGCCTAAAAATGCTTAAAATGTCCCAATTTCAGTGTGTTGATACATATTAGAGGCTAAACTATCCAGACATGACAGAAAAACACCATTTTGCGAATTGGCCCAATTTTCAAAAAGTCATACTAT
>CAFUXE010000345.1:0-17364 GCA_903364295.1 Serranus cabrilla
AAAAAGTCATACTATAGCATGTCGTTTTTTTTTTTCCCGCAAATTTTCAAGTTGTTTCAAAATGCACCAAATTGGCAGGATAGCTTTATTAGAGTGTGTTGACACAGGTCAGGGTGAAACCTTATGAAAAAAGTAGAAAAAACACCATATTATAGGATATAAAAGTGGTCAAATTTTAAAATGGCTAAAAAAATAGAAAAATGATAGTCTGTTGACACATATTTGAGCATGACAAGGCCAGAAACTTATACTATAATAGTATAAAGTATCTCTGACAGTACTCAAAATCATTCTACTTAAACTGGCAGTGTGTACACACAAACACAGTCATACGTTACACCCTGACATGGTCTGGTGGTATGAAAAAGTGGACACAGCCCCATCCTGTACAGACTCACACCTCTCAGTGAGTTTAAGAGAAGTCAGCTTTATGTTCACACAGCCGTACAAAGCAGAACTGAGGCATGTCAGGGCAGAGCTCACCAACCCTGAGGGCCCTCATACACCCATCAACAGGGGAGTTCACACAGGTCCACTGCAGCGCTGCATTCCTGCTCGCTCACAGATAATTAGACGTGATTGGTTGCACATTTCTAACTGCTCGGGTGGCTCTTTCCTTTCCAATAATGGACAAATTAAATACAAATATATGACTTTCACTAAATGACAGCGTTTGTGCTTTATGAAAAGATTTTGCCTGATACTCCTTATGACCAAAGTAGATTAGGGGAGAAGGCCGTTTCAAACACTTTCACCTTTCATCATAGTGCACATATTAAGAAACTTACCAAGAGTTCGGAGCAAGACAAACTGCATCCCAAGAGCAAAAGGCCTCTCCTGTTCATCTACAGACCTGATAAAGGAGAAACAGACAGTTACAATACAGCTTCCCTGCACTGCGCGGAGTGGAGTCGAAATGACAGTAATTGGCAGAAGCCGTGTCTTACCTGAGAGTGACGATGATGGCGGAGGGCTGGGCACAGGCGGTGATGAGGGTGACGATGAAGAGGAAGATGAGGAAGGGGATGAGGGTGTTGCAGGTGCGGTCGCACTTCCCCGACACGGCGTAACCGTTCTCGTTCAGGTAGGTTTTGACGATAACCAGCTGGAGCTGGTTGACCTGGCCGCCGGAGGACGGAGTGATGACCTGTCGGCTCTGCACACAGCCGCAGTCTGTGTAGTTCCTAATCTGTTGTCGGAGCAGATGGTGGGATTTACTCACGGTGTTCCTCTTTTGAAATTAAAGTTAATTACATTAAAAGATTTTGTCGCTACACTGAAAAATCAAATGCATATTTAGACACACAGACAGACTGGGTGACACCAGCGCAATTTAGACATTTCCTTTCCTCGCGCCGTTATAACTTCCTATCAGGCATTGTTGTGGAGTTTGGCACTTCCTGTGCCTTCAGAGCTATGTAAGGAGAATAAACAGAGAACAGGTCTTTGTGTTCTCACTATGATGTGTGTGTCCTTTCTCTGAAATCGTAGCAATTATTTCTAAACCAGGAAAACAAAGGTATGGGTGTAGCGAGGACACTCACCCCGGTGCTATCGTTGCCCACTGTGCTGCATCCAGCCAGACAAGGGTTGAAATATGTGATGCCGTCAGAGCCGCAGACCGGAGCATACTCGTGGATCCTGCAGCCACAGTTTACGTTGCAGCTGCCTGTCAGGTTCCTGTGGGTCATCGTCAGGGTGGGACTGCACAGAGGGACACAGGAGACATTTATGAGATGATTTAAGTGCAGGGCATACATGCTTCTTTGTTTTTCTTTGCCTATCAAAACATATTTTACATTAAAAAGTATTGACAAGCTTGCATTTCTTTTAATGTTGCACTTTGGAGATGTATTTCCACAGTAACGCTGTGTCAGCAGGGGCCAGAGGCAGGGGACTTGGCCATTCAACTATCTGTAGGAACATGTATTAATTCTCAACACATTAATGCATCTAGGTTAGTGTGGCCCTGCTGGGAGAGTCGCACACCATTTAGCTGCAGAGGAAGTTATGGCGCTGTGTGTCGCATTTAAGACCACATTTCCCATAAAACCCAAAGCTTCCTGCTGCAAGAGGATAATTCTTCATGTCCCCACTCCCATCCCTGCACACCATCACTCCATAAACTGTTGTTTCAGCTGGAAAAAAGAGCCAAGATGCTATTAAAAATATCATAAATGTTGTGTATTATTAAAGTATGAATAATTTCTGTTCATTGCAGTAATGCAGTTCAGTTAAACAGCTAAAAAATGTAGCGTGGAAGCTAAAGAGGCTGCCAGTCTTCTACTACTGTAGTCTCTGTGTGCTACTATTCATCTGCAGCACATAATCCTTTTAATTTCCTTTAATCTGGCCCTCCACTGTCCTGTGTGATATGTGATGATAGAAGGACAGAGGGGAGGGGGTGAGGAAGTGACACCTTCAGTGACTCCAGAGGCAGTGTGGGAACAGTCGCTTTAAGCCAAACAGGACTTCAGCTCCGTCTAAAGCGCGGGCAGTGAAGCGAGTCCTGGGTTTTCTCTACGAAGCTCTGCTCTAAACCCTGCGGAACAGCCGGGGACGGGCCCTAACAACACAGCCGTCTCACACTGACGCTGCAGCACACACACACACACACACAAAACCAAAACTGACAACACATCTCTCTCTGAAAGTTGTGATAATGTGTTAAGATGCAAGAAATTGTAATCATTTTTTATGTGACTTCTTTAAATCAGTGGACCATCACAAGATCATAAAGAGAAACTCTCCTCATTTTTATATTGGTTGTCACAGGGGAAGCAGATTTGGGCCCGTCCTGACATAACAGTGTCACATTCCAGACACTGTGTGTGTGAGAGTGAGAGAGTATGTGTGTGTGTGTGTTTGCATGCACATAGAAAATGGCATCAGCCCTGCTGTAGTCAGAGGCTCACTGCACTGATTGCACATGTCCTTTTTTTTCCCAGACTAAACCCCGGCCTTCCCTGAACCCTCCAGATGTTGTGTCGCTGTGTGCTGGCTGCACTGTATGAAACCCAAACACACAGAGAGAGAGAGAGAGAGAGAGAGAGAGAGAGGTTTGGTGCAGGTTATGGCAGCAGACACTGAACAGGGAGAATGATGGCAAACAGTCCAGAGTGGGGAAGGTTTTTTTTGCGGGAAAAATCATAAGCACAGTAACCAGCCTCGCCTGTACAAGTTGCAACCTTACCCAGAGGGGGAGACTCTTTCAAAATAAAATCAAAATAATAATACAAAACAATTTACCTCACAAGCCATCAGTCTGCATAAAATGCAGATTAATTAAATGGTCACTTGCACTTTTTATTCATCAAATTTAGATTTTACCGTTACTGGTGTTTTGATAGGGGTGGGATTACTACAGGTGATTTTTTTTCTTTATGTATTTGCTTTTTGTTCTCAATTCTGTTGTTTGCCATTGTTAATAAGTGTATATATTTATTTATGGCCCTACTGTATTTTTATTTGCTCAATCATATGATTTTGTCATGTTTTGCCTTGTGATATGTTATTTATCTTGATATTGACTTTGTTTTGACACAAAGCGATAATCACCCTGTTCAGATGCTTCTGTAAATAATAAAATATGGAACAAATTGGATTTTACTGTTGAAGATTGACTGTTTTTATTTGACTTCATGGTTGACTTTATCTCAATGTGATTGAATATTTTTTTATGATTATGTTGTGGTCTTCATTGGTAAGCTGTTCTTTTGATGAAAGACTTCATGGTGTTCTCATTGGATCAAACCAATTTCCTTGTTTGTGATAATAAAGTTGACTTGAATCTGAGTGTATCAGATGGTTTTTGACAGAGAAGGCGAGTTATGCAGATTCTAAATCATATATTCAAAGTGTACTTGCAATACTTCAGATATGAAAAAAAATTGCATAAGTTGACCTCTTGGCTCTGAAAAGGTTGAGGACCTTAGAGTCTTTTTTGTCAGATAGTCCCCAGCCGGTCAGCGGGGGAGAGCTGCGTCTAGACTTGTGTGTAAGTGCAGACAAGTGACACAAAGGCTGGGCTTGGGCTAAACATTCCTCATGTGGGTGCTACCGGTGACTAGTGACCAGTGCTGCTCATAATGAGGTGCCCCTGCCGGCTCACACGTCTTCTTGACCCCTCTATAAACACGGGTTTAAACAAAGGCTGCACTTATTAATGGGTTAGCTACGGGGCTTTAAAGAGCCCACTGACTATTTGGCAAATAATCACCATGATTAACTTAGTTATGTGAAGAGTACATTTCACAGTAGTTTAGCAGTTTCCCCTCCGTGTGTTCAGTGTTCGGTTAACTTTGAGATGATGCAGTTGGTTGGACCCTACAGCCTGCAAAGCCAACAAGGCCCATTATGAAAGGATTTGTACATCGTCACCTTAAAAACCTTTAAAAAAATGACTTGGGACATTATTTTAAGACATTATTTTCGAGCATCTTCAAGGTGCTTTTTCAAGCTTTTCCAGCAACTTACAGCTGTGGTAAATTGCATATCTATATACATTATTTCCACTTTACTGCTTTTACTTCTTCGTTAGATAATATTGTGCTCTGAACAACCCAAATTATGTTTTGTGACAGAATTCTATGAAAGAGTCTCATGATTCAAAAGGTTTCGTCTTCGGCACTTTGCATAACATATATACTACATTTTAAGCACTTTGATGGACGTAATTCAAAATCCAAGCACTTTCATAACACCACATTAAAATTCAAGTGTTTTCAAGGATTTCCAGCACCCATAGGAAACTTATACAGGCCCAATTCCAAAGATGTTGGGATGCTGTTTAAGTTGATTTAGTTCATCCGTTTGAACATTAAACTCTTAAAACCAGCCTGCCCAGTAGTGGATGTGTTGGGATTGGAGCAAAAACAAGTCATTAAGTAAATGAGTAAAAAAGCAGATATGTATTATTATTGTGTTTGCCATCATCTGAGGTCACTTGGTGCATGCGGCCCGGTGCCTCTGTACGAGTGTGTTTATAACCGTGTGTGCCAACAGACTCCGTATTCCTGTCCGCGGGGGCTGACACATCGGATGACTGTTTTGTTAACTGTGCAGTCTGGCTGCTGATGTGGTGTCGAGCAGCGGCTTCAGAAATAGAGGTGGCAGAGTGATTCAGCGGAGCCACGAGAGCAGATGCCAGTGTTTCTAATTAATCATTCGCACTCCGACACAACGACACAACACATGAGCGTGACAGGAGCAGTGACAGCACGCTGGGCCCACACCTTCTTCCAGTATGTGTTCACTTCAGATACGACATCATATGCATAAGATTTTTAAGTAAGCAGTTTCAAGTTCCACATTCATAAAAAGAGGTAAATCGTCCTTACCCAGTGGTATAAGGTATGTTGATGCCTCCTAGATTGATGCTCTCACAGCCCACTATGAAGAGCGTGGAGAAGCAGAGCAGAGACACGCCACTGCAGATCATGGCCAGCTTGGCCGACTCTCTGGCTCCGAGCTTCAGCTTCTTGATGATGTAGCCCCCCAGCACGATGCCCACCCCGGCACTGGGTACGATGATCAAACCTGTGACACACATCAAGGAATAGAAGAGCGGAAAAAACTTCACAAGTGTTGCAAAACGGCACAGAAATAGAGCAGCTAATTTGTGTCAAGAAACACTGAATTAATTACTGCAGAACATGACTGACTAAGTGCAATAAGCATCTGATCTAAAGTATTTCAATCAGGCGCGCTAAGATGAACATGTGATGCTTTTATGTGAAAGCGTGTCTTGTTCGACACGGCTGCTTGAAAAAGAAACATCAATGTCAATGTGTCTTCCCCTCGTTAAACGGAGGATAAATAACTTCAAAGAAAAGTGAAGAAAGGGATCAGAATGGGCTTTTCAATGTGACCGGGCTACACTGCGAGACATGTCAGACTGTGGCAGCACAGAGCACGTGCTCTCAGTCCACTAGAGCTGGTCTAATTGACAGCTTGAAGAAAGGCAAAGCTGGCTGCTGGCAGGATGGACCGGGTGGAAAGTGTCACAGCGTGCAGGAGTTAAGGCCCGGGGAGGCTGCACATGGCAGCCCTCTAGCCCAGCCACAGGCACTCGTGGCCGGGTAACGAGCAAGACGGGGTCAGTCAGTGGGGGCGGAGGGTCGTCAGAGACAGAGGATCAGCGGAGAAGTGATCCAAGTACAAAGAAATGTCATCTGGCTTCTTCCTCTCTCCCTGTGTGTGTGTAACGGAGATAGAAAATGTGCCTCTTTGAGCACGCTCAGTGAGACAGCTGTGGCATAACATTATCCTCTAAGTGCATGTTTATGTGCTAAAACCTTGCGCTTTCTGCAGGATTAAACATGTACACAGCCAAACCAGATATCATATCACAGTGACATGAGCCGCAAACACACACATAATATACTGTCGTTTTTTTTATGCTACATGAACGACACGTGCACACATTTCATCTGGATTAACAGTCAGCAGTCGGTCAAAATCTATTACAGAGATCCGACATGAAAGAAGCCATGAACTGAAGCTCGTACAGCAGAGACAGAGAGGAAAACTGCCTTGGACATAAGAAAAATAATAAGAATAGAAAGTGTGTATTTGAAAAGGAACATTCAGAGAGGAACAGTGAGAGAGCAGCATGGGAAACTGCAGCTGAGGGAGGCGTGTGATATGTTACTGTGCTATTTCTGTAGCAACATCTAATGAGCATGTAGCAGTGGCGCATCTTTAACAGGGCATGACACACACTCATCGAGGTGGTAATTTGCGAGATTTCCATTTATCTTATTTTGACATCTTCAGGGTCTATATAACTGTTCTAATGGCTCACTTCCTTCAGATTGTTTCACATTCAGTAAGACAAAACTACTGTGTGTTTCTCTTTGGACTTGTCAGCCACTGGGGCTATTGCTGCTAATTTTATGTTCCTATTCATCGTTCTATTTATTTCTAGCTGTTGGTGCTGCCAGAAACATAAAGAAGAGTGACCCGGCACCCCACAAATACAGTAAAAACAGTATAAAAGCTTTAATGAACTGAACCAAGCCATTAATTCACTGGCTTGGCTCTGTTAGCTGGTTCCATTTTGGATTTTGTGAAAAGTTATCAGACTTTTTTTTTTGATCACCTGGAAGCAGCAAAAACAAGCTTTAAACACAGCATTGATGCATCCTTTTATCCCCTTTAAGTTGATAAGGTGAAGTTGTTTGCATACTTCTGCTCATTACACAACTAGCAATCAAAAGCTACATCAGCATTCATTTGAAGTCGTGTTTCTGGCTACTAATGAATGTAAGTCCAACATTTGCTTTCTTTTTAGTTTCTTCTCTCTCTGACAACTCCAAACTGAAGGAAACTGAAGGAAACTGAGGAAAACTGAGGAAAACTGAGGGAAACTGAAGAAAACTGCAGAAAACTGGACAAAACTGAAAGAAACTAAAGAAAACTCTAAAACTCAAAGAAACTGCAGAAAATCTGAAAGAAGCTGAAGAAAATCTGCCTCTTTAGCTGCCAAATGCTCCACTATGTAAATATCGCTAACTTCTTGTCTGTTTGCCTGCTGCGTCTCAAAGTTTGGTTGATGAGAGCAGAGAGTCTGAACCAGGCAGCAAAGTTGTTTTGGCATTACAAAGCTCTGTATAGTTGAAGGAGACTGCAATAACTAGCAGTGAGATACCGCTTTTACACTAAACATTTCTCATTATTGATCAAATTCCCTGTAGCAGCATTAAGCACCAAATTTAAGAAGTTTTATCAGTTTTTACCTTTAAAAAACAGATAACACTGTCTTCAAAATGATGCCTGTGAATATCAATAGTGACTCAGATCAGCCTCAATGTTTCTTTGTTTAGTGCTAATTAGGAAACATCATCATGCTAAAATAATATATTTTTTAAGAAACAAAAGATCAAGGGAACATAATTAACACTAAGTAGAAATGTAGATAAATAGCAATTATTTTATCCACTTAGAGCTTGTTAAAAGAAAGAAATAACAAAACACGGTTCAGCAAGCATCATCGCTGCCCAACGTCCAGAATTCTCAAGCCAGGAAACACAAAGCAATAAAATCTGACAATGATATATCATTTTTAAACCACAGAAATCAGAAATCACTGTAAAGAATTAGAAAGATACATTAGGTGTTATCCCTTCCAATATGATGTCCATTTGGCATTATATAAATCCTTTTTAATCTCAGAAGGATTCAACTCATGAATCTCTTTTAAGATTTCTAGCCAACTGTCTAATTAATAACAATTATTTTAAATTTTAATTACAATTTTCTCTTGCGAAGTCTGTTGGAAAGTATGTTTTGATCCATAAAATGTATATTATTGTTCTTAAATATCAACTGATATTTGATATAGTTGATTAACTATTGTTACCTGTTACTAGATTAATTCAAAACACGACTTCTATCAAAACACCACAAATCATTATTTTTACATATGCAAAAACCCGTCTAGTGTTCTGTTCATTCTTAAAAAAAACCTCGCACTCATCAGGGAAATGTCACAGTTGGTCCGTCCATCTGCCGGCCTGAGGAAGCTCAGTGCTCCCATCAACAGGAGCGCCCTCTCCTCCGCGCCAACCATCATCAAAACCCGAGCAGCTTGGCATCGTTTGGGTAACCATGGCAACTGCACCTCCCGTTTACCCTTACCCCTTGTATCCTGGCAACAGGCAGAATAGATGAGGCAATGGTATTGTGCCTGTGTGTGTGTGGGGATGACCATATGTTACCAGAATATTTGAACACACACTTTTTTCTTTTTTCCCCCATTCACAGGCATAATTGAGTTTTCAATCACTCCGTGCTGAAATAATCCTGATATCACATTGGTTGGGTATTAGCACCACCGGCTCAGACTTGACTGAAGGATTTGCACATGTTACATACTGTAAATGGAGCACACATAACAGGCAGAGCAGTGTGTGTGTGTGTGTGTGTGCCCGTGACCACTTTATGATAAACATGTCTCCCGCAGACAACAAGAGCCTTGTGTGTTACAGTCACAGGGGACGTAATAGAAGCTCTTCACTGAATGAAAGTCAGCGATGATTCACAGCGCTGCCCTCTGACTGTGAATCACCGTTTGCATGTGGAGAGGTGAGAACAAATGTGAGCTCAGACTGGTGCATGTAGCATGTGATGATCGTCATGTCCAGGATCAGAATAAAGACAAAGACAGTGACGCATAACGGAGAACCAAGACATAATAGTGTCTTTTTAACAATGTGTTTGAGCTTATTTACGGAAATATTTTACAGCCAGGTTTAAATCTAAAGTCTCACAATGATAACAGATTTGCTTCCTTGTAAACGGTAGATACAACTCAATGAAGAAATGATCTGTTATTTGGTAAAGTACTGCAGACTGAGGTCATACATTCTAATTAACTCTTTGCAGAGGAAAGTTTTGCCTCATTGATCTAATAGTTTGAGTTATTACCGATCTTTTCAGGGACACTTCGATTAATGCTCAAAATGACTCTGTGTCCTAAGACATTTTAAACTGTACAGCATCTGAGAGGAAACAGCTGCCAAAAGGTTTGGCATTCTCTGTGGTTATCTTATGAAAAAACTGCTTTACAGGCAAATAAACACCATTTCTTGTCGATTTTAATCTAACACTTCCTTCCCACTGGAATGTCCCTTTTCCCTTAATGATTGTGGGGACTTTCTTACCATATTTGTGATTATCTTCGGGGATGAAACAATTAGTCGCTTGACAGACAACAAATTGCCAACAATTCAGATGATGGTTAAGTAATTTAATTCATTTCTCAAGTATGAAATGTCAAACGGTTGCTGTTTCCACTTTCTCAAATGTGAGCGTGTGCTGCTTTTCCTAGTGTTATGTTACTGTGAATTGAATATCTGTGGACACCGGAAGGTCGTCAGACAACACGAGGTCTCCAAAGTTTCACCTTGTGACCCTTTTTATGTTTATGACATTTTAACAAACTAAAATTAAACAAAGATTAGACGCTTATATCAAATAGAAGTTACATCCCTCACTGTTGACATTTCCTTTAATTTACCGACTCTTTCTTCCACAGAGACCTATATGATACTATCCCATTCAACTGCATCATTTTCAATGCAAAGTTTAAATAATTGTTCTGAACATATTGCGATTAAAGGCTCCCACACATCCTTGATGCTGGCGCACAGGGAACAGTGACTCACACGACGACTCAAAAATATGCCGACTCTGCTGTGCAACGGTGAAGAAGTGAACAGAAAAGAAAAAAAAACGGAGCAAAGAGTTTATGAACAAAGACAGACAGTATACAAAGAAAGACTTACCGGTGTATATGCTTGCATTGGAGGCAGGGATGCCGAACTGGGACTCAATAAACTTGGGGATGAAGGTGATGAAGGCGGTGACGATGGCGCACTCCGCCGTGTAGGACAGGCTGACGAACAGGAAGGTCATGTTGCTGAGGATCCTCAGCGCTGCCTTGGGCAGGTCTGGGGAGGGACACAAGACAAGACGGAGGGCTTCATTACCGCGGTGCTGTAATTAACACACAATCAGTCTCTTAATTTGGCTCTCACTCAGGCCCACACAAACTGAACTCGACAGAATCATCATCAGAAGAAGAATCATTGCTGGAAAGCTGCAGCTGTAACCAAAATAAACCTCATGTCATCTGAACCGAACATAATAATAGAGTAGAAGTTAACACCTTTAAGTGACTCACACGTTCACCCATGTCTCATTACATCTGGATAAGTATCTTTGTTTCACACAAGACTGCAAGAACAAACAGGACGGAAACACACAGATGCTCTTTTTAGCCTGAAACCCTGTGAAGCTTGAAGAAAGTCGCAGAGCTACCAGCCAGTTTTGCTCTACAATAAAAGTATGTGGATCATGTGCGTCTGCGCTTACAGCCTAAAACAAACGAGCTCTGGATGCACACATCCTCGGTTCATCCTAACAAGGGCAAGCATGCCCTTTATGTCTGCCTGAGGACAGTGTCCATATGATTAGGTTGACATGACGCAGAATGCCCTCTCATCCTGACACTTCACAAGTCATGTGGTCAAACTGTAAGTACACTACTGTTACCAGGCAGAATGAACCCATTTTAGCCTCCTCTGTGGAGTCTATTGATTCCCAAAGACAAACCTCTGGTGTCACTTTCTCTCCATCGGAGGATGCAGCGCCGAATAATTTACCCAACAAGAGCTAATTGGAATTCAGTTTTTTACTCACAGGCACATCAGCGAGGCAGATGCTTGCTGTCATGGCAACTCAAATGTGGGCCTCCCAGTTGATCGACTATGCCCTAAATCATGACACCACCAGGTTTCCAATACTGCGACTCAATAAAGTATCTGCTAACAACCCAGAATGACCAGTTACATTTGAATTTATTTTCAAGTGCATCCTGGCAAAGACAAACAATAATAAATAACTACATTGCAGATGTAAAACAAGGTACTTATCACTTTAAAATGAGAATAAAGAGCAAGACAGAGTATTCTATGGCCGCCGTAGAACATCAGAAGCATTCCTAAATTTAGAATAATCAAACTTCCAACTCCCGTTTCTAACATCCTGTCTAATGTAGAAACATGTCACAGCCAAGCAGCAATCTCTGAGGCTGCCGCAAGTACCAGAAACTGCAGTTCCTCAAATGGCCACTTGAGGCTGGCTCCAAAAGCAAGTCAACCCCCATAGACCCCCATGTTAAAATGGCCAACTTTACTGCTGAAATAAACATGTTTACAAAAAATGTCCAGGTCTACAGATACTCTCCCAGGTCATAGCAACCAGTGTAGGGTGATTTTTTTTTATAAAACTCACCCATTTATTTGCACTGTGAATGGACGCCAATATCATGTAGTTGCAAAATCAGTATGAATGTCCCAAGGTGAAGTTTTAGCAGAGCTTGTTACGGCACTTTAACTGGACTTTTATGGAAACGCAGTTGAAAATGGGCTACTGATGGCATGTTTCAGCAACCAGGCTTCATTCTGCTCACCTCAGCTCACCCATCCTCCACCTGCTGATGGCTGGTTCACCCATATTGCTCTTCAGAAACAACGTAGGGCTTCTAAGGCTTCTCTTATGGTCGTCTTGTTTAGCATCTAGTCTCTTTTGCAAAGTTTTCCTTCAAAGTCCTTGTCACAAAAACAAGGCTGCAGAAAACACTGTTCACAGGGTCACTAGAACGTACAAGCTCCTTCATCTCAGCAAGACTGAGGGCAAAAGATTTCAGGAGCCTGTTTGACAGAATGAGGAGCTCCGCAGTCCACAGGGACCTCAGATTCAAGCTGCTGCTTCTCTGTATTAGAAAGAGAACACTGATTTAGTTCGGCCTCCAGGTTCGGATGCTCTGTACTGAACAGTAAAAGCAAGGTCTGGTTTTTACTACATTGAAATATCCAAGTATTCATAATTTCAACATTCTTAATTTTAAAGACCATGGAGAAAAAGATTCACATTTTCAGGTCATGAGTTTTTTTCAGTGTACAGAAAGACACAAAAGAAAGGAAATCTAAGAGATTTTCTCTTTGCTTTTTTTCCTGCGGTTGAAATAGAGAAAGGCCAGGAGAGGTCCCTGCAGCTAAAATAATTATCAGTAACTTAAAGAAGCGAGGTCACTCACATGAACACAAAGCTTTTTCTATTCAAGTGAATTTGAACTTTGGGGGCTGATTCCAGTCAGTTATGCTGTCCACCCTTGACCTTAACCAGCAGTGGGATGGCAGATAAGTGAGGACGGCTACTGAAGTAAGCATTTAAAAGAGTCTTTTGTAATAAAATAATATATTCAGGCTTTAGATTTTCTGATTTTATGTCTGCCTTGGTTCCCTCTCTGCAATCTTTTTTCTCTGTGGGTGTGTCTTTTAAGGGCCACATTCAAAAACAAGAGACGGACTTCAAAACATTTGAAGTGGCATCTCCTGTTGTGTCCAGACTGTTTCAAGCCCCAGGCTGAGGGCAGACATTACGACTTTACAGTCATAAGGCTGTCATGGGGGCTTTTACTGTTTCATGTGCTTCACACACACAGACGCCTGAAAGCACAGAAAGAACAAAAGAAAAGGCAGGAAGTATGTAAAGTGGATTATTACGGCCTTTTAGTAGGGAGGTTATTATGAAGCTGGCCGGCCCACATGGGTGGCACGGTGCGCTGATTTGGGGATAGCCGTCTCAGCACTAATTGAACTAATCTTGTTGTAGGTGGGGAAATGTTAGCATCTGTCAGTGTTATCTCAGATCAAAAGGTATGAATAGAAGGGTGACGCTAATTATTTCATTCCTGTGGAGCTGGGCGGTAATCTTGTCTGGAGGGGAGGACAGATGGCGAGGTCTTGTTGACGTCCACAGCAGCTGCTCTCTCAATCAGACGGACCACTGGCTCGCAATAGTTGCCACACTCGCTACTTTGTTGGGAGAATTTATCTGATGACTCGGTCAAACTGTGTGGACCAGCTGCTTTTGCTACACATTTCTCTTTGCAAGGAGACAGGTGAGGATACAGTGTTCATGCACTATGTCCCATGCAAGTTTAGTTTCAAGTCTAAGCAACAAATCTGAGGTAAGAACTACTGCTCAGCAACAACCCCGTATGTCTCCTGCACAGAGATCCAGATCCAGATAGATACTGCAGGAACTTCTAGATCTCAAAGGACATGTAATAGTTTTATAAGAGTTTGAATAAATCTGTAATGTGAACATTTGCACATTTGTGAAAGCAGGCCAATGCATCCAAATTTGAGTGGAAAATAATTAATGGATTACACAAACTATACATTTATACGTTTGGACCATCTTATTCAATGGTTTCCTTCATTTTTATTACATTTTCTACATAGCAGATCAATATTAAAGACATCAAAACTATGATTGAACACATATCCAAGAATCCAGAATCTAAGAAGTGTGCAAAGCAAAAGATGATACTTTGAAGAATTTGAAATTTAAAACATATTCTGGTTTGTATAACACTTTTTTTAAAGACATAATTCCACGTGTTCTCTCATAGTTTTGATGTTTTCAGTATTAATCTACAATGTTGAAAATAATTTTTTTTAAAAAGAAAAAACATTTATCAAGAAGGTGTGACCAAACTTTTGATTGGCACTGTAAATCTACCTACTTCATTAAGAAACTTTATTATTTGTCAATGCGCTTTGTGCAGCAAAAGTTTCCCGAATGACGAGCGCTGAGCTCTGGGAGCTGTAGATATGGAGGGAAGCTGTGGAACGGCCAAGGTCTACCTCATACCATAATCAAGAGTGTGTCCCTGACGTGCATTACTGGAATTATTCAGTGTTAGCATTTTTCAGTGTTTGCTGATGATCTGACTCTGAAAAAAAAAGCTTAGTGAAAACAGCCACTTCAGGGCGGCATATCTTTCACAGAAAACGCTGAATTTGTGCTATAGACAAGCGCACACATACCTCAACAGAAGGACACGCACAGCACTATAATACATTACTGATCCAAACATTGAAGCGCCTGAGTCTGCAGAATTGGCCATAGTTTGCACAGCAGCCCAAAACATCCTGCTGGGACAAGTAAAACAGCAGGAGAGCTGCCACCGCGCCGAGGAAACTAGAAATGCATTCATGGCTAAAGAATGTGTCGTCTAGTTTCTCTAGCTCTCTCTCTGGGGAAAAAATTCATAAATCCATGAGTATACAATCTAAATAAATATTAGAATTCACTTAAGCTGACGTGCATATCCTAAAGAGAGTGACTGCGTGCTACGGTTTTGCTCTGCTGCTGAGACTGTCTGCTCCTGTGTTTGGGAACGTGACTGATTCCCCCTGAGAGCTCATTTAAGAGACAGAGACGGAGAGAGAGGAATAATCAGACAAGATGAAGCTGGGAAACGCTGGAGCAGAATTCAGTTTAAACAGGGGGCTCTCCCAGGGAAACCCAGGAGATTCCTGGTGTATCTGGCTCAGAAGTGATATAAACAACTCTCATGCTTTCCAATTTTGTGTTTTTATTCTAGTTGAAAAATGTTTGTTGTTGTCAAAAACTTACTGTCCTTAATCTAAAAAGTGCTTCTAAGCTTAACAACTGACAGCAATTATGTATGACCTTTAGCCATGTTTACTATTAATGTCCTTAAGTAAACAGAACCCAGCGTCCACTAAAACTGTCCATGTTTACAGTAAATTCCTGCCTCATTAGTCGACCGTGTGGACGGCCTCCTCCATCACAAATCAATAACATCTTTAAAAGGAGATCTCAATGGAGCTTCCACCATTAGATAAGATGACTAATCCTGACCATTGATTGGATTATGTGCCATTTGTCCATCAATAGCTCACAGTTCCTTTATGTAGGTACGTGTAACACCTCCAGAGGTGGGAAATGAAGGCTGAAATGATCAATTCTCACCTTTGATGTCCTTTCCGAAGCCCATGGAGGAGGAGACGTTCTGGTCTTTGCTACTGGACTTTTCCTTCATCACCTCGTCGTCGCTGGACACGTCGCCGGGCGAGCCCATCTTTTTCTTCTTCCTCTTTTTGTGGCGTGGGGGCAGCTTTTTGGGGAAGGCAAACATGGGAAAGATGACGAGAAGCATGGCTACGGCACACAGGAGAAAGCCGCTCCACCTGAGGGGAAGGAACAACAGATGGGTTGTAAAGGCAAGAGAGAACAGGTCGATCACCGCACATACGGGCTTGGACAGTCTTACAGATGCACATGCATATTTACCAGTTGCCGACAAAGCGGGGGTCACTCTGGTCGATGTTGACGACAGTTTTGGGGTCGACGTAGAAGCCGATGAGGACGCCTCCCAGCAGGTATCCTGCTGCAGGTCCCAGGGCTCCCATCACATACATGATGGCTGCAGGAGACACATAGAGCCAGTCAGAAACCTCCACAACAGCAAATAAACTGCCCTTTAATTAGCTCCCTTTAATAAAACACTTTGTTTCACTAACTCACCACTTTCTTCATTAATGCTTTTAATAACTAACTGTTGACTGTTTATATCAGACGCGTGGGAGCCGTTCATTACCCCGCTGCATCCCAACACCTGCACTGAGAACAGTGGGAACGCTCCACCAGCCCCGAGGTCGTTTCTCACAGCTTTTCAAGCGTCTGTAACAACCGACCTGAACGCTACAGAGGTCGAGCGCCGACCTGAGGGCGCACCCGCGGCTCTCCCACACCAGCAAACCTGAGAGCGAGTGGGGGCGAAACATTAACCCTCGGGGGGCTTTCAGACCCTCGCTGAGGTGAGCCAATCACGCTCCGTCGCTTTGCCGCAGGAAGGGAAAAACTCATTAAAGTTAGATAACCTTAGTTGGACAAGTGGAAAAACCTCCTGCGGACATCCAGCAGAGACGAGAGTCAAAGCCATTTACTAGCAGTAATCAGGGGGCAAACTTTCTATAATTACACCTGGAACATTGCTGCGAGCCGTCAGGGTGTTTGTGCGACTGGGGGGAGGGATTAGCTCTATATGGAGATTGTGTGCATCTGCACTAAAATGTTTCTGTGAATGACAGAATTTTCACCCTGAAGAATACTTGGCGGTTATATTTTACTTTAAGCCTCGGAACCCCGAGCTGTTTCAGGGCGTTTCTTTGCTCCTGTCACATTTTACTGCGGCCTCGTTTTTCACTGCAAAATACAAGTTGTGCACCTCTACAGAAAAGCTAAATCATGGCTGGAAGTAGGGAAAACTCTAAATGTCTTTTGTGCAGGATATCAGTTATAATGGCATAAATCATAAAAAGCAAAAGGCAATTTGAATCATTTTTGACAATTTGTTTAACAAAAATTGTAATAAAATGTAATTCATATAAACTTTTTTTTTTCAAATGCCCACTAAATCAGAAAAAACAGGTGTTTTACATACTAAACAATATAAAACCATAAATCATTCATGGCTTCCAAGTTGCGCTGAGGAGCGCAGAATTCAATGTTTTTGACAGGATCTAGTTTATTTTCTGCACAATTTTAAATGAGATGTGTAGAATATGGTAATTTGTATAAAAAATCTATTTTAAGCTTCAATATGCTTACTTCTTTCTGATGGAAGCGTTTGCCAAACATGATCCACTGGAAAGGTGAAAATCTCATAATGTCCGTTTTTACAGTATAGTTATAGTATACTTTATGTTTAGAATGAAATTATGTAATTTTGCAAAGACATGCTTTTGAAAGCAGTCGGCGGGTTTTGTGCTTCAGAGGGTTTACTGTTAAGACAGCTACAAACTACAGCTTCTGTCACACCCATACACACACACGCACACACACACACACACAAACACAGCAAAATGCTCCTGTTCTTCTATTTGTGTCTCTCAAATGTCATTTCTCGGATGCCAACACTAAACCCCATCGGCAGTGTGTGCACACATGTCAGTGTGTTTTTGCTTGTGTTTGTGA
>CAFUXE010000345.1:17473-49232 GCA_903364295.1 Serranus cabrilla
ATCTCTGCCAGATTACATAACAAACCGATGCATATGCACACAGACACACACTTCTCCTCTATCAACAAAGTTTGTTTTCATCAGAATTGAGCCTCAAAAGCCGTTTCATTTCTGTTTCACCAAATGTCTCAGCAGCGCTGCCAACATGTGCATATAGCATTCCTACATCCCGGGAGGCTTGCATCTTTTACCGCCCTCATATTTCATCCCAGTGCTTTTGGACATCCTCTCCTCCTGTGACCAGTGCAGCACATGTTCCCTCCTATAGTGCAGTTCCAACAATGTCCCAAAGCTGAAATCCTTATCTGCACTTAATTAAATCATTTTTTTCTTGAAACTAAACTGTTGGGGAAAAGAGAAAGAGAGGGAAATATTGCTTTAAGAACAAAAGGCCCTCTAGCAAATCCTCTTATCAGCCTACAGCAGACACACACACACACACACACACACGTTGAAATGCATGAACACAAAATGCAAGACAACAATGGTCAAACCCCCCCTGGCTACAAACACTCATGATTAGTCTTTTTTTCTGCACACATAAAGTATGTCTATGTGTGTACAATTTTAAAATATAAGTAAGGTCTGTTAGTGTCATTCCTATAGATCACTTCTCTCACTTCTTCTTCACCTAAAGCAGGTGTCTGTCTCCTCTCACTTCCCTGTCCCTCGCATATCATATTTCATCTTTAACTCCTTTCACCGCAGCATTTCTCATATCCTGCTGGCTGAGAGAGTCAATTCACGGCAGCAGTCAAACCGTAACACAATCTAACCGGAGAAATTACCCACCCCGAGACAATAAACAATTAATAACAGTTGACAAGAAAACGGCAAGAGGTCTTATCTTATTATCTCCCTTTTTAAATTAAAAAACGTCTAACAAAACTTGAGCTGGTGAGTCATGATTTTGTGACACACAGCAAAATATTTTCTTCCTATAAAGCACAGAATATGGGCTGTAAGAGAAAGGATTGCTGTAATGCAGACTGAGTGAGGGCTGGTACTCATCATTTTATAGATTGCAAAGGTTTTGTATTCAAATGTATTGCCTCTGGATTAAGATTCACACCAGTCTGACTTAAAAATTATTTTACGTCCTTTTGAGAAAGTTAATAATATGGCAATAGTGTGTGAATCAGCTGTAAATGGGACTTGAAGGCCGTATATATTACTCAAAGACCAGTTAGGATGGACACTGGAGTGCAATATAAAGAAAATCCCCTCAATGAGTCATTATCATCCCGTCACCTTGTGGACTGCTGACCCTTCCTGTGCCCCAAATACAACACGTCATCACTCTGGCTGCAGCCAGATACACCATGGGCGCCCAGGCGTTCACTCGTCAGGCAAAGGTTGAACACCAAGTATGGTCCTTTGGTTTGGTCCAATCTCCATCATCCCTTCCCCGGGCACCCATGCAGGGCGGCCATATTTTATCCCCCTTGGGTGATTGTGTAAGCGCCTGTCTCGCCACTCCATCCATCACGTTAACAGTGTTCTGCCCAATTGGAGGACGCAGAGGGTCATAAACCGTGCTTGACTCGCCGCCCTACCCTGCCCGCTTGGCACCGGGCCGGGATATTTAGGGATGAAGGGATTGGAGGTCTGTGGCCGGGCTGAAGGGCGGCCAGGGCAGAGCCATCGGATTGAGGAATATGCTGGCACAGCAGCAGCGCTCCATCACACACAAACACACATGCTGCGGTGGCAGACGTCGGCGGAGCGTGGGGGGGGTACATGCCAATGCAGAGCGCATGGCGCTCCACAGGCTCACTTTACTCAATTACGCAATAGACCTTTACCAGCAGCACGTGAAGGACGCACATTATGGGCTTCGTATGGCTTCCTACACGTGCGGTGGTAATGGATTGGGAGATCTCCATTGCAGTTATTGGCTTTTCCCTCTTATGTTATACACAGTCAGCATCTAAAGCCTCTACGTGACCATACAGCTTGACTTTCAATATGTTGTGGCAATTTTGTGCTGACTTTCTTATTTGCATTAGACACGCATGGAAAGATTCAAATTGAGGATGAAGTACCAGAGCGTGCTGGTTAACATGTTACAAGCAGAATCCAATATCATATATTAGAGTTTATTGCACAGGAGGGGGAAGAAATAAACAAATAGACACACATAAGCTTCGAAAAGAAGTAATCAAGAAGCACTAAAGCTTCAATTACAACTCAGTGACTTTGACGTCAGCCAAGGTCAGTCCCTCCCTGCATATTAAATACACACACTTCAACTGGCACGTGGACACGTGACAGTGGAGGTGCAAGGGCATCAGGGGCAGGAAGAAGGATAAAGGTAGAGAGGTTTATAGTGCATCATTGACCCCAATTTGGTGTTTCAGCTCCAGTATATGTGATGGATGGACTCAGTGGTGTCAGAAGGAGGAGATTTACTCTGCAATAAGACGGGAAGAGAAAGGCAATATAGTGGGATAGAAAGAAATAAAGTGAGAGGAAAGTGGCAGCGATACAAGGGAAAACAGATGAGGCAGGAAAAAACAAAACAACATCTGGGAGGGGGGAGCGGGAGTGACGGAACATAAAGAAACAGAGAAAGAGGAAAGGGAAGGAGCCGGGCTGCAGTCTGTGGTGACTGATCCTGCTGTGTAACGGAGTGATAAAGCTTGCTCAGCAACATCCTTCTCATATCTAACCTTCAGGGAGCAGCTCTGCTCTGTTGTCTCCACTCTGCCTCCTCCACACTCCGCAAGAGCTCTGTATTCATGAGCTGCACGCTCTCATTCAGAGCTTGTAGGAATGAATGAGGGTGAAACAGAGAGAGAAGAATGGCAGCAGAGAGGCGTGAATTAGAAACATGATTACTGAAAGGTAAAGGCCCAGGTGGCTGCTGATATTTCTGAATTGGGGAAATTGTGTGTTTCTGGAATTCTGTCATTCTCTGTAGCACGGTCCATTCCCCTGGCTCCAAACACTCATGATTAGCCTTTTTTTCTGCACACACAAAATATGTATATGTGTGTATACATTTCAAAATATAAGTAAGGTCTGTGGCAGATCGCTTCTTCTTCACCTAAAGCAGGAGTCCGTCCGCTTTCACTTCTCCTGCCTCTTCCACCCTGTCCTTCACATATCATATTTCATCTTTAACTCCTTTCACCGCACCATTTCTCATATCCTGCTGGCCGAGAGAGTCAATTCATGGCAGCAGTCAAACCATTGTAGCCGTGTAGCCGGAGAAACTGTCAGTTTTCCACAACTCAAGCTGATGTCTTTACATTGATTGTGATCAAATGAACAATCCAACACTCAAAAGATATTCAGTTACAACTACAAAAGTGCGGTCAGGAGAGTGAAGATCTTCTGTGTAACCTGCTCTGATCAACCCGAACTCGGTTCGGAAAGAAACCATTGTCAAAGTTTTTTACTTGTCATCCTGCAGACAGACCTGACAAAGCATAAAATTCAGACTTTTTACATATCGGCATACTTTTGATTTCTTTATTGCCATAAAAGCCACAGCAACAGAAATGGAATAAGGGGTCAGCAGTCAAGAATGATATAAAACACTCAGTAAAAAAGGTTTATCGAAAAATTATTAATCTCTGCAACCACTACAGTCATAAATGTGCATGACAAATGGAAGCTTTATTGGTCCATTACCATGACAGATTACCTGCAGGCACACGGACCAAGAGGCAGACAGACACATGCATGCACATGCATGTCCTTTCCCTAAAAAGGTCACAACTTCTGCAAGAAATGCAAGGAATTCTGGGATGCCCTGCACACTGCTGCTTCCAGTGGTTGCCTTGACTGTGACTGGAATTTCAGGCATAACAATAAAATGGCATCTGCAGGGCTGCCCCCCATCCCCCTCAACCTTTCCTGACCTTCTGTTCTGCTCACCCCTCACCCTTGAGACGCAGCCAGAGCGGCAGAGGATGGAGGAAGAGAGCGCAGAGCAACCGGACCTGATGAGAAAGCACGTTGCACCTAATGAAGCAGCTCCCCGGTGACCAAACTCATTACCACAGATTAATGATTTGATTTAATTACGTGGACAAAATAAAGGACGGGACTTTTGCTGCCTTGTCAGAACACCGTGGGGTTAAAAGGTCGAGGCTGCAACTCACACAGCAGAAGATTCGACAGTGTCAGACCGTAACTGCACACAAGATTGGACTGGAACTGAGCTCGAAGTGTGCATGCATGTGTCTATGTTTATGTGCAGTAAGTCTCATTTGCTTTCAGATTTGCTTCCCTCTTGTCACTTTCCTGCAATAAAGGCTGCAGAGGTATGAGCCTGCCGCTGTAATCCCTCTCCGCTCTCTGGCTGGAAACTTAGATTCGATGAATTATGTAGCGCTCCACCTGGCTATTAGCCTACAAAGCTCAGTCAGCCTCCAAACAAGCCTGGGAATGGATGGCAGGCAGCAACACAACGACCTTGGATTTGTATTCAGTGCGTAACATGGGAGCCGTCTAATCTCTAAGAGATGTGATCACATTGTCTTCTCAGCATTACTCAAGAGCCATGTCATGTTGATTTATGTAGCATTATGCATCACATATTACCCATTCAGTCTGACGTGGGATGATAATCGATTTCCACACCTGCTGTGCGACAAAGAAATCTAAAGTTGCTTTGTTTAATAACATTATGTGGCACGTCAGCACACTCTTCAGAGTTCTGATAGACTGCACTGTTCAGTCCAGCTCAATACCTAAAGTGTGGCTGCAGGTGACAGCAGTATGATGGACGATCTATGCGGCGGCTGCTATTTGAAAGAGAAACGAAAAAGAGAGGGACACCGGTCCCTGCATCCCTGTGTTACGGGGATCAATTCAGTCATGTGACCTTCCCCCCCGAAAGACAAGAGGAGGAAAAAACACAATGAAATAGGGGAATGACGGCATTGTCATGGCAACTTGCTGACATAGCAGTGTCTTCTTACAAGTCCTAACCTTACAGTTTTACCCAGAGGGCATGCACGGGGACTGTGGCCTCTCAAACACACACACATGCAGACACACACAGGGCAGTTGGACAAACTGCATTAATATGCATGAGTCATCTAGATAGACATTGTGTACCAAAATGCATTTCTGTAAATCCAGCAGCTGTGGAAAGCTGATGTTTTGATCCTATCACGTTGCATCATGTTCTATATGGAGCATCTCTAAGCATCTGCTATGCCGTGGTTTATGTATATGTGCAGCAGTGCAAAGTGCAAAAGGGCAGAACAAAGAGGAATAAAAACCAGAAGGTGTGGTGATTAAAAACTCTCAACCAGTCACTGGTCTGATCGCTGTGAAATCACAAAGACGACAACAGCTCGACAAGTTAAAAAAAACACTTCTTCAGGAAATGATTTAGTCTGGAAGGTGCAGTGTGGCAACATGTGAACATACAGTGTCATAAATCTGCAGCCAGAGGCAGATGGTGTGATATTTGATAGCAAAACCACACAAAAACAAATAATTATACAGATTGGTGAAGCATCAATCTGATGCTATTTCAGGTTGTTAATTATCACATAATATCTTCTTCTGCATTTGCACTATAATGCATTTCAAGAATAAAACATAAACTGCTGAAATGTTTCGGTGTTTCAGCCGACCAGCCTGGTGTGTGAGGATGTGTGCACTGTCACTCTGTAGCCGGGTGTCATTTGCATGCGATTTAATGAAGGTAAACACTGTGGACAGCCGTGCATAATGGAACTGCTTTCCTGGAAATAGGAGGCTTGCAGATTTATCAACATATCTGTCCTGCTGTTTTCAACTATCTGCAGGGATATAATGACCTGAAGGAGAAGTTGTTTTTTTTTTATCATACAATATAACGCAGCTGTGTACAACAGATACTGTCAGAGAACTCATTAATTCATGGATGAATACGGACTGATTTACTGGCGTTTATGCTTTCACTGCATAAAATTCTCATTCATTGACTTGGGAGGAGTTGCTTTTGCATGATTGTACAAGCAGGATACTTTTTAAAAAGACCATTTGTAATCTCACACCGTACTACTAATTCTTTCTTTTCTCTCATGCCTTCGCAGTGAACAAAAAACCATGTTTGACTTGGTTTTCTGTTGTTAAAAGTGACCCCCATGTACTTTAATTCTTCAAGAACTTTCTCTGTGTTCTTATTCTTTGTTTACCGTGGAGGCATGCAAGGAAAACAAAGTTGTCTCCAGGAATTCAAGGAAACAAGGCAAGTGTTCCTTTAAGCATCACTTAAACAAAAGGTCTATATGTGTGCAAGTGCTTCCTATAGAAAAAGTGCGGTCAGGGAGGGAATGAGAGAGAGGATGTGAGAGTGTGCGGACAGATAAAAGCCAAAGGACGTTAAAGCAGAAAGTGGTAGTGCTGTACATTAAAACTGAACATATGCTTACAATACAATATGTCTGATTAAATCAAGAAACTACAGTCACTAATTCTCACTAAGTCAGATATCCAAACAGACAAAACACACACACATGCACACATTACAGTGGCTTGTTGATGATTAGATGGTGAGGTTGGTAACATGGAATGATAATCCTCATCCCGTCAATGTGCGCCGAGCAGACACTGGCACACAAGCGCCCATAAATCAATGTGACCAACACCAGAACATGCTGTTCCAAAATAGCCACAGACTGGCTGCAGTGTTTTTTGTCTGCCTTCCATCACACAGCTCCGGTACAGAACAGAACAAACAGGTCAAGAAGCCACTGTCTGCCATGTGGTACGCCAGCAGATATTGTCTCTGTGATAATGACATACCGATTAAATTTTGTAGTGGCACACCAGTTGGGTTTAACCCTTCCAGTCTGGTTGGGCACCCAAACGCAGCACAGCCACGACAGGCAGAGAAATGTGCCATTGCATGTGTGTGAACAGACAAAATATATTCTCTGGAAATGCTTACTTAAAAATGATCCAAAATAATGTTATTTAACCCTTCAACAAACCTCAATTATGTATACAAATTGACTATAATATTTAAAGGACATTTTACAGTACTAGCAGTCAATGACAGCTCTCCCAGAGGCAGAACAGTGGGTGGTAACAGGAAAAGATAAGCAGGAAATGAAGTCAGGATGTGGGGAATGTTTGAATGGATCAAGTACAGTAAAGGACTTTGATCCTGGTGTGCAGGCGGCACAGACTGGTACACAGAAAGAGCCAAGACTTCATCAGCCCGACACGACTTCTGAGAGCCGAACAACAGTAACATCAAAGCCCCTCTGTCTTGGAAATCTGCGTTCGGGCCACCCATCCGGCTCTGAACTGCTTTACCTTCCGGGCATTTCTGTTATAAGCCCCTTAAGCAAAGACATGACTGATCACAAGGACCTGATCAGCATCTTAACTCTGTTTCCCATCCCCCCATGTTATTCTTCTGTACTGCAAACTGTGACCCAGTGACCTCGTCTAGTATCCTGATGTGATGATGATGTGCATGATTGATGGTGTAGTGGTTAGACTCACAATAAGGGCAGGAGAGTTCCTGACATAAATCTGCTGTAGATGCTACACTGGAGTGATGGCACCACTCAGAAGTCCTGTCCTCTCTTTTGTTATCCCAAAGCTCCTCGCTGCAGGGTGGTAATGCCCAAATCTCTGTCATAGTGCAAGAAAAGCCCAAACAGCACACTGTAATAAAATGTTCATACAAGCTGCTATAAGTTCCCTGCAGGGGTTCCCAAAGCTCACTTCCCTAAATCAAATATTTAGAAAATGAGAGAAAAGAGATTGGAGGGGGTTTCTTTATCTCTAGCTGCTCCCCTGCTGCAGAAGTAAAGGGAGGGAGGCTGTGGTGCAGCAACCCAGTGAGCCGACGATTCTGCCAGTCATGAACATCTGTGTCGTCACTCACAAGGCATAAAACCGCAACACAACAGAAAGATGTGCATGAAGGGCATTACTGTCGGTAAAATAAGAAGAAAGAACAAAGAAAAAGCTGTTTTAGCGGTGACCCTCAGTTGCAACTTTAGTTTCAAGCATGCAAAGCTTCCCTGAGGGACCCCAGTGCAACTTTTGTGTGCGTCAGAGAGGTCAAGGATCACAACTCTGACACCAAATTAACATTTTCTGCTGATTCTGATGCTGGCGTAAGGCTTCAGGACCTGCACTGACAGCAAAAGACCACAAATCTGCTGCTGCTGGTTTCTTACAGTATCCACTCAAGGGGCAGAGGGCTGCGGGGGAATATGGCTGAATGCAAAGAAATGTAAATGGCAAAGTCGCCATAAAAAAATAAAAATCAGCTGGGAACATGGTGATGGAAGGAGAACCCAGCCAGCAATACATATCAGGTCAGTCCTCAGCTGCTCAGTCTTCTGTGCCGCAGTAGACCGGGCCTCTAGATCCATCACTGTCAGAGGGACAAATGCTCTATTTGGGACAAAAGATTTGAAGTCTCAGTTTGGAGAACACTTTTGGAATCAAATTTGATGGAGAGGGGGTTCCTTTCTAAAAACTATTGTGATTTACGTTTCATGAAACAATGTGTCACAATGTTTTTTGCATATTTTCTGCTTGATGGTAACACATTTCATTTTATTAAACTGGTGTATTGTTATACTTGTTTTAAGTCTGATATTATATTTTGTGCCAGACCATTTGTCAGCATCACCCATACCAACACATACTCGCTGTACAGTGGACCGTTCTAAAATCAGCACACGTGTCATTGTACATACACGTATGGTTCACGGTTGTAAAAAGTTTCGGTGAATTCATGCTAAAGAATCACTGACCTAGGTTTAGGCCAAAACATTTTTATGGTAAGGCGTTATAAAGGAAATCTTAAACAGTGAATAAATGTACGTAAATGCCGAAAGTGAAGAAGTTATGAGGGTGACGTGAGCCACAGAAGTTACGTCAAAAACGTAAGTTACGTAAAAGCGTAAGCTACACAAAAAATATGATTCACAAAACGTGAGCCACGGAAGTTATGTAAAAGGAAAAGTTACGTAGCAAGTTACGTTAAAAGTAGTTTACTTTTGTTTTCACATGGGACACGAACCCTGTTCTCCTGAGTGAAAGTCTGCCGTTTGTTCAACCCATCCAACTCCCCTACCCCAACTGTGACATCAGCCATGAAAACTCTGTATCGCCATTCAATCACTACTACTATGTCAGCAAGATGGTGGCGGAGGACAGTCTAAAGCGTAAATATGAGTTGCATTTTGCTCGTCGTATAGTGATGTTTTTGAGGAGACTAGTCTGATTTCGCTGTACGCCTCCTCACTAAAACTGCATCTGTTGTTGAGATGGGCATTAGAATAAAAGTTTGCCAAACTCCAGACTGAATGCACCCGTCTGATTGAGCCAAGGCTCTTTATTGTTCTCAGTGAAAGTCTATTATAAGGCGAACCTGATACACCCTGTGGCAAGCGGCACTGTACAAACTTGCACTTGTTATTTTATAAACACAAAGTACTGCAGATCATCGATGCAAGTGATGATTCACTTTTGATTTTAACGTCATTTTAAATTCGGTTTTCACCAGCCCTCGGAAAGGCATTTCTGTGATTGCTGTGCACAGAGCAATCCCACTTTGTTGTCAGTCAACAGGAGGAAAGTTCTCCCCATCTATGCCAGCATTATAAAGTGTTATTTACTGGACAGCTGGAAATCTATTTCACTCTCCCTTCCTCACAATCTTCCCTTGTGACAAGCCAATCAAACCAACACAGTTCTCTTTAACTGCTTTACTGATGGAGTGTCATTCAAAGGCAGAGCCTCGGAGAAATGTGCTAATTCCTTTGTGCCTCCTCTCTTTCATATGACTCCACTTTATAATATTTCTCAGAAGTCTTTCACACACTGCCACATGGAGTAAATCCCTTTTCTCTCTCTACTTAATTGACTAATCCATCACCTTTTTGGGGATTTTCCTCCTAATCCATCTTTCTTTGTGACTTTTAATCCTATTCCATTTACAGAATTTGAGCAAACACACAATTTTTAGTTCATCATCGACTAATTGCTTCTAATGGATGACTGAAAGGGGAACTGTGAATAGTTTGGGGTTTTTTTAGTTTCCGGACCTGGCAGCTGTATACTACTCAAATGTACATTTGGTTCAAAAAAAGGAAAGACCAGTTTCAAGCATTTTCTTGCAATGAAAGCTCCTGTTTAGACGAGTTCAGGCCAGTATGTACCTTGCAAATGTACAGAACATGATGCACAGGCAGGTACAGAGCGTCTGCTGTCGAGCTGTTTTTCTCCCACTCTCTGGCCGAGCTGTTAAGTCAACAAATTGCTATTCTAGGTTAGGATTAGTCATCAGATTTGTGAGATTAAGGGTACAATCAAGGTTTATAAAGTCATTAAGTGGAGCAGTCATGACTGACCATGTTGTAGCTTTAAAACTATTTCTCAACAGTTTGGGTCATTGTAGGGACAAAGACTGGACTTTTATCTCTATTAGCTGACAGAAATTATACAGTTATTTGGGGTTTTTCTGTTTGTTTTTATTACTTGCCTAGTTTCTTTGCCCCAATACAAATTGTTTAATTAATTTGTGTTAATCATCGTGTTTAAAAGTTGAAGGGGTTGTCAGCAATTATTAGTTGATTAATTGATTATTTGACTTTCTATCAGCAATTTCCATACAAAAATGAACAAAAATGCTGTTTTCAGGCTCCCAAATATAAAGATTTTCTGCTTATCTCTCTGTCTAATATTGTTTTGAACTGAAAAACCAGTTAAAGTACAGTTAAAGACATCCTCCTGGACCATGAGAAACTGGGATGGCCGGTTTTCATTACACATCTGACTTATTAAAGATAGATCGATGAATCCAGAAAGCAATCGACAGGTTATCCAACAATGAAAATAGCTTAGCTGCTGTCCTAGTCTAAAGTCCGCTCTCATTACAGGACTCCAGCAGTTTTCGGAAAACTTGACGTACCTTTAAAAACCAACCCCGTTTCATCTGCCTTGCTTGCACTTTTGCTCATAAACTTTTTTCTTGACCTGCCGTCACCATTTTCTACCCGATCCTTACTGTGAATGTGAAAGGCAAGTGTGTTGCTTGATTTACAAGGCCAGCATGGCTTTTCACTTGCCCCGGGCAATTGGGCAACCCCTACTGTTGATTCCTCTTAATTTGCCTATTTGGGTCATTATTAACTTCTGATCAAAACTGTATCCAGCCAATCTGAGCAGATCCTTACATTACCACTTGCCAAAGCACACACACACACACACAAAGGTGGAGTGCTCCCAAATGTGGCGTCAAACACAGCAAGTCCGTCACCACTCTGTGTGTTTGTCTATGCATACATAATGTTCCAACATTTGAGAGGGTGGGAGATAATCTTTCAGCTGACGAGGGGCCGTGAATGGGGCATCTGGGCTGGGGGTATAACCACATTATACTGAGGGACTGAGTGTGTATGTGAATCCATTAGAGTAGTGAGTATGGGGCTTAGGTGTTAGCTTGCCACAAGCTTGCACCTGCAGCTTTTCAGCCCCTCTCATTGACAGACATGGCACAGCAATCTGGTCCATGGTCCTAAAACGGCGCCCGCCCTCATCTACAGCCAGCGCCAAGAATTTGGCCGATTCATCAGAGCACCCTCCTCTCCTCTGTCCAATCCCCGCACCAGCTACTCCTCAAGAGGAAAATAAACAAGAAAGGACGCAACTCAATGCCACAGTCTGAGTTAGCTCGCTCCTCGCCTTCAAGAAACCATAACGTCACATCTGAGATGTCAAGGCCTATTTTTAAATCGTATTTACCACTGCTCTTTATGCTCGCATGTGTTTTACAAATCTGTGTCCTGTGTGAGCTCCATTCCCCTGGCAACAGCGAGAAAATTGGATTTACTGGTATCTTGACGGATAAAAGGCTAAAAGAATATATTAATAGACAAGCTTATGTGATCTTAACCATGAATCTGGAATACTTTGATTACTTCTCGTGTGAATATAATTACTGTGGCGGAGCACGCAGCAGATGGACTGACTCCGCAGCCCAGCCTTGCTTTCATTCACGGCGTCTCTGCTGCTAATGCAGGTAAGAAAAGACCTCGGTGCACTGTTCTGCAGCAGAGGTGCCTCCTACACACTGTGACAGAAGTGTATGAAGCCAGTCTTGACGTTGACGGGTCAGACTTCTCTGCAGTCTGGCACAGATGTTCAAATACCACTGCGTGCACACAGGAAAACCAACAACACAAAACTGTGCCTCCTGCAAACACTTGTGCGCACTCTCAACAACCCCCAAAGTCCTAAACCTCACCCACCCCCAACTGCAGGTGCACACACATGCACCCTGCCAGCTCCAAACAGCTGCTCTCACCATTCACACCCTCTACAGTCTACTAACTAGGCCCCCCAAAATGTAAAACACGCAGCTACAGGAACAAAAGCCTGACAAAATTTGCATTTAAGCAGCAGGCTTTGGAAATTATTATAAAGTACCTGTATCCGGCCATTAAAAGAATCATACAGTGTAAACTTTTCCCCAAAACAATGAGCAAACTCAATCAGTTAACATCAGTGAACGACTTGTCAAAACACCGACTCTCCAATGAGCTGTATTGTGGTAACATGTTAGCCTATTAGCCCGAGTTATATAATGCAGAACCAGCTTAACGCTACATTTAGTGGCATAACAGAGCTTGGCAGAGCCGCTACAACAGACAGAAGAATGTGCACAGCCAAATTCGCCCCGCTCTGTACGCTGTCAGGCTCCATTTTTTGGTCTTGGAGCATTATATTTCAGTCTGTATGTGTCTGAGCTTGCACGTGTGTGTGTATGTGCAGCAGCAATCCCACAGGGGGAAGTCAGAAAACGTTTAGTGCCATCCATCTCCCTCAGAGTGGGCTCCTGTCCCTCCAGGAGGCTCGACAGAGAAGGGTCTGCTATGTGCAGCCAGCACAGTAGACTAACAGCTCAAGGTCAGAAGGTCGAAGCAAAAAGGACAGAAGTGTTTAAAAATGTTACGAACAAAACATTTTATAAAATAAGTGCTTCCGTTTTCTCACCAATGTTTCTCCAATAGGCAGATCAATTTGGATCCCCATGTGGACATTATTGTCATATTTGCACTTTTTTTTTCAAATACCGCAGCTTTTTGTGCTCAACACTTATGTAAATGCCATTAACACTTCTCCCTCCAGCAGCCCCTCCTCCCTCATCCTCCATCTTTGCAGCACAGGGGTCAAGGAGAACAATAGGCAGTCCACAGCTTCGAGGGCATAACACTAGAATGGAGGAAGATTTTTTTTCTGTAGCAAAATACACTCGCATAGAAAAACACCCTAAAGGCTGTATCAACTCGGAGGGCGGACTGAGCCGAGCAGATAACATGCACAAAAGGGAGAGAAGGGAATGTAATTCGGCTGGACGTGGATGTACAGGCTGGAGAGAGTTCTGTGGGTCAGATATGTTGACTCCCACAGAAGCTCAGTCAGAGTTTCTGTATTTTTTTGGGAATCCAGTGCTTGGTAGCAGCAGTATCCTCGTGCTGATAGCCATCACAGGACATACTGTACCCGTGGCACCAGACAAACATCTGGTAATCGACAGCAACTCATTTCCTGACTGGACACAACAGGCAGAGGAAGTGGCATGTTTCTCCTCACAATGCTGATTAGCTTAATCAGAGAAAATACACAGAGAGGCTGCAGGTCTTTTTGAGTGCTTTTTCAGCCCGTAGAGATGAAACAGTAAAGGAGCATCTGAAGTGGACGAGCCTCATGTCTTTATGTTACAAACACTTAGAAACAGATGTGAGATAAAACACCATCAAAGCACTGAAAATATGAAGTGAGACGCCATTTGTAAGTACAGATCACACTGATATTCTAAAAATGTAAAGTTTCATGTGGGAATGAGGTAATGTAATATGTTGAAACTAGCTGTTAAGGTAATCATGTAATCCCCAATGAGGATTCATGGCTTCATGGGTCTATGGTCCTCAGTTTTTAGCAGTTACTGTAGAGCATCTGGCCCAATACATAAACCACTCAGCCATAAATGCAGCAGCAATTATTTCAAGAGTTGGTAACTATTGAATTAACTTATTAGGATTCAGCATTTTTGCTAGAAAAAGAGTCAAAATTGTGATTCCAACTTCTTAAATGTGAATATTTTCTAGAGCCTGATATTAGCTGTATTACCAATATGCCTCAATATGACTAAAATACTCATCAATTGACTGAAACTGAACAGTAAGGTTTATTAAGCTATTTATTTTATTCTTAGTTCTTTATTGTCTCAGTTATCTTTTATACAATTGGCTGACGATGTAATACATTGTTTGTAAAATGTATAATTATATATCAGGTGTATTTTTTCCCTATAAAATTGGAATCTAATGTTTCTGCTGTCCTCTATTACAATAAATGGATTACCTTTGAGTTGTGGACGAAACAAGACATTTGAGGACATCATCTTGGCCTTTGGGAAACATTGATTGACATTTGTCACCAGTTTCTGACATTTTATAATCCATAAAATAAATTGCCAGATTAAATCAGCAATGGAAATATTTGTTAGTTGCAGCCCTAGTCATAAAGTTAATCAGTCTGAAAATTTTTATCATATTTTATTTTGTGTAAATGTCACAAAATGCACGAGAAGTAACAACCCCCTACAGGGCTTCTGTGCGCTAACAATTAAACCCCTTCAAAAGCTATTTTGGGGCATTATTTCATTTTAACCTGAGCCAGCTAGAGCCAGGGATCAAGGAGGGATTTGATGAAACAACATGGACCAAAGGGCCAGCAAGAACAAAGAAAAAATGTCTATTTCTCTCCCGCATAGCTGAAAACAAAAAGGTTTCTCAGCGTGCCTGTGATCACAAAAACCTCTTGTGGCATTTCCTCAGGAACCTTCCCACACTGTCAAAACAACCCGGCCACAACACTGAGAAATGGCCAGGAGTCGTCAGCCAAGGAGGCTGAGCGATGAGTGCACCAGTTGTTGTCGTTAAGACCCCTGCCTCTGGGAAAAAAGCGGGACTCCCACACTTGCCTGAACGTCCTCGACCTTATTCAATTACTCCTACACTTCCTGTGGACTGATTACGGAAAAAATTGTCTATGAGGAGTGCAGGCTGGTGGAGAGAAAAACAACAGCAGCAGAGTTTGAAGCACAGACAGAGTCATCGGTGGCGGAGGATCAGCCTCACAGGGGTCAGCGGATCACAGGGGAGTTGTAGTAGTAGTAGCAGTGGTGGTGGTCAGAGCTGGCACCCCTTCAGTCTGCAGCTAAAAAGGTCGCCTGCTGCCGACTAACCCAGAGGGCCAGTGTGGCAGATATTTAAAACCTCCTTGAGGATAAGCCAGGGGGACAGTGATGAAACAGGAACAGGCTTCTTTCTATACATTTGCCAGCCTCTGACGGGACCAGACGTGTACCCTAACCGATCCTGAAATGTGATCCATCGGCCTGGAGGGGCAGAGAGTACAGCAGGTTCTCTGGGGACTCGTGTGTGTGCACAATCTGCATTTGCTTTGGCTGCTAGGCAGGACAGGACACACAGTTTAATGAAATTGACTGAGTGGGCACAGAAAGGGCCACGACTGATAATCCTCACAAATAATAAAAAAAAAGGTACAACTGTGAATCGACTGTTCATTCCCATTTTTTCCTCTATAATCTGGTGGACACACGCACACACAACTCAGGAGCGAAACTGAGAGCAACTGTTCTTTCTAAATTTGTCAGGGGAAGAGAGCCGAGAACACACCCCTTCTGCTTATACGTGCAAGTGTGTGTGTGTGTGTGTTTCAGGGCGCGCAGACAAGACTAGTGTTCAGGCCGTCCCTGCGGGTGTTAAAGCTCCTCTCTTTCCAAACTGGGCACCACCTCTTTAGTAAATAAACAGCCCTACAGTCTCACTGTGTCAGGCCGGAGCTACGTCAGATGCCCTTGGTTTATCCACGAGCATCTAATGGAACATTAATAATGCACAAGCACCAATAACACACACCGGTATGTTAGTTTCAGAGCCATCTCCACAGCAAACTAGTTAATGCAGAGGCAGCGGGACTTTGTTGGCCGGGAGGAATCAATTAACCTTATCCTGCATGTAGAGAGAGAGCAGCTGCATGTGTATTTGTATGCAAAGAGGCTGCAGAGTCTAGACAATAAAAAAGTTAGCAAAGAAAAGCAATGGGTTATATAACAGTGGACAGTTGAGGTATGTTTCGCTGCCATCTGAGTTTCCACACTTCTTCTGGATGGTAATGTGGACATGCAGACAGCAATCTAATCAGAGTTGTCCTCTCCGTTCACCCCACATCAATACGAGCTTCTCAGCATCATTAGCTTGTAAATCACGATGGGGAAAAAAAGCTCATAGCTGGAGGTCACAGACACTGTCCAAAGCTTGTAATGGATCAACTATTCAATGAGGAGAATCTAGATTATCGATCATTTATCTGTGGGTCATTGTGTTGCCAAATCAGATGCAGATGGTGACGGATTGTTAGAGGTTCCGGGCCTGCACAAACTGCAGAGACAACACAACGAGAACAGTGTCTTCAATACATTTTCCATGTTTACTACAAAGAACAGAAACCTTATTGAATGCAACAAGGTCACCAACATACAAGATGGAGCAGCTCCACAGAGAAGGCCAAACGTTCACCATAGAAACGCAAAGAATGGTATGTTGTAAATCTGTCACAGCAGAAAGACAGAAAAGACTGAGGAAAGAGGCTGAAATGTGCACATGGTGGCTACTTCCACACTCGAGCTGCCAGTTGTTGTTTTTATATTCACTAGAAAATCACTAAAAAAAGAAATTAACTACCATCATTTCATCATTTGCTGACAAGAAAAGAGGTGAAGATCAGATGCCGTGCCCGTTGCATTACCATAGAGACGTGGGGCCAGAGTGGGGAAATGGGGTGACAGGTCAGAGGGAATGCCCTACTGTGTATGCATGCATACACAAAGATATCCGACATCCTGACAGAAAAAGAAACCACACGCACAATCTCCTTCTCTTCCTCCAAGGGCACCAGAAGTACCCCTCAGTGTGAACTGCATTGTCCTATAAAAGCGAGCAGCTCCTCCCCTCTGAGCCGGGGTAAATTGAGATGGGGTTTACACTCATGGGTGTGGGGGGGAAAAAACCATCTCAAGGTAATTTTGGGGGGGAAGCCTCCTCGAGATATGGGTAGCCTATATCTCCACAAATTTAAGATGGGAAAATATGAAAATGGCTTGGAGGGTTTCTGGGTGGACAGGTTTAGAAATGCTCCATTTTCCTCTTCTTGCAGAGAGAAAGGGGGAGGGGTAAAGGTTAGAAGACTACATTCCAATGTTAATTCCTATATTTGCCCAATAAGGTTTTTTTTCTGACATGAAATGAAGAATTATAATGTCTGAAGTGGGATGCACTGATCAGAAACTGATAATCAAGCCGATACTGACTCACGTTACTGGTCCCCATTCAATTAAATTCTATGTTTATATGCTATACAGTTTTGAATGATTTTATTCTGACTCTAAAAGCCAAATAATCATTACGGTTCAGCTTCAGTCAATTGCTGACCATAATATCTGTCAACCCATATATGTCGGGTTTAAAAACAATGAATTAGATGTATACATTTAGTTTTACAACAGGAATGCAAAGTGTATATCAAATCTGATGTGTGATGTTGCCTGACGCATAAAGCAATAAATCATTAATTAAATGCTACTATGGGTCCAGGTACTGGGATCGGTCCTGGACTGACAGAGAAATCAGTGCACTCGAAGTCCGAAGGTGGGTTTCATTTAAACTAACATGACAAGCCAGGAACACCTGGACTTCCTCATCTGTGTCTGATTCATGCACCGAATACCAGAACACGCCTCAGAGAATGTCTAAGATAAAAATGTACTCAAAACAGCTGGAGAATAAAGCCGGAGCCCGGTTACCATGGTTATTGTGAGCATCTGATATACAAACCAAGGACATTTTTTTTCTCACTTATCTGCTCCCCCTGACATGTCAGAACATGTCTCTGTTTTCCCAACAATGCTTTGCTGGAACAGAGGCAGATTATCCCTCTGGGAGCCCTCTGAAAATAACCATCAAGGTCACTGGAGCTGATTTTTGATGGATATCTGTACAAGGGGACGTCTTGTCTGAGATGACTCTATGAGCCTCACGAGTCCTGATGCATTTTGCTCTGGAGCACCTTGCAGAGGTGAGGGCACAGCGAGTCTGTGTGTTTGGGGTTGTTTGCTCCTTGTTTTTCTGCCTGGTTCAATAGCTATGCTGCATTGGCTCCCTGTGACGCAGGGATCTGATCAATACTGGGTCTCAGGGGCAGCGGAGCAAGCAGCGAAAAGGACTCGACAGAGAATATGCTCCATAGGCTGTGTAATGTTGTGATCAAAGGCTGGTGTCAGCACTGTGGCTAATGCTGTGCAACCACCTCAGTGTTGTTTTCCAACAGGGTGAATGCATTGCTGCTCGCACGAATATACACAGAATGCACCCGAATGCAACTCACACAAATAGTCAAATAATTAGTTAGTGAGTCAATAGAAAGTTAAATGGACAGTATCTAAAAATGGATTAATTTCACCATTTTATAGAGTAAACAATTTGCAGATTCATCAAAAATATTAAAAAAATTAGTTGCATCCCCACACAAAGGTCAGTGGGACAGTGACCATCTGGGGAAAGACGCTGCACCAGATTGAGGGGGGCCCCATGTCCCAATGACCCAACTCCAGTACGCACACACAGGAGGATTACTTCTGCAAACACAATCTCATCTTCAATAAGCTATGTATAGTATGTGGTATGCATGTACGGGCAATCACTCTGAGCAAACCCATTAAGGCCAGCAAAGCCCCAGCATGCCAGATAAATTACAGGATACCTGTGAAGAAGTGCATGAATGATTTGTGAAGCAATACAACTGACAATCTGTTATCACTTAAATACAGCAGAAACTGCTCTTTTCTGGCTAAACATGGGAGTATGTTGCCTTACTGCTGCCAGCCTTCTGTGCACACACACACGCACAAGCTTGAGGACACGGCAGTATTACACACACACAGTACAGGACCATTAATCATAAGCAACCTAGTTCTGCTTCTCGTCCCACACTCTTCTCATGTGCTTCTGGCCCAAGGTTGACTTTGCAGTCTCTGTATTTACCTCAGTGTGGTGCAGAGGTTGCATGCCGCGGAGATTAAATCAAAAGGACAGAGGGCTGGGGGCTATGTATACCCGCAGAGTGCAGCAATGAATACATACATGTACAATGCACATAGCCTCCTATCAGACATCAGCCAGACCAAAGCATTTTAAAGCTGTCTTCTGAAATGCAAACATGTAATGCAATTTATGGTCGGAATGAAATCATCTGGGATAATTGACACTAACTGTGTTAGAGACTGGTAACTTTATAACCCATGAGCTGTGCATCCTTTAAGTCACACACTAGAGCTCTGTAGTTTTTACTGCTGGGCAAAAGTAGTAAACTGCTAAAAAAAAAAAAAAAAGCACCCTGTCTTTTGTATTTATTAAAATATTAAAATAAGTCGTAACAATGGAAAATAAAATGGATTATGGGATGTCTTACCCAGGTAGAGAGATGCGTTTTCTTTCTTCACATTGTCATCCAGGTAGGTGGGCCCCAGGGTGTAGATTGGCGTCGACCCCATGCCCACAAGAATCTGGGCGCAGATGAACAGAGTCACGTACAGGTTGTGCTCGTTGCCCTCCTGGTCGCGAGGGCAGGATGCCACATCGAGCTCACGCCCGCTGCCGTTGCCGCTCTGACAGAGGCCTTCGTGGCCTGTTGAGGAGTTCATCTCCTGGATCTGGTAGGGTGGTGAGATGAAGTGGGGCAGGGAAAACAATGCTGCCCCTACAGCGATGACCACACCACCCACAGCCAGCCAGCGTGGCCTCTGACCCCTGCCCCCAAAGTAAGAGATGAAGACCACTACCAGCAAGCTGCCAATGTCGAAGCAGCTGACCAGCAGGCCGGACTCAGAGCTGCGCAGACTGTAACGCTTCTCAATGGTGGTGATGACACTGCTCAGGTAGCCCGAAACCATCAGGGACTGAATGAAGGTCAGGTAGCACATGCAGAACAGGAAGCAGCGGGAGTCCCTCAGGATGACCCGCACATACTTCCTAGCTGGGATGCGGATAAGGCGGGAGAGAGAGAAACCAAGTTTTTTACCCCCTGGGCCACCTGCCCTGTGACCCTCCACAGGTAAAGAGCTACTGAGCCCTACCATGCTGGAGGCAGAGGGGGAGAAGTCTGTCCTGGAGGAGGGAGTCTCTGCCTGGCTGGAGTCTGGGGTTTTTGGCTGGAGCTCGCTGCTCTCCTCCACCGCCACACAGGTGCGGGTGGTGTTGACCAGCCGATGCTCCGCAGCCTTTCGATCCGGCTGACAGGGTCCATTCAGAATGGGTAAGCTTTTGGATTTGAAGCAGGTTTCTGGGTCCATGTACTGGTCCTGGAGCTCACGGATCTCCAGGGACTCAGACAGGTCACTCCCTGTTTCATCGTTGTCCGATGAAGTCATGGTGCAGCTGGAGATGCGGCTTCCTTCGGCTCCTGGCTGTGCTGAAGAGTCCGACGATAACTAGTGGAACATGACGATACAGTGGAGCTGCTGCTGGAGAAAAGACTGCCCTGCCAGGGGGACCGGGTCGGACTGAACCCCTCTGGTTATGTGCATGTTTTACTCCAAATAGCCATTTACAGCAGCTCTTCTATGTCACAATGTTAGCGCTACGATTTTACAACCCACTTGCCAATAATGATATCTTGACTGAATATAGAAGAATATAAGATTCAACTTAACACTGTGGAATATGATCTAAGAAGTGAATGGTTTACAATAAATAGCTTATAAAATAAAATATACAGGTAACAAAAAGGTGCCTTCTTCTGTTCCCCTAATTTAGGATCACATGTGGATGTTCATTTTATGGCTCTTTGTTAGATAGCTTGATTCATAGGGGTGTTTTGTTTCCTTTGTCCCATAGCTGTGCAGCATCCTAGAAAAAATGATAAAAACATTACATGAAATATTAACAAATGTCAATAAATGATTGCTATTCAGACATTAGACACGTTTATGTACCTGTACGCCTACAAAATCTAACCCTTTTCACTTCTGACATTATGGTAATATGTCCACCATGGATTAAACTGGTCACTACATATCGCTAAATGTATATATACAAGAAAATATCCCAGCAAACACAAAAAATAACCTACACGGACAAACAACCGCAACAATGTGACACTGTCGCAGCGGGTAAAGCTAAATAACACCCAGCTTTCCTTTGTCAAAACGAGAAATATACCTAGAGAACAAAAGACCACGCTGTCCACAAACGTCTCAGTCATGACTTTGAAAAGAAATAAAACCCCGATTCAACACGAGACATTTCAGAAAATAAGCCTCAATGAGTCTCGGCTTCGAGTAAAACGGCGACAAATATTATTTGACACAACTTCTGTGAAAGGCTAGAGGTAACACGGCTGTAATACTCACATAGGACAGAGGGAGGTAGCCTGTTGTTCTCCACGGAGCGGCCACTCAGTGAATGAAATCTGTTTGATGCGGATGGCTGCTGCTGCTGGTGGGCAAATGCTGCCTTCACGGGCTGCTGGAAATTGTAAAATCCAAAGTTCGAAGCGTCCATAAAGAGGTTGGAAAACCCGAATGTGTCTATTTTTTCTCACTTACTCTCATCAGATAAGAACACGATGATAGAGTTTATGTTTAAAGAGAGAAATTTTGTCAGTGCATTTATTTATCAGTTATCTCCCCCATGTCTACCGCCCTTAACTCATTTTACGTCCACAACTCAAAGTTGTGCTCTGCTATCTGGGTTGTAAAATATAACAATAATCAGTAAGAAGCGTGTCTTCGCTTGTCTGTTTAACCAAACAAACACATTTATGATCAATCTTATTCAAAACATTCAAAACCCAACGACGGGAAGCTAACATGAAAGCGCCATATGTGGGGGAGACTTGTTTTTCACATTAGCTATGTTGGGATTTGTAGTTTCTTTCGTGAGTCAAACGTCCGTTCAGCTCGCTGTCTAACAGCAGATATAGATACTATGACACATTATATAAGTAGCAGCGACCACCTTAGACATGAAAAACACCGAATACTTCTGGAAATGCTAACGCATTCATATTTTCATTCATATAATTTCGATTACGCTCACTCTCAGACCTCATGTACCAGCATGCTTTTCGGTCCACATGGTGGCTTGTTTAGTACTCTACGTCATTTGGACAGCTGGGACCCTTGCTGACCCAGCCGTGATCAGTAGTAGACACCAGAAGAGAAATACAGTGCTTTAAATGCAGTTTTGAATTCTCGATTGAGAGATTTAGCAAGAATCGGCATTCTGAGGAAAACAGAAATGACTGCCAACTACTTCAACCTCGCGGGGCGGGCTCGGTGACGAGGCGGGGCGGGGCGGGGCGGGGCGGGGCGGGGCGGGGCCGGGGAGTCAATGGATGAGATTTAGTGCAGGGAATGTAGTAAACCTGCATGCAAGGGGGGTACTGGCCCGGCAGCAGAGCAAGGCACTCTAACATGAGAGAGTAGCTCAAGACCCAGACCTGATACAAGGAGCACCGGCTCTCAGCTTGTTGGCAGGAGGGCTGCCTCCACTATGGCACGGCTACACTGGATGTTGAAGACCCTGTCGTACATTTTCCCATTGAAACCCGTGAACCCTGATTGTGGTCATTCCAGTGGTTCTTGGCTGTGTATGCACTATCTCTCCAGCAAGGAACTGGACGTTGAAACGACATTGTGAACACCTGTCTCAGGAAAGTTATCAAATCCGCGAGCAAGGAGACCTCAATTGAGAACAACATCGTTGTTCAACATGCACTGGGCTCACAAATGTCAGACCTCCCAGGATATGGGGACCATGTTCAATGCCCTGAGACAGGTCACCAGCGCTGTGTCACCAGGACTAGCTCTTGTCTTGCAGCAAACTGAGCTGAAGATGCTCACAGGGGTTTTGACGATCAATTGAGCCATATCTAGGTTCCAAGACTTCCCTTGGCAGGATCTCAACAGCATCATCACCCGTGTGGCAGGAGTAAATGAGCCCGTGTTAACGCCTTTGCAGACTACTTGGAACCCCCGGTGGAGGCAGACGGATTGGTGGCAGGTGGAGGCCATTGGTCAGGTTGGACCTTTGCACTCAGGGGCGCATGAAGAACAAGGCCATCCCAATCTCTTGTACGCAGCCTTGCTACTGTGTGAGACATGTCTCTGCGTGGATACAAGGGCATTGAGAACTGTGCCATCCAAGCTAGGCAGGTCATTGATGCATGGGTTGCAGCATACAGTGCTGCAGAAGCCCTGGCCCTCAACTCCAGCAGAAGATGGGGTTGAGATTCACAACATCCGAGCCAAGCGTATCTGGATCTAATGGTCATCCAGGGCTGTACATGAAAGCTTGTGTCAAACATTGGCACTGTCTCTTTAGTTGCATGGAGAATACTACCACTCTCTTATTAAAGAAAAGTACTTTAAGGGTTACATTACAATGGGGGAATGTAGTTAATACACACTGTTAAAGCTGAAAAATATAATCACCTGAATGTATCTAATATGAAGACTAAGGGAGGGAAGATATATATTTATGGTCTGGATTTTAATCTCTTTTTTCTACATTTCTACTTATATGTATTTATTTAGAATTTGTTTGAATGAACATTAACATTTGACATATTTTTTTATTTTTGAAATGCCCCTGAATGGAGATTAAATGGAAAACATCTGTGACAGAGAATTGAGATCTACTTTTTTTTGTAGAAAGAGTTGACTCCCAGTGCCTGTCAAAGGGATGGATGACTTTCCCCAAGGTCATTAATTCATTTCCTGGACTAGGTGTGCTGGGTGATCAATCCCGCTCCTCCTCCTCTCCTCCTCTGCTCCTCATTCTGATGCACTGTGGTTCCTCCTTGGAGGAACAGCATGTGAAGCAATTCCTGAATGTCAAATCTCTGCTTCACTTCCCCAAATTGAAATGTGTGGAAGCAAATGTCTATTATTTTTGTGATGTCTCAAAAATAAAACCCATTAATTAAATTATTTTAACTAAAGTGAAGCACAAGCATAGCTTTTTCTCGCCCAAATTGCACAGGCTTGTGCAGTTCACCATACCGTTGATGTGTGAGAGAGGGATCTCTCAACACAGGGATCAATGGGAAGCATCATGATCCATCATAGAGGCCTCTGTGGCTTCTGTTCAACAGTTTTAATCTCTCTCTTGCTATCAGCATGCAGCAGGCTAATCAATACCCCAAACCACCATGAACACACAGCAGCATAACGAGAGGAATTATCCTGCAGATAGTTGCACTGTATCATTATGGCAGATTACCTCTGCAAGTATAACTACTGTAGGAAGTCTATTATACAGGCAACATCATTCAACAGTCATTTGCATTTGGAAAAAGATGCCAATCTGTCAACTAGTGTGTGATTTGCTGATGCATTGCTTACACATTGAGCCTTTACCTACTGTATAAACTCTGCTAATACACTTTACATGCTGTAATCGCAAATGAAAACCCCTGTTAAAGATTTCACAACAAGGAAGAAGGCTTCTTTCATTATTTCCTTCCTTTAGGCTTTGTTTTTCCACACACACACAAACAGAGAGCAGGGAATTTGACCTCTGCACACCCTTTACACACCAGTGAACACACCATGAGAGCAATGGGGGGTTCAATACCTTGCTCAAGGGCACTCAAGTCCTTGACCTGTCAGTCCTGGGATTTGAACAGACGACTCTCCGGTTACAAGCCTCATTCTCCAATGGACTAATGGACTGTCCATTACCTGCCCTTTAACCTCGCAGCTCTGCAGATTACAATAATCCATGTTATAGGTAAATTAATACTGATGTTATCTATGTCAAATATATATATTGCCAACATTTACATCAGGGGAATGCCAGGGAAATAACAACAATCAATTAAAGGGACATGCACACACATCTGCGTGTGTAAAACAGGCAGTTGGATTTTAAAAAGCCTGGAAAAAGGGCAAGAAGGAGGGTTTCTCTCAGACTACATTATGATATAAGGTAAATATTGTCTGTCTGTCTGTCTGTCTGTCTGTCTGTCTGTCTGTCTATCTATGCTGGAATGATTCGTTCAGTGACATGCTCAGGTTAGAGAGAAGAGTAAGAGGTAAATATATATACACATTAATATAATTGAATTTTTAATTATGTAATCTTTAACTACACCTGCAAAGGCAGGCAGTGACAAAGTCTCAACACAATACTGTCTCTCTGATGCTTTGTAACAGGTAGCAGGACTTGAAGAGGTGTAAGTAAAGGAATGATATAAAGAGCGTGTTATATTCATTGTCTAAAGCAGATGTTTTCCTGCTAAACGCCGTTGATCCAGAGACGAGAGAAGTTACATTGAGCCCAGAGACTGTGACTGGAGACTTCACAGCTGACAGGAGCAGCCTTTTCCAAAGGTTATCCCGTTCATGCCTTCTCGGAAATAGCACGGCTTTAGAAGAATCAGCAACAGCAGAACAAAACATGACTGTTTCTGGTGCAGAAAAACAAACAGAAAACTTCCCATGTGAAAGACTGAACTAGTACAATAGAGACTGAACAAGCATGCCGGCATTTTTAGAAGGGGGGGTTGTTTCAAAGCATTCCTTCAGATCTAAATGTTTCCCACAACCAATGCCAACAGTTATTGCATTTCTCAAACACCCCGCAATAAAATACACAGCGTCTTATTAGCACAGCTGTAAAAACTGTTTATCTCTCATAAGAGGTCAGAAATCAAATCTATTTAAAATATAAATATTGATGGGCAATATTTAGTTACGCAGAAATCGATCATTCCCTGTTGAACCGGCTCTGCAGATGGTGATAAATGTTTTATAGAGAGAAAATTCAATCAAACTGTAAACCCTCAGAGCAGTGTCTTGGGTGTTACTCTGTATTTATAATGTGATGGAGCGATAAACACAGTGGAGAAATACAACACCTCCCTCTAGTGCACAGTCTAGTTCAATGAGGCTGAGCTGTGCAGAGGCTGTGTGTCTGAACATGGCCAGCAGATGGCGCTTAGTGCTCAAGATTGCTGGCATCGAACAGAGGACTGGCCAGGATTAAATACAGGTTGGCTGGTAAAATGACTGCTTAAAAATGGAAGATAAATAGATTTTACATAAGGTATTTGTTTGGTTGCTCCAAGGTTGCACCCATTGTTTGGATTAGGTTGTTTAAAAGCAGCATCTATACTGATTCTACATATGAAGATCAGCCCGAATGATCTCATTTAGTTACTTCAGATTGGGTTTGAGATATTTTTTTAAACAAAAAAAATGCAGCAAAAACAGCTCGAATTATAAATTATTATTTAAATGTATTATTAAAAAGGCACAAACTACTAAAACATGGTATCAAGTTGCATTACAGAAATAGAAGGATCCATTTTTTCTGGATCTTGTACCACAGTAGAGATTAAAAGTTAGTGTTGGGTATCTCTGTCCCTTGCATGTTAATTAAGTTTGTTAACGTGCAATAATAAACTACTGTAATACGTTTAATAAATTCAATTCAATTCCATGTTAGCAATAAATGCATGCAACTGCTTTGGTAAAGTCTTCTTGTATGTTTTATTAAAATCTCTTTAAAAGTTAAACTGGCTATATACAAAAAAATGTTTTTCATGTTAGCCTACTCATTTCCAGAAATTTAATTTACATAATTGGGGTGTTTTTTCTTTATTGTATGTTACTTTTTTGTTATTGTGTCAATTCTGGAATAAATGATATACTAGTGTTATAATAATATTCAGTATTCCTTTGAATGTGACTTTTATTTTGTCTTCAGTTTCCAGCTGTACACTAGTTTGACTAGACTCAGTGTTTGTCACTAAGATATTGTGCTGTTGAGATCTCCTCTTCCCACTCTATGAGTGATGACATCATCATCATCATCATCATCTGGTCTGACACGTCCCGTGGCCTTGGCTCGGTCTCCCCCTGCTCCATCCCACACTCTTCCTGTTAACCATCCCAACTTTATTGACATTACAGGAATCACTAATGAAACAGCGTCTGTTTCTCAGCTCGCTGTGTCTGCCTGTGGGGCTATTAAAGGGAATCACACACAAACTTATGCAGACATGTGTGCACATAAATATACTGCATGTTCCCATCCCCCCACAGTCCACAGCAGCCTTTTCCTGTACGTAGCCTTGGCCGTCTTATCAACCATGTAACATACGGGAAAATGCAGTAATGGCAGACACTGAGGTGTGAGCAGCTGTAACTGGAAGTCAGAGAAGCTTCTAGGACTTCCAGGATGTTTGTCTCACAAGAAAACCTAATAAATCCTAAAATAATCCGTGGGTTCTTCATTTTAGGGCGTCTTGACTGGCTTTGCATCATGAAAAGATGTGAAAGAAACAATCCATTCGTCTCCGACTGTTGCACGGCTTCATCAGCTAATGGCTTTACAACAGCACTCACAGATATAGGAGGACTCTATGCTTGAACTGTAACCCTCTGCGGTACTGTTTTACCACATTCTGTTTACCGGAAAGGCATCGTTTTAAATTAGCCGTCCTCTTTGTGCTGCTTTCTAAGGTCAACATTCTTGTGTCCCCGACAGACTCCCTGCTCTGTGGTCGGGACTACTCCCCAAATTAGGTTACCCATTCAGAGGGGCTTGCAACTGGAAACTTTGCAGCCCAGAGAGCGGCTGATGCATATGAATAAGGCGAGCAGATCAGGACAGAAGGGTGGTGTAGTAATTGTGTTAAAAAGTGCAAGGGCCACAAAATAAAGACCCCCAGTATAAGCCTGTGGAGGCCCCCTCGCTGTGCAGAGCAATCCCAGCAGATTGGGCCCCATGCTTATGCAAAAGTCCTCACCCCCTCCACTGGAGAGCCCTCAACACCACCATCACCTCCAAAAGCCTGACTGGGAGGGCAGGTCACCCAATGAGTGGACTCACACACAGGTTCCTCCATGACAAAGGCTGGCTGAATGTCTCTTTCCTAATAAATCATGAGGACATTAACAAATATGTTCTTAGCTAAGAAGAGCACAACAGCTCCCTTCCCTGTAGGGATCTTTAACACTGATAACTCACCGCTTCGATTAGCTGAGGGTGAGAACATGTCACTGATTATGCATTAATGCTATGAAAATTCCTCATATCAAGAAGCCTGAAATAGTCATTTATAGTCAAAAACTTTAAATATTGTCTAACATATCAAAAGTGATATACTACTGATTTTATTTCTAGTATATATTAAATATCAGCACTCAATAACAAATAATCTACCATCTCACCGCCATTTAATAATTGAATTAACTATAAATAAATGACTGTAGCACATGAATCAAAATGTTATATTTCACAGAAGTCCCATTATTGTCAATTAAATTATTATTGTGGCTTGCAAATCAATTTTGCACCAAAAATATCAGCTCATCTTACAATAATCAATAATCAAAGATCATTCTAATGAGATACTGTGTTGTACTTTTGTGCCACTGACCCTTTATCCCTTATCTTTGTTTTATTTTATTATTTTAACTTTAACATTTTATTTTTTTCCATTGGTTTTAATTTATTATTCAGATATGTATATATTTTTTATATATTATTCCAATTTTTTAGTTTACTGTATGTTAAAAAGTGATTTATTTTGTTGTATTTTTGTGTCTTGCGATTTTCATGACATTCAACTGTATATGTATGTATTTATACCACTGATTCAGTTTGATTTACTAAATGGCTGTGGCACTATAATAGTAATGGGGGCCTGTTGTAGCAGAGACATTGGGGGGGTGTTATTTATTTATTTATTTTTACAAATAAAATAGAAACAAGCAGACCAAGAGAAAAAAAAGCTATTTCTAATGTATCAGATAACCCTCTCAACAGCAGTTATATTTCTTCCTTTTTAACAATGCATCCAACAGTGTGTTAGTGTGCAGCTGTAATTACATAAAGTTAATGACAATTAAAAAACAGGGCTACACATGCAAGTAAAAAAGCTCAACACATGCAGTTTAATAGACAGCAACTGATGTGCTGCTGAAGATATGAGCTGGAAAAAAGCAGTTTAGCTGCAAACTCAGCATGTCTGTCCTTCCAGAAGAGTTTACTGTAAACACAGAGGCTGTTTCAAGCCCTCCTCCGTTCCCCTAACACATATGGAAATGGGCCATACCTTCAGGGCTTTGTCCTCCTGCAAGAGCATCCACACAGCCCTCACAATGTTAAAGGAGGGACTGCCAAACATTTCATATTCATGGGACACAATTACCTCCATATGAATGGAATAATTGCCCTTTAGAGGCTTAAGCTACCAACTGAAGTATGTGTGCGTTTTTCAGGCCCTCGGGCTAAGGTGATCAGCCACCTCAGCAGGGTGTGCTCTATCATCCGCTGGAGGGGAGGAAAGTCTGACTGCTGTAGAGCGTTATGTAGGTCAAAATGTAACGTACAGAGTGTGCACGTGTGTATCGAAGAAAGCTGAGTCTGCGCATACAGAAAGTTAAGGTTTTGTTTTTATCTGACTGCCAATCAGTTGCAAGGAAATGCTTAACTTTTGTTTGTTTTTGTTTGCAAAAGGAAGCATGATCTCCAAAGATAGCAATGAGTCCCCGTATTCACAGATAATTAACCAGCAACAAACACTTTTCAGATGCAGAACTTGAAAGTAAAATGACTCATCTGTCAAACATGCATTGTTGAGTAAAATATTTCTGATAAAACACGACAAACTATGACATGTAGTTTTTGGGACAGCTGCTGATGAAAACATGCACCTCTTTTCCCTGCTTGGATGAACCTAAAGGGAAATCCCTTTCCTATTGTTGTCGTACCACCCTGACACACATCAGAGGTCCTTGAGCGTGTGCCTTCTTAACCCCAGAAGAGGCTCCTTCTGCCCAGCTCATCCCACTAATTACCTTCCAGCCATGCTGTAAATGGGCCACTCCTGATAATCAGCCTAAGCCGGGAAGACGGCTGGAGAGAAGCGCCGACAGAGGGAGACATGGATGGATAGGGAATGAAAGGAACGGGGGGGTTTTAGTGAAACTGATTAGCTCGGGCCGAAAGTCTCAGTTGGACAACTTGTAAAGTTTGGATGACATCATTCCTGATACATACCGCAGCTTTCATATGTTTCCTTAAACTTTCCTCTCTAACGACACAAGGAATTTTCACTTATAATGTTAAATAGAAGCAGGTTTGACAGTTTTAGTTGTGTGTTGCCATCTGCTTTTCCGACTCATAACATGGAACAAATTTGTGGGTTTATGTCTGTTGTGGCATCTTAAAACATTACAAGAGAATAAATCTTTTTCCCTCGCTGTGGTGGATGGTTTTGTAGGTGGTGTGAGGGATTTGTTTTTGATTTCCTGTTTGCTAAACTGATGGAAGTTTTATTGTTTTAGTATGTTTTATATGATCCAGTTACACAGGGGAACAACTCATATTATGGGGTTGTTGACACAAGTTTGGACCATTTGTATCTGGGTGAATTATCCTGTTAGATACATTACAATAACTTGAGCCTGTATAAATCTATACGTTATAATGCATAATAATCCTTTTTTGTGTGAAAAAAAGGCAATAGAAATCTGTATTTGGACGAACTGTCATTATATTAACTTCACATGAGCAGGACAGTAGCAACCACTTGTTGAAATCTTTCCTACCAGCGGTGACTGAACATTAGGTGCTATCTCGACACACTCACCCTGACACATGCTAACCACGTATCTTAGAATAAAAAAAAAGAAAAGAAAAGAAAAAGTTTTGATCAATCCATAAAAAAGGTTAGAACAGAGTGTCATCAAAGGATAAGTCTGGTGATATTCCAGATATTTTTCTTGTCGTCAACAAATCCCATGAAAGAAGTTGAAGCAGAAGAAGAATCAACCGTTACTTTATGAAAGCTGATTCACACCAAGCGAAGATGTTTGTCTGTAAAATCTGCATAGAAATGTATGAAAGCAGATGTTGTGGGTTTTTACTGCAGAAAATGATGTCATACCTCCAGGGCAAAGGTCATGACTTGCACAGATGATTTGGAGGGTTTTGGAGGTTTTCAGGCCTGAGGTGGGGCGTCTTGCAAGAAGGCAACAGAACCATCATGGCTGAGGCAGAGAGAGCGAAGCGGATGTTGATGGAGGAAGCTGAGAAGACAAAAAGAGAGAATGACTGGTGAGAATCTGCTTTAAAGCCTGATACCGCTTCTTCTTTTCTGCAATAGAGCTCCAATATTGTCCAAAAACGACACTGTAACACAGGGTTACATGTTCCTTTGTTATGGTGAACATGGGAAATGTAGTTTATTTTGACTGACACCTACATATACATTGTCCACGTGCTGTAAATACTCCCCTTCAGGTCCAAATCTGCAGCTCAAAATGCTTTTTACTCTTTGAGTTACAATATACTATTTAGCCATTTTTAAAAATGATTCTAGACATTTGTGACCCATTTGTGATCAAGATTTAATTGCAAACATGTGAATGATTTCTATGGCTTTTTTTTTATATATATAAAAAGGAAAAACACTATAGAATATCACCAACTGTACCCTTTAATTTGTTTGATAGAAAATGAAGTATTTCCTAGAGGTACTTTTATCTAGTAAAAAATAAAGGAAACACAAAACTACATTTGGTTCTCCATCACACACACACATCCTCCTCTTACAGTAGCTGGGTTCTTGAGACACAGCTGCTAATAGAGCAATGCCTTCTGCCCCC
>CAFUXE010000345.1:49531-71015 GCA_903364295.1 Serranus cabrilla
AAACCCCTCCAAAAGGCCGTCTCTCTTTCACCCCCCCTCCGCCCCACACACAAGAGAAGTGTGCTGCACCACAAAGGGACTAAAAAGAGGCACAATTAGGCCTGTGACAGTAAGCCGCGGCGTGGGCCAGGAAGCATGCCGCACAATGGGGACAAACTTTTATACGACACTTTAATGCAAACAGTGGAGTGTGCTGCCTCGTGCCCTTAGATCACAGGCCTTTGTGAGGCAGCAACAAGCGCTCATTCATTTCATTTATTAGTTACCCATTAATTGGGGTGTTGCCATTGAGGCAGTGAGGGAGACGGCGGATGAAAAAGAAGAAATCATCAGTGGGCTGTGCCTTTAATTGAATCCTGTGCGAGTCATTCAGAGATTGCTCTGTCAATGATTATATAGGGATCAATACAGTGAGGGGCAATTGCTGTCTGAGATGAGGAGTTTTACTGTAGACTGCTTTAAGGAAAACCTGAGAGCTCACACACACACACAGCACAGGCAGTGCTGCTAAAGAGCCAGAAACAACTTTAAAAAACGACTTGTTCACAGCACGAATCACACACACACAGTGTTCAGTGTTTGTGCTGCTGAGCTGTGTCGGAGCACTTCAACAGGTTTCCACTGCTGCTCCGTATCAGCCATGCAGGACACACAGTAATGATCGGCAGACTTAAATAAACCCTCTGTGGTTGCTCCCTATCGATCAGGTGATCTGGCTATCAGATAAGCTAACAGATCTATGAGGGACTCGTGCTGTAATTGAGTTGCTCTGCGGGAGTGTGTGTTCCAGCACGTGTTCACAGGCACATTGTATACGCCCAACGTACGACCCCTCAAGGATTATCAGCACACATAGTGTTGCTTTTTTTTTTACCCCCTCTGTGTTTGTTTCATACCGTGGACCCAAATGGGAGATGCTCTCCCCGTGCTAATTATGAGCTGTGAAGCGGGTTGTGATTGTGGTTGTTGGTTTGAGTCCCAGAGGGGGATCAGTATTCAGTCCGTCCACTGTGCTGTGTGATTAGAGAGAGCCGAGAGAGGAGGAGGAGGAGGAGGAGGAGGAGGAGGGTAAAGTTTAGGATGAGATGAGGATGAGCAATTAAGATATCAGCAGGAGCACATGATTAGCTCTTAAAAATCATCCAAATTTGACCTGTGTGAAAAGTAAAAAAAAAAGAGATTATAAAGTGTTTTAATTAATCACACAAGCTAGATATTATAGGATATGTTATTCTTTGGGAACGCTGAAAAATAAGTATGCAAATTTTGTATACAAGCAGCAAAAACATAAGAAATTGGTATAAAGTTGATCATGATTATGGCTTGATCTTGTCAAGGATATATTCAAATAAATTAAGAGTAAAACAAAACACTTTGAGATGTCAGAGAACAAGTATTAGCTCTATTTTATGTTGTTTTACTGTCTGGTGTATTAAAAGGAAACTATGTTTTTTAATCTGGACACTATTTATCTATGTTTTTGTGTCAAAGTGACTAATGTGGAAACTGTTTTTCCCGAATTCAAAGAAAGGACTGTAGCAAGTAGCCACGAAACAGCTGTGATGTAAGTTTTAAGCAACTTCCTGTACGAGTGTGTGTTCTAGGCTCATATTGTGTGTTTTTACCTCTGTTACCTTTTTCTTAATCCAGCCTGTTTGATATTCACACAAGGAGAAATCTTATTCTGAAATCTTGTGTGGCCTCTGTCACATTATCAAAAAGTCATCTAAATATTACACTCAGCTACACTTTCTTTGCTACAAACACAACAAACTTCTCCATCTACCACTTTCTCATAGCACCCCATGAGATTTCACAAGACTTCTCCTTAAGCTAGACTTGGTTACACAAAGGACCTGATCAAGCTTAAGGTAAAGAAAAGCATTTTATTTCTCTGTAGGGTCATTTTCATATTATTATCTAACCTTCAAATGACAATCTGAGCCTGTCAGTAGAAAAAATAAGCCCTTTCTGTGTTGTTTCTCTTTAAATTTACAGACTTCAGATGGGATACTAATTAAGTTAAACAAGTAGCAATAGTGACATCAACTGTTTGTTTTTTAATGTGCCTGTTAGTTTCCACTTGTGTGTGTGTATTCCACCTCCATGCCTCTGTGACCACGTGTGACACTAATGTTACCTGTCAGCTGCCTCACCACAGCAGCCAAACCGGCGACACACACTGACTAACTAACACCACAAACTGCTCTCTGCTCAGAGCCCCGAGTCCAGCAGGAGACGGGTTACAGGACAACAGCAGTCACAATTAATGGACAGTCGGTCTGGGAGCTGCCTTCATTAGGTGTATTTTTGAGTTGAAGGGACAGTCTAATGGTCAGGTTTAAGGTTAATAGGGCACAGGGGGATTGAAGCACCTGAGTGAGGCTCCACATGTGTGTAATACAGACACACATTAACTTATATCCACAGGGATGACGGACCAAAAAAAGATTAAAGAGGCATTAAAGTGAAGTTTTACTGTTGATAAAGGGCCAAATAAAAGGATCAGTCCACATGTTTCTCACTCTCATTTAAATGCACCTAGCTATAACTTATTAGCTATAAATAAGTGAAAATGCAGCCAAGTATTAAAAGATAGGTTCACATTTTCACAAGTCTGTCTTAAAACAATACTTACATGCCAATTTTTGCTTAAAAAAAAAAAAAAAGTCTAACTCTGGAACATGACCACTTGATCTGACTGCTAAAGCCTCAAATTTATTTTTGTACAGAGCAAAGATGTGGATTTGGTTGATATTAATCCCATTGAAAAAGGATCTGTAATAGCCAGTATAGCAAAGAGGAGCAACCACAGCAAACATAAATGATTTAAATGTACATATGAGTGTGTGAGTCTTGTTTTAAGACCAAAGCAGGATGCCTATCGCTGCCGTCTGACCCTGACCTCACAGAGCACCTCCAGGCTGTATAACTCACACACAGTTACCTCTGTGGCAACAGCGAGGATCCACATCTCCGCCTCTAAATCAGGGCCTGCAGCCCGCTCTGCGGCCTTTCTCCTGCTCTGCTCCAGACACGACTGATGGCTTTTTGTTTGCAGAGGAGCGTCATCGCTCACGGCTGCTGCTGTAAATCTGGCCCGGCCTCATCCATCCGCCCAGAGAGCCAAATGAGCTCATCCCTCTGGCCTCACGTGGCACCTCGGTTGCGGAGGTGAAATATGGAGGATGATGATGATGATGGTGATTATTGGTGATTTCCTCAGCTGTGTGTGCCATTAAGGGGAGGAGGGGATTGTTGTTCTTTGTCTTGTTTATGTTGGGTCCACTCAGGGCGGGATGAATCGTCTGTCCTCAGGTCACTGTTTGGATCACCTGGCTGATTGTATTTCAGCTGTTGATTAACTAAGACTAGATGAATGTGAGAGCTGCTGTATATCTGGCAGAAAGGATGGAGTGATTTCTCTTACTGCGCTGCTCCTCAGCCACTGTCTTTATAAATTGGTGCTTTATAAATGGAGCACTGAAGTTCTCTATCTCTTTCCAAGGCAAACCCTATAGACCCCTGCTCCTCTCCTCTCTCCTCATCTCCATGTTCCCTCTTCCTTTAATTACTGTGTTCATGCTTGACGGGCACTGATGACTTGATTAAGCCTGCCGTGTGCAGTTCCAGTCTCTACCCTGCTGATGAATGAGTCTAAAGCTTATTAACTTACTCATTGTGATCAATAAGGCGCTGGGCTTGAACAGTGCAAGGACAGAGAGGAAACTGCTGCGCTGCTGCTCCTCCACGCCGGCAGCACGGATGAAATCCTCACACATGATTAGCGTGTGTAACCAATCCTGCAGCTCTGTGGAGAGAGGAGCACAGGTGGATTGATTTCCTGGATTACTTTCAGTTGCAGAGGCGTTAGAGTCTTTCTTTGACTTTCATCATCTTTGCAAACTTATTCAACTCAAAACTGAAACAAAGGGGATTTGTACGGTGAAAACAAGGACCAAACTAGATACTTGGCAAAATGACTGAAAAAAGATACAGCATGTATGTCAATCTAACTCTGAACATCATGTTTATTTTTATAGGTTAAGTGCTGAATGGCCTCCCTGCTCTTTACATGCAAAATGTCACTCAAAGAGACACACACCAACCATGATGAGATGCAAAATGACTACAGAGAGGCACAAAATGACCAAACAGACACACAAAAAACACAAGACACAAAATGACCACAAAAAAGCAGAAAAACCACAAAAGAATACACAAAATTACTATAAAAGACACAACACAACCAGTAAAGACACAGAAGAAATAAACCACAAAAAGACACAAATTAACTATAAACAGACACAAAGCCAACAAAAAAAAGAACATAAATCAACTACAAAGGGACACAAAATGACAACAAAACCACACAAAGAGACACAAATAAACAACAAAAAGACACAAAATTACCACAAAAGTCGCATAAGAATTAGTGTGTCTTGCTCCTATGTAGGAGAGGTGATAATGCTCCTTTGTGCCCATTGTCTCATAATCTGCCCATGTTGAGTGTCCTTCCTGATAACAGACAATAAGGTGAATTATCAATTAAGCTATTTGCTTCAAATCACAAAAGAAAAGAGAGAGATTGTGGTTTCCTGATGAAAGCCAGGTCCCCAAATACTGAGCAATGGAGAGAAACGGTAGGAAAAATGGACATTACTTACAGACATTTGAATCAATTTAAATTCTATGTTTATGAGAGATTCTATCATGTGTTGAGCTGATTGAAATGTAATGAAAAAATGAATAAAAACTGTTACTTTTTGCCTGTTAACTCTACTGCACATTAACTTGTTATGGCACAATCATGTAGCAACACTCAAACTATTACTGTTGATAACACCCACAGAGAAAATCCCTCACACATCAGCTCCCACGACTCATTTAGACTCAGTTGGCCCTCTGACAGCATCCAGGAGGCAGCAGATGAAGAAGAAGGGCTCCATCTAAACCCTATTCCCCTGAGGAGGCCCTCCAGCTCCACCAGGGCCTTTAGAAATGAGAGGCTCATCATTGAAGCTAATGTGACCTCCAATGGAAGCAGTCAGCGTGCGCGCAGCCTTTACAGCAGATATTGTTTGAAGGTGACATCTTAATTGATAATCCTGTGAATGGGAGATGATGACTGAGGAAGGTGCCATGTGTCTGTCTGCACAGAAAAAAAATCACACTCTTCACATTCCAATATTGATCATTTTTTGTGCTGCAGATTCAGTCTTTTATGGTAAGAGGTTCCAGTATCGATGTATTGTGGTCAGTGATACACACACACAAGAGAGCTGAAAGGTGTTTGATTCATTTTTCATGTCGAGATGCTTCCTGTTGCAGAGAAGATGCAGATCATACGATATCCCCTCCACACGCCTTCGTGTCTGAGAACTATCTCTGGTTTTGTCAGGGTCCTTAATGAACAGGACTTTGTAATGTAAGCCGTTAACTGTTAGCAGGCCTGGCTAGGCTAAACAAGACTGGGTGCAGGGGAGCCAGTACTGACCTTTGTTTACCCTCTGCTGGCTGTTGTGTTTGGACCATGTGTGAGCAGGAAGGTCTTCTGGGAAGAGCCCGTTAAGATGATGCGCAGCGTTAATGTGACTGTAGGTCGGCTCCATTTCAGAGGCATTGATCTGCTGCTGGAGCTTACAGAGCAGCGTGGCTGCAGAGCTGAGCCTGAGAGCGTGCAGAGGAGGACCAGAGGTGGGTCTGAAAATGATGTAAAGAGGGGTGTTAATGCAGAAACACTGTGGGCCCCGAAGGCTTCACCAGCTGAAACAGGGTTCATCGCACATTCCAGCAGCATGCAGCTAAATAAAGATACAAATACAATACAATAAAGACACAAAACAACTACAAAGAGACATACAACATTAAAAAAGACACAAATCAACTACAAACAGACATACAACATCAAAATAAGACACAAATGAACTACAAAGAGACACAAAACAACAATAAAGAAACAAAACAACTACAAAGAGACACAAAACAACAACAAAAAGACACAAAACAAACAAAAAACAGAAATAAATCAACTACAGAGACACAAAACAAAAAACAAACAAAAACAAATCAACTACAGAGAGACACAAACCAACAATAAAGACACAAAACAACAACAAAAAGACACAAAACAAACAAAAAACAGAAATAAAACAACTACAAAGAGGCACAAAACAACATAAAGACACAAAACAACTACAAAGAGACATACAACATCAAAAAAGACACAAACCAACAATAAAGACACAAAACAACGACAAAGAACGGTTTCCTTTGCATCCATGTTGATTCTTACCCATAATGCCACAGTTATGCCCTAAAGTAAACCTGGTCATGTGACCCATTGCCCGCTCTATTAACATAAAAGCTTACATAAACAGATTTTTTTAAACATTACTTTATGGGGTGGTATATTTGAGATATATTTTTTAAATAAAATAAATCTTATTTTACATTTTTTAATCACTTTTTAATGGCTGTATTAGCTCGGATAATCATAACATTTTTGATAGAAACATATAAAATAAACTTCTCAGTGAGGGCCATTACAGAAAGACAGAAAGTGTAATTAAAGAGACGGTTGGCATGTACAGGAATCTCTTTCACAGAATCCATTAAAAAAGCCGGGATACGTTTTATTCCCAGAGTCTGGACACTTAGCAGGCACCACTAAATCCTGAAGTGAAGAAAAAAGTTGCCTAGCTGTGCAGTTTTCCTCTGATGAATGCACATTATCAGAAATATGGACCGACTCTTACCGTATCCTGAGTGTGAGCCATCCTCTGTGACTTCTATTACCTCAGTCAATAGGAACAGCATCAATAAAGCAGTCTGGGATGTGTAGTTTGTATTAAGTGAAGGTCTTTTATTGAATATTTAGTTAAAATAAAACAAACTGCAGTATTTATGGCGTTGCATTGTTGCATTATTGAAATGGCAAATGTCACAGGGTAACTGATAATGCTTTCATAATGATTGACTACAGAAAGCAGCAATGATTGCCACCACTAATTAATTGGCCTGGTGTTACCAGATGAATCAATGACCATCAGAAGATTGTCCGTGGCCGAGATGAATCTCATGTGTTGGGAGATTGTTAAAAAAGCATAAACAGATCAATGGAGCTCCACTTTATAGGCCGGGATATGGCCTTAGATATCCGCTGTGCTTGATGTCGGAGTGTGTGTGTGGGGCAGACGGACCGCTCTGTAACCAGAGCCGTAACACAAGCCCATTTAGCATATGGCATTTTTACCACGGAGAGGTAAACACAGTGGGGAGGCCAGGAGAATAGTAAAACACACTGCTCAGGGCCAGATCTCCCTGTAGACCCACACAGGGTGGACACACACAGAGGACACCGTGTGCACTCACAATGACAAGCTGAGGTCATTGTGCTGCTCAATACAGGGCGCTATATATATGTGTTTTTCCTTTATTCTGTCTTTTTCCTCTGTCTCATGTCAGGGTTGTTGCAGTAAATAAGGCACCTGATGTTACTTTCTCCCCTCTCTGTCTAAAGGAGACTCTGCAGGTGAATAGGGTAAAAATCTGACCGATGTTACCATGGAACTTCCCCAGCTTACAGTAGGACAATTATTTTTTGGATTACAAGTTATCTGAAATCTGCATATTATAAAAATTAACTGGGGCTTTATCTTAAATTATTATGTGCTAATTTGAACAGTTCCTGAACCGAAATCGAAGCACTGGATGAAGGGATTTCCACTTTTTTTTTAACTCCATCAGGAAATACTTTGAATATCCATAAGAAAAAAATACATTTTCCATAATTGTTTGGGAATAAAATGCTCTACAAATCAGGCTAGGCCCCTCTGTAAAAACATTCAGAATATAAATAGGAATGAAACTGGAAAGTTTGGTGGATGTAAGTGCTGCTGTAGTGGAGATTTCTGGGTCAGAATTTAAGGGGAAAAAAAGTCATTTTGGGAAAACAGCCTTCAAAGCTATGTTTTCCATACATTTTGCAAGATACTACAGGTGAATAGGGTAAAAAAAAATTGATATCGCCATGTAACTTCCCCTGCTGATTTCTTGCAGGAGGACAATTATTTTTTGGATTACAAGATTTCTGAAATGTTATGTTTAGATATGCAAATTAGACATTATGTAATGATGTGAATATAGGAGAAATCTATACACACAAAAATCCAATTTGTATAATAATAAACACCTTAATGTCTGTTTCCTCTTGTCAACAGAAGTTGTTAAGGAAGCAAAACGTCCCAAATCTCAAACTGGACTGGTGCATAATAAAGTTTAAATCATCCAGCGTCCTTTCCTCCTCCTCCTCGCTCTTTAGGTCACAGTGCATTTTAACGTGTCCCAACACTAAAGGATGTTGATATCAACTGTCAAACCTCAAACCCTAATGGGGCTTTTTTTAAAGTGACAATCTTAACAGATCAATGCCCCCCTCAGGAGTCAGATTACAAAGACCGTCAATGACCACACGTGAAGGAGAGGAGGAAAAAAAAGAAGAGGGGGAACAACACGACACTGGAAGCTCACGGCGGAGTCAGCCGGGACACAGCAGCCGCACACCTGCAGCTTGATTTAATGGATGTCTCGGGGTAATTGTGCTGCAGGAGACTAAGCATGCCGAGGCTTCTCCGAGAGACTGCTGAGAGGGGCGTAAAAGACCAGCAGTGGCGGGGTGTTAAGAAGTTAGATGCCGGGAAGCAGCACTAAGGTGGCGCTAGGCTAGAGAGACGCCATAAAGGCCTGTTAGGGTACATTAGGTGGAGGGTCATAAGGCTTCATGAATGTTTCAGCAGGACGAGGGGCATTTGTCTTCCAGCTCGACTGTCAAAAAGCCATCATGACTCAGTGTTGGGGGGGTGGGCTGCGGCTCCAGGGGCCAAGACACTCTATTTCCCTGTGGCAGAGCACATATCCACAATCACAGACACGGACCGGCAGGAACACTCACAGGCAGCACGACAAACCGACAGAGACTCTTAGCTGTGGTAGTGCACTCAGTGCCCGCCTCATCCTTCACAGTTTTCATCCCCATCACTGTCACACCGTGGGCTGTTGAATCATTGCCACTTGTCTCCTGGATGAGCAGGTTTAAGACCTTTCAGCTAATGTTTGGCACCATCGCAAAGCATCAGGCGCTTAAACAGTCACTCCAGCCCAGAGGAAGCTGCTAAGCATCCACACCCTGAGGCCTGACCTGTGCAGGCCTTTGGGAGCCGCCTGGGGTCACGGTCAATTGTCCCCGGAACAATAGAAGTATAGCTGTGATAGCAGAGGAGACTGTATAACCCTGTTGGTAAAGTGTGGCTTTAAGGCAGTGGGAGGAAGGACAAGACTATTGACTCTGAGAGAGCAAAGAAATATCAGTACTCCCTTCTACATGAGGTGCTGGCCTGTTTCTGGCAGTTGCATACATGAAATGCACACAAGTGTTTCAATATCTACAACAGGACATGCACTGTTTAAACACAGGACTGACACAAGGACCTCAGAGCTGTGCCATCATTGTGATATTTAGAGACAGTTATGGCCCTCACATTCAAGAATTCTAAGGCCTCAACATCTCTCCCCATAGGAGTAAGATACACACAGCCTCCTTTTGTTGTTTTGTGTCTCTTTGTAGCTGTTTTGTGTCTTTTTGTAGTCATTTTGTGTCTATTTGTAGTTGTTTTCTTTTATTTTGAAATAGTTTTGGTCCTTAGAAGTTATTATTATTTTTATTTTGTATGGTTATTTTCCATTTTTTGTATTTGTTTTGTGTCTTTTGTAGTTGTTTTGTGTGTCTTTGTAGCGTTTTTGTAGTTGTGTTGTTTGCAATTGTTTTGGTCTTTTTGAAGGTTTTTTGTGTGTGGTTATTTTTCAGTTTTTGCAGTTGTATCACTTTGTACTTGTTTTATGTCTCTGTAGCAATTTTGAGTCTCTTTGTAGATGTTTTACGTCTTTTTGTAGTTATTCTGTGTCTCTTTGTAGTAGTTTTGGGGGTTTTTTTGTAGTCCCTTTGTGTCTAGTTGTAGTTGTTTTGTATCACTTTGCAGTTTTGTATTTGTTTTGCTTCGCTCTGTATTTGTTTTGTCTCTTGTAATGGTCATTTTGAGTTTCTTTGTAGTTGTGTTATGTCTTTGGAGTGATTTCAAGTGTCTTCGTAGTTGTTTTGTGTCTCTTTGTAGTTTTTTTTGGTACGTTTTTTCTCTAGTAATAATTTGTGGTTGTCTGTTTCTTTTGATAGTCTCTTTGCAGCTTAATTTTATGACGCTATAGTAATTTTATGTTTCTTTATGGTTTTGTTGTTGTTGGTGATGATTTTGTAGATGAAGGCCTGATAGTCCTGGTAGGCCCATACAGTAATCGATCCAAGCTCGAGACTTCTGTATGCCAGTGTAATATTAAACCACCCCTGGTCTTAATCCTTTGCAGCCTCTCACACTTATTTCTTTTAGCTGGGATGTCAGCTTCAAAAATCAGACTATAAGTTGATACAGCGGGAGTACTACAGTGATTAGAGAGGCTGAGGTGATGAGAGGAGGAGGGAACTAACTAGCTGATAAAGCAGTTGTCCTCCCTTGTCTCTGCGATGTAAGCTTTGTTAAATGTGACTGACAGCTATTGATGGATTTGTAGCTGACCAGCCTCCCTCTGTCTGTGCAACACTTCATGTGCATAGGTGTGTATGTGCACGGATACATCTGTGGGCATGCATGTGTGGATTTTTGTGCAGTGCACACACATGTACCTGAGTGTGTGGATACGGGGGCTTGGTTTGCAGCGTGATGGTGCACTGTTTGGCTCGCTCCTGTACTCTCGTGATGGTCCACAGGGAAATCAATCATCAGCTGTCCTGTGTGGCTGGTGGATGTGCATTCTGCAGGAAGAAGAGATGATGGGAACAAGGGAGGAGAGGTAAAGACAAGAGTGCTTATTAGCTAATCCACTCCAAGAGGTTAGAAATCTCCCACTTCCTCCACTCTCTCCCTTGCTCTTTTCTTAACATTATTACAAACATAGGATTCTTTTCTCCAATATATAAAACCTCCTCCATATCCACCTCCTCCCCCCTCTCTGACAGTAACAGAAAGAAAGCAAACAGATCTCTGTTTGATAGTGCAGAGTCGATGTCTGCCATACGTGTGTCGGTCTAAATGGACAGCTTAGTTAGGATTAGTTGGACTAACAGCAAACATCTTTAGAGGCAGGGAGGTCACCTCTTCTGTGCATGGATGTGCATGTGGCAGGAGTACAGTGTCCATATGTTGTAAATCCTTCCCTCAGGGACAACACATGCTGTCCTTATTTTACTGCAACACATTCTGAGGCTTTTAGGCATTTCAATCCCCCCTCTGATCTCCGGAAACGATGCTTTGTGAAATCTCAATTCCCCCTAAAACTGCCTGTCGGAAGCTGTGATTAGAAAGTTTAAAGACTCTTTGGGGATATGCGCTGAACTTTCACATCAGTGGATTTATGCGAGCATGCACCAGCGTGTGTCTTTCCTCTGGACAATAGTGTCGTAGCAGCATGTGGTCCAACTGTCCTAAAGTATAAGACATCCCAGGGCCTTTCAACACCTCTACCCCACCGAGAGAAACATTCGCCTGAGAATAGACCCAGGCACAACAGGGGCACCCAAAACCACGAGGCAACTGTCGCATGGATATTACATGCTCACAATCCATCAGAGCATAACATGTACAGAATTAGTTGTAAAGGCTGCAATTTATTCTGGAATTTTTGCAGATGAGGAAACACGCAAACACAGACAGAGTGGGTCAGGAAATGTAGGAAGATTTAGAAACAGAAGTGTGTGAGAGAGAGAGAGAGAGAGAGAGAGAGAGGGAGGGATGGAGAGAGTGCTGTAACAGTAGCTCCTCTCCCTGCTACCAAACTGCCAGTTTCATCACTCACAGGAATAACAGTTGGATACATACAATAGCCTTTTGCGCATAAAGACTCACAAATAGCACACTAGGAACTATTGTGAAGCGCAACTCATGGGGAGAGGAACCCTATAACACTTTCTAACATCCCGAATGACAATGCCACATGTCAACCTACAAGCAGATTTAGTCCTTTCAGTGGCGTTGCATATGAATTGGCCGAAAAGAAGAGCCCGGCAGTTTGTCAGGGGTTAAATAGTTCAAACAGGAGCGAGGGAATAATGTTTTTCTTTTCAAAGTCCAGATAGATACATGGATAGATAGATGCGCAGGTATACAGTGTGATGGTAACTTTGGGGTTTATGTGTGTGTGAATCTGTGTGTGTGTGTGTGTGTGTGTGTGTGTGTGTGTGTGTGTGGGGGCAGTAGGCCTAAATATGCTGTCCCATGGGACCACAGTGGAACCTCACACCAGCCCCCACAGAGAAGGATAAGACCATCTGCCCTCCTCACTCATCAATCCCACCTAGAAGACACACACACACACACACACACACACTGAGTGGCAGGCAGCAATATGGAGAGGCTTTGCAGACAGTGTTTGATCTGCCTTTCATCCAGGCAGCAGCAGCATGCAGGTCGCTGAGCCACTCTGTGTGTCTCCTGCTGTACTGTCCACTGTCCCAGTGGAAATCACCAGCACGGTATAACAACAGCTCCAACCTGAGGCATGAATGGCAGGACACAAGCTGGTCAGCCTCATCTCTCCACTGAGGGGACAGGAGGGTGGAGGCACAGCTCAGTGGACCCATTCAAACTTAAATGACTTAACTCAAATGTTTCTGTAAAGGCAGAAGTCACACAGATAACACGCCACTGTGACGAGAGCGAGTTAAAACTGGAATTCAGAGAAAAGGTGATGTGAAAGCATTAAAAAATAATATAGACTAAAAGTAACAGGAAAATCTTTCTGCAAAACATCTGCAATTCTCTTCAATCATGTCTCCTAAAACTTAACAAAATCAAACTGAAAGAAACCAAGGCAATGCAAATGTATTCATATAGCACCTTTCAAACAAAAGCAATTTAAAGTATTCAAATTAAGATGAAAAAATCACTATAAAATCATATAAAAATAATTCAATTAAAAAGGAAAAATACATAGAATTAGATCAATTAAGATAAAGTAAAATCAGACAAAATGGGTGATAGAACTATTACTGAAAAATGTAAATATGCTTGGTAAATGGCTAAAAGAACATTTGCATGTTTATCCTTAAGGAAAAAAAGTATAAGGTCATTTTAATAATTAATAATTTTGAAGATAAAAGTTTGGAAAGTATAGTGGATCAGGGGAGTGACTGATATTTTGGACATTTTATTTGGACATTTATTAATTTTTAAATACATTTATTTCTTATTCATCTTGTGTAGGCTTTTTATATTGATATAGTTATGTAACAGGGAGAAACAGTATCATCACCAATGGGCAAAGTTTTCAATTACGCTGATCTTAGAAAATCTACATTCATGAAGATGCTGATCTGTTAGTTTTTGAAGACTTTAAGCTGATACCGAGAGTGACCAGGTGCCACATTTACCGTAAGCTCAGTTTCACAGTTCTCCATCTTCATCATGGCTGAGTTTTCATGTGGTTGCAGGCAGACTGAGGCACAGATGGACAGAGAGCTGGTGTGGTTGTAGTTTATGAGTCCACTCAGCTCAGAGTCTGAGGCCTGTCTGCAACCAGGGGCTGGCCTCAACATCAGCCAGACTACACACACACACACACAAACACACACACACATTACACTGACAGCTATTAGGCAATCAATAGAAGCTAATACATCAGAGCATTTGACCACTCAGCTCCAGTAGTTTAGCAGACAGAGAGGAAGAGAAGAGAGGAGATCCATCAATCACGCTGTATGAAGAAATTATTTCTACAAGCATCTTCTCTTTATATCAATAGCCATTACTTATTAATTACAATAATATATCCAGTTATGTCTGCATTTGTGGGATGACATCATACATTGTTTTGGAGAGAGTTATGCTTCCTCCTCAGAGGGAATTATCCTCAGCAAACCTCCAGAGCTCCTATCATTAATATCACATTAATAAAGAGATTAATCTGAGGGATAGCCCTCCAGAGGGCCTGTTAACTTGCCAGGAGGTTAAGTGTGAAATCAATCCGTATAAACGACCCGGATAAAAGTTCTTCCACGCTGGAGCAGTTGAGTCCTAAATCAGCCAATCAGAGAGGTGCTAGTAAAACCAGTCTTTTAGCACGGCTCGCTAACAATCTCTGTATTTCAACTCTGGCAGCTCATTCTCCCCTTTTCTCCTTCTGTCTTTCTTTTTGTCTCTGTTTCTCGTCCCATCCCTTTCCTCCACCCCTCCGCTTCTGGAAGGCCACAGAGGGGAGGATCATGTCCTTTCAGAGCAGGGCCCTCGTGGAGGCTCTGGGGTTGTATACATGGGAGGCGCAGGGCGATCTACACTTGTTCAAGCATCCATATTTCGGCTATTTGAAGGGAGAGGGAGGCTGTTAAACATTCGGTGAGGAGGCGACCCCTGACCCTGAAGGCTGCTCTCCATCCGTTACAGAAAATAAACAGAGCTGACTTCACTGCTCGTCTCCCTGCAGACAGCCCAGGAAGTCTCACTGCAGATCTGAAGGCAAAACAGGAACATTTCAGATCCACATCAAGAAGGCTGAAAAAACTTTAGTCTTTTATAGATGGAAGAGTCATTTTTCACTGGCTTATTTTTGTTGTTTTTGCTTTATTTCTCCTTTTACAATTGCATGTGATGCATCCACACAGACACCATGATATCTATCTGTGTATGTATTTAGATATGCACTGGTATGATAAATTTTGTTTTGTTTTTTTTACAGAAAATATAGTTTAAGTGATTTAGAAATTGGGTTATATATGTATTTATTTTTATTTTTGGTTATTATCTATTGAAATGATCAGCACTTGACTGTTTCTGAACATACAGTACTATTTAGCTATTCATTAAAAAACTTTTTTTTATTCAATTGCCAGTAACTAACAAATAGTGAGCATACAATACTGATAATTTAATTTGATTCATCCTTTATTTTCTCAGTTTTGTTTCCTAGAACTAGTTGGCAGTGTATGTATAATGTATAATAATGCTACATATTCTTTAATAAAGTTATATATATATATAGTCTTATATGTTTAAGAAAGCAGCCCCTCCGAGTACCTTTGCAGAGACAAAATCAGTGCATAGTCCACATAAAAAAAAGTCATTTTTATTCCAGCTCAAACTCAGCCACCATGTTGGTAATCTATCAGTTTCCCCCCTTTAAAACCAGTATCTGTCCTTCAATCTGTGTTGTACCTCTTTAGCACTGTCACAGCATTGTTGTGTCTGTCTGCATGCCCTCAGTGTAAAGAACGGTGACCCCAAAGGTTAAAGGTGACATAACAGAACACTGAGACAAAGACGGGACACTGTGTCATCAGTCAGACCTCACGCTGCTGCCAGCACCAGTCCTCAAATTAACCCCAACACACACACACACACAAACACACAATCTGTTATCTATCTATCTATCTATCTATCTATCTATCTATCTATCTATCTATCTATCTATCTATCTATCTATCTCAGGAGAACACATGTGGGACAGTTGGTGACAGTGTGAGGGCAGATGTCAGTCATGGCGAGCTCCTTTGTGTGTGGGGCAATAGACCACCTTACTGCTGCACTCTATTGTCATTCATTTGGTCCAGAGGGGTTTGTTCATTTTTACTGTGCAGCCTCCAATCCATCACTGGGCTCCATATAAACTCAGCAGACAGTGGAGGGACTGATGGATAGGAGATCATTTAATATTATCAGGATATAACTGATTAAATAACTTGGAATTGATTTCATTAAACCGCTGGAGTTAAATATCTGCCTTTTAATCTGATTTTTTGTTACATTTCTGACAAAAAAAATCAGTCTTTCACCAAAAAATGTATTTGAGAAAAGATTTTTTTTTTTTAACTAAAAGGTCTTATAGGCTAAACAAAAATATATGCTGTTAATTCGTTTTTAAAGAAATGTATTTATCCCGAACTGAGATTATAATGTTAGACCATCTTCATTCATACATAAACCAAAACCAGCATCTTGTTTCCATGCGCTGATGTTTTTTATTTAACCATGAAAAAAGCGGACGCTCATCGAGAACAAACCAGGACACTTTGGATTGCTTTTGCAGCCTTACATTACAGTAAAAAATATTATCATACATTATAAATTAAGAGAGGGCATAACATTTAATTTATACACAAATAGGCTCAAAACTACAATGATAAAAAATAGCTTTGCTTTTCAAGCGCTTTATCGATGCAAGAAAACCGGGCGTTATAATAATAATAACAATAATATTAATCGTTGTTATTATTATTGAATCACGAGGGTTCACAAAAACCATTGCAGAGTGAAAGCTTTAAGCCACAGACAGACATATTTTAACATATTATAAATAGATCTAGACACATTTTAAATTAAGATGAGCCTATTTAAATAGGCCTTATATAGAACAACTTTCTTTAAAGCAGCATTTACATAAAGATCCTACCTTATTAATTTACCTCTCGTGGTATTATCACATTGTACCTGTATAGATGTAGTCTTTTGTGATATTTGTATCGTCTGAAAAGTATTACACACTTTGAATGTTTACTTTATTAGAGTTTAGCTCAGACAGACTAGTTCCAGGGCCGATATTCGGGATTTAAAACCGTTAACCCAGTGTAAGGAAAGTTTTGTCCGGCGTTTTTCTGTATTTTTGTATTGTCCTTCACTGGAAACACGGAGTCCTCCTTTAATCCACTCCCCGGGGGAGACTGAAGAACTGTGCCGTCCAAGATTTGCCTTTCTGCAGAGTGAGGAAGAAATCTCGATAAATAACCCGTTTTCAACGCAGAAACAATGCAAAAGTGCATATGCATATCCAATAATATCTATGCGTTAGTATAAATAAACTAAAGACCAAAATGTGCTTGTAAATTAGTCTATATACGAAGAAACCACCAATTTAACACGTTAATATCTGCATTAAAAAAAATCTTACGCATATGCTGCCATTAAAAAACAGGAGTCCAACATTTACGGCAAAAATATATTTTTTTTTACTGATTCAGGCCTACATAATATAAATTTAAATATAATTTAAATTCCTCCAAAAAATCTATTGTTTGCTTTACTTACATTATTTTTCATGCGTTTCTCACATGACCTCAGATAACCAAATAATAACAAAAAATAAAATAAAAACTAAAATAATAATAACGCTGTTATATATTACATTATGTTTAATTAAAAATAGGCCCCAAACTCCTATTATTGTGTTGAATAAAATGTCTTACTTTTGTGACTTTGTATGTGATATGCAAGTTCCTGTTCCTCCTGAAAAGACGCTCCGCACAGGCTGCAGGGATGCGGCTTGTCCTTGGCGTGAGTCCGCCGGACGTGGCTGTCGTGGGCGGCGTGTGAGGCGAAGGCCTTCCCGCAGTGCTTGCACTTGAAGGGCCGCTCTCCGGAGTGCTGCCTGATGTGTGTGCGCAGGATACTGGAGGCAGTGAAGGCCTGGAGGAAAACACACCCGGTAAGTATGATATAGATACATACATTTTTTCGTTATGTTAAATTCACAAGGGGGGTTGTCAACAGTCAATTTTTGAAAGTTCTAAGCCCACCTGTATTTCTAATTATTGAAGCTTATTTGGCTTCACGTATCACCTTTAGCATTTTATTTTTTCCGTTTATGGTCATAAATAGCCCAACTATAAGCCATTAATAAAAAAAAAAATAAGTCCAACGTTTTGTTTACGTTTGTATCCTCATTTTGAGGCAGGCACTGCAGCGCCTCCTAATAAAGAGCCTGTAGCCTCTGGTCTCGTGGCGTATAGCTTAAAAGGCCCAGATAAGGAGAAAGAGGATTAGGTTAAACAAAACCTCCTCCGGGTGCATACAAAAAGAGGAGGAGGATATCGAGAGGAAAGGACATAAAAACTTCTGCTCATCACAGAGCCGTAAATTAAAAATATAATGTCGGCAGACAAAAGGGTGGGTGTACATCTGGCGATAATTAGCATGTAAGTGTCTCCGCGGAGCGTGCCCGTGCACACACACAATACTGAGGGACTCAAATGCACCATGAAACGAGGAGGCACTAAATGAGTCCGAAATGTAGAGTGCAGGATTTTAAAAGATGCGTAAAAGTAAGGAGGAGGAGGAGGAGGAGAATTGCAGGCTGTGTACTTATAGATCCAAAAAGGGAACTAAACTAAAAAACAAAAACATTATTATTTCCTGTAGTTGAATTTTTGGCCGGAAACAAGTCTATTTCTGGTCCCTATTACCAATGTAACATTTATTTTATTTATTTATTTATTTATTTTTACAACGCAACAACCTGATTTTTTAAAAATTAAATATTGTTCTTATAGGTTTAATTCTAACTACCGTGAGATACTTTTCTATAATAATGTAAAGTTAAATGACAATAAAGCATTGCTTTAGAAAAGGAAAATAGAAAATGTTCTTACCTTATTACAGTAGACACACTTGTATGGTCGTTCTCCGGAGTGCACGCGCATGTGTTTGTTGAGACTGGACGACTGGGAGAAACTCTTTCCGCACACTGAGCACTGCAGAGAAGACACATATAAGACATCAGCATCATTAAAAATGATTTAGTCATTCATTATATTTAGTCATTTCATATATTTTTTTGTTGGAGTTCGTGATTCATTGTTTTGTTTTGGATTTTGTTTACTCTGTTTTTATTATGAGAAGTGTCTTTTAAAGTGATATACAAATTCAATGTATTATAATTTGAGATAAGCTAATTTAAATATTTAACATTTCATGGGAGAGTTTATCCACATTTATTTATTTTTTCTTTGGAAAGCTAAAAATACAATTATGTTCAACAAATGGGAGTTTTAAAAAAATGTTGATATTGTTTACTTTTTATATTGAAGACTATTTACTAACTAAAGTTCAACAATTTACCGTTTTTAGAGGCCTAAAAAATACGTAAGCACCGTTTCTAAGTGACGCTGCAGGGAGCTGTTCTTTCAGCACCACATGAACTTTTGCACCTATCGACTTTACTGCGTGACGCTGTTGTTTCAGTACCTTGTGCGGCCTGTGCTTTTCGTGAACGTGCAGAATGTGGATCCTTAATCTGTCTCTCTTCTCGAAAGATCTGTTGCAGAGGTGACAGGGGAACTTCCTGTCGCCCTGGTCCACGCAGCGCGTGTACTTCAGGTGCTTGTCTCTGTAGTACTTGTATGCAAACACCTTCCCACACCTGTCACACTTGAAGCCCTCACCAGAATCTGGGAAAACATAGAAAAAATGTGTTTAGTATGGTGATAAAAGAGGCGTTTAGTTCATTTTAAACCCAGCAGGTGAGTTTCTTACCTTCAGCTGGAGGGAGCACGTTGTTGTCCTCTCTGGGGTCTTTCAGGGTGAGGGGGATGCCGAGGAACTGCATGTAGCAGTCTCCATACCACACCAGCAGCTCCTGGCCTGGCCGGATCTCTTTGCAGGCCTCATAGAAGATCTGACCCTGGACCTGCACTGCGATAAGGTTCTGCTCCTCTGGGAAGCGAGCACACTTCACTAAAGACATCCAGTTCCCTGAGCCTCCTCTGCCGTCAACAAAGTGACTCAGCCGGCCGTTTTCAAACACCTGGAGGAAGAAAAAAGTGTTTCTGTATTAGATAAAAGTTAAATGATAAGAGCTTCTTGATGATCTATTGGAACAGGGTAATTACAACACATTACCTCCCACATCAGTGTGTTGTCATCGTATGTTTTAATCTCGCTGGTGTTGACCAGTTTTCCTTGGAAAGGGCCGAAGCGCGTCCCTTTAGGAATGTTGCTTTTGTCTGTGAACACTCCACAGTGGGAGACGGTTCCCCAGGCCGCCTGGACGATGGTTAACCCTGCAACATAGAGTCAGAACAGGGTTAAGTCTCTGCTGTGACATCCTTAAATCAGATGCATAGGATTAATGGTGATTTTTCAAAATAAAGCTTACCCTCTGGGAGTTCAAGTGTCTCTTTTTCCAGTGGGAGAATGTGGGAGTCAGACACTGAAAAAGAAACAAGAAGTGAGCAAATGGAGGACAAAACGCATCATGTTTCTGGGGGTATTTAAGCAGGTATTGATGACCAAATTAATGTGTTTATTTGTATAAGTGCTAAGCAATATTACATAGAAAAATGCAGATTTCCTTGTAAAGTAAACCGTTTAATTGTGTTATATAAAACCAAAATGAGCATCCACAAGCAGAAGTCTCACCTGACTTCTCGGGCAGGGCCAGGCCGGATATAGCGTGGCCCACGCTGCGCTCCTGGTTGCCGGAATAACCGTACAGCACCATGAACAGGTCATCCTCACTAAAGTTATAAGACGCTTTTTCTGGCGACACCTCGGCGCTCCGGAGGCGGAACAAACTCTCTTTAGGCGGCGAGGTGGCGGAAGAAGACGCGGAGGAGGACCTCTCACTGGACGGGCTGCTGAAGTCCGAGGACAGCGGACCGGCGGCGTGCTCCGTCACCACCGCAGCCAGCTCCTCCGGTTTGGAGAACAGCGGGTGTCCGGGCAGCATCTGGCTCAGGTACGGGAGCCCGGAGGCGCTCAACATGTGTTCGTGCAGCACCGAGGCGTGGTGCGGGAACGGAGGGGCTCCGCCGTGCAGGCTGAGCTGCAGGGACGCCTGGGAAGTGTCCGACACCAGGCGGCCGAGGGACTTGAGCGGGTGGAGGAGGCTGTGAGTCCGCGGGAAGAAGTCCATGTAGGGGTGGGGGCCGGGGAGAGGGGCAGGGTAGAAGCCCCGAGCCGGGCTGCCCTTCAACATGCCGGCCTGGTAGCACTTGTCCTTCAGCACGACTGGGATGCTGGACAGGGACACCGACATGACAACGACGAGAGGGAGACAGCTGAGTTTCCTTCACCGGAGGAAAGAGAAGAGGAAGTGAGGGTGAGTTTATGAAAGTTTAATGCAAGAAATCTAAGAAGGGAACCATGATATCCAAAGATGACCACACCTGATTTTTTTCCTTTCAAATTTAGTAAAACTTTCATAACATATCTTGTAATACATCTTATAATTTATCAAAACAAATAAAACAAGGATAATTGGAAAAGGGGCCGTGAAAACTTCCCTGACAGGAAATCAAGACGTTAATATAATAATATATATTTTTAAACTTAAAAAACAGATCCAGGATTTCGGATTTCAAAATAAAACTGCTGCAAATAAAACGATTGAACAAAGACGTTATTGCATAATAAGTAAAAGCAGTCCACGGTGAAATTGGACAGCCGATTTTGCAATATTTCCAGCTGAGAGGACACACAGCAGACACACACCAGAAGCTCATCAGCGGCTGGAATAAGGTGTGCTCTTTTTAGGAACCGTTTACCGATCAGCCAGTAAATAGAGAGACAAATCAGGGTCATGACACTAATTAAAGAACACCCGGCCGGAGCAGAGGTCAACATTAATGAAGCGGTTTATGGACTTTGACTGTTATTGCACAAAAAAAAAAAAAAAA
>CAFUXE010000345.1:75351-92239 GCA_903364295.1 Serranus cabrilla
AAAAATCAGTGTACGTCATTTTTTTTTGAGATGAGATTGTAAATGGCCGCTGTCCACTGAGAGGAATACATTCATCAGAACGAGGGATCCCACCCACTGCTGCCCCCCTTAGGTCAGTGTCCCCCACCAGGAGGCCTACAGTAAGTCACACTACGGTGAATGCAGCTGGACAGGCAGACAGACTGGCTCATCACAAGGCTCCTCCAGGAGGGTTAGGCATGTTGGACAGAGATCCATCATCCTTCCCCGAGCCCTCTTCACTCTCCTGTGTCTGTTCGGGGGCCGGGCTCCACCCGGGGCCGCCGAGGAGACCCGGCGAGCGGGGACAGACGGCAAACTTGGGCTGGGGAGACTGGGGGAGGGGGGTCGGGGCGCGGCCTGGCTGGTTCCAGGGGCAGTCGGTTGGTTACATGTTTGTACAATTTTTAAAGGGCCGACGCGCTCCTTGCTCCAGCTGATCACTGAGGTTCAGGTTTAGAACTCCATGAGGGTCAACAGTATTTCTGCGGAGAAGCACAAACTAGGTCACGGCTTGCAGAGCATTTAATACAACAGAACACTTTGAACTTGCAGAACTTGAACTTGTCTGGCGTAAATCAGCCATATGTGCAAAAGACTATAAACAATTAGAAACCATCCTGGAACACACCATCAAGCCTAAAACAAGGGAGTAAATCACAAAAGCCTGCACTAATGGCCAAACGGTAAATAATTGAAATAATCTAAGTGCCAATATATTTCTATAATCCTGGAAGGAGGATAAAAAAAGTGACAGATATACTGGTACGTTACAACAGTCTGAAGTGCAGACAATCAAACAGCAGCACCTTGGTTAAATATTCATGGCCCTTTATTGGGCTTAAAAGCATCACGGACAACAACAGTGCATTTCACATACCCAGCTAACAAGACCAGTGAGACAAAGGAAGGAGGATTAACGTGGTTGACATTAAATAATCACCCCAAGTGCTGACATAGGGAAAATATTTGGACTTTTACCTGATTTTCATTGAGGGACGCTGCTGTCCAAGTGAAAGTCTGACTCGTCATCTCGCCAAAGTAAATTTGATCACGCCTGTGTGTGCGTGTAGAGAGTGTGTGGGTTTGACAGCTCGGTGCCGTAAGAGGTCACGTTTTTCACGTTAAGCGAACCCGCTGGTATGAAGCCCAGACAGGCCCGCCTCTGAGCAGCACACGGTAACTGTCTGTATGGTCTAAATGGTCTGGCTCTAAAGTGCCTGCAGCTAATTACATCATTGTCCTCTAAGTTCAAGTGAAGTATCAGAACTCCGGCTAGAGGAGTTACGTAAACTACTGAGTAAATTATTCACTAGCACGCCTGTTCAATAAGTGTGCCCAAACACTTAGGGTCTTACGATAAGACAAACACATACATAGGCAGCCGGGAGTGCGCAGGGAGAAAGACGAAGCTTTTAGTTTTTCTTGGTCCCCCGATTACTGTGTAAAACTGTAAGGGGTCCACTTTGTTAACCTCTAAGGCTGGAAGTCTGACAGTGTCTGACTTATGTTCCAACATGGGGCTAATGTAAAGGACCCCGAGGACGTACTGGACCACTCCAAGACCTCTTATTTAGTCTGACCATGCTTAACAATGCCCAGCTGTGAAATGTTTGAAAAAAGCTTGTTTCTTAAGTTAAATTTCCAATAATTCTTGCTTCATGAGCTTTTTCATTTTTGACCCCATTTAGAGAATAACTGTGCCAGTATTTACCTGTTCCTGTCCCATGGAGGGCAACCCGGGTGACGGCCCTGAGGCCATGGACGTGACGCTCATCTGTCCGGCCATCTGGCCCATGCTGCTCATGCTGCTGGTTGCCATGTTGCTGGCCATGGAGGCATTGTTGAGGTTCATGCCATTGCCGTTGTACATGTTGCTGTTACTCTGCTGGGTGAACTGCGGTGACGCCTGCTGCTGTGAGAACATACTGCGGAGAGGGAAGGAAAGCACCAGAGCTCGTCAGGATGAGTGAGTTTAAACATGACAACCGTGATAAATCATAGGCGACTTCTGCAGTTACAGGGAGCGACCTTTTTCTATGATTTTAAAGGAGATTTATGGATGCTATTTATATCCACAATGAGAGACTGATATCCTTTTAAGTGTGCCCTCAAATCTGGTTAATCAGACTTTGGTTCTTCCACCGTGGTAGAGCTACTCTTTAGGTCAGGTGTGAACACAGTACCCTTTGAGGAGGTGGTCTTGGTCCAGTCCCAATCCACTTGATTGTTTGTGGTGGAAACGAGATCAGACCTTGATCTGACTCACTACCAGGTTTGAGCTAAACAGCTCCCGTAGCCAGGCGTGCTTTGCTTTCTGGGCATGCAAGCTGTAGCAGTAAATGCATATCAGTTTTTTTCTTTCTCAGAGTTGCACTAGTCCAGAACAAAGGACCTTCTTCCTGTATTTACTTTCCCTCTCCCGTCTCAGACACATCAGACCAATCAACAGAGTGAACATGGCTTGTACGGATGTATTATTTGCTTGGATTTCTCTCCGTATGAACGGGTAAACAGTTCAAATGTACAACCTTATCAACGGGTTTGGAAAGGCGCAAACAAACTACAGGTGTGTGATCAGCCTTAAAACGTTGGATCTGAGGGTTGATTAGGGATGAATTTCTATCCATCTTTACCTGTTGCCTCCCATGTTGCCCTGCGGCCAGCCGTTCATGTCAGGGGAGCCCTGGAAGGCAGCGTTTCCTTGGCCCTGCTGCATCATGGGGGACTGTGTGTGGGCCATGCGGGGAGAAAGCAGGGGGCTCTGTGGTGTGCCGGGACCCGCAAAGCCTCCGTCTGCCTGTTGGCTCATACCTGTGATGGACGCATCAAGAGAGGTCAACCAGACTGAACCTGCAGAGACGCAACTGCAAACAACATTCTGAGTGGAGGAAATGTTAGCGTTCCACGTCATTTACACAATCATGCCGCACAAAGACGAGTATTTTGGCGGAGAATGAGGAGCAGACATGATGATTAGCGTGACTGAAGGCTGTCCAGTCCATTCTGCATTCAGGGTTATTGACAGGCAGGTAACATCTCCTACATGCATGTAAGCAGTGAACAGGCAAGGAACTAGGAAGAAAGGGATTAAGGAGATGGCTTAGGAGAAAAGGGAAAGAGAGAAGTAATGTCAAGTGGAAGTTATTGCTCTGTAGGAACCCACGGGCCAGAATCAGATTAAGGAGTGAGGGATGTCATTATACAAATCAGTGTCGCACTAGATGATCAGATTATGTCCAGATCAAACCCGTCAAGCTGTCAGACTGACAGGTTCAGCTGTGATTACCGCTCAGTCTTAGGAGTCAGAGTGTATCCTCAGTTAAACTTTCATTATTGTGCTCTTGCTGCCCTCTGGTGGAGCATCAGTGTACAGCCAGGACACCATTTTGGACTGCACACAACAGTGAGTATGGGTGCTTTTCATTATGCTAACTTATTATTTATTGAGTCCTCTCTCCTCCTGTCGCCTGGAAAATGTTCCCCCCATGTTTTAATTAAAAGAACTTTGCTGAGACGAGGAGCAAGCAGAGAGGAGCCAGGAATCACATCCTACAGAGTCTTTGATCAAGGGTAACACTGATCTATAAATAAAGATTTAAAAGGAATAAGTAATTATGATTAGGATCAGTAACAGTATTAATACTACTAATACTTTGGCAAAGTTAGCTATTTAGATATTTAAATGAAAAAAGGCCTATTGTACAAGAATTTTAGACCTAAAATTGATTTTCATTTCTCAAATCTCATCTTTTTTAATAGGGTGTTCTGTGAACATTTGCACCAGTAAGCACCAGTTTAACAGGTCATACAGCTGTGCAGCACGTCATAATATCCTATTGAACCAAGGATTCTGTATTTGGCAGCTCTGGTTGCTCCGTCTCTTTGTCCCTTCCTTGCATCTCTCTCACATCCTCACTGGGAGGAGCTAAGATGCGAGTAAGGGGACACGTTTGCATGATGGAAAGCACCCGACATGTGAGAACGTCCTGAAAACTACTCACAATTATTGAGGAATTACATATGTAGTGTGACTTGGATCATTAATAGGCAGTCATCAGTGCGTAACTTTACAAATGATTGCCGCTACTAAAAAGCATGTGATGCTGTGCAACTAGAGTCACATCAACACAGACACAATGGCGCACACACACACACAGGTAGTAGGGTGAAGTGTGTGGTAGGCTGGGGTGTGGGAGCAGTACCTGAGTTGGGAAACTGAAAGGCACTGTGCTGCATTTGGGGGCTGAGTACGGCCCCATACTGTCCGCCCATCATGTTAGTGTTTCCCATCATCATCTGTGAGGAGGAGGAGGAGGTGGAGGAAGAGGAGGAGGTGCCATGCATGTGGAGCTGAGGGTTGGGAGGGAGAGAGGGCAGGCTGGGGGAGAGAGGGGAGGAGAACGGGCTGGTAGGGGGAGGTGGCGAGGCCAGGCCTGTACTGGTACCGTAGCTGGGCGGGTAGGGGAACTGCTGGGGGTTGGCCTGGGGGATCCGGGGGTTACTCATGCCTCCGGCGGCCATGTTGGGAGGCAGGCTGAGGCCCTGCGCCCTCATGGCCATGCTCCTCTGCTGCTGGACCTGCTGGGCCTGCTGCTGCTGGGCCTGCTGCTGCCTCTGTCTCAGGTGATTACTCAGCAGCTCCCGCTGACGCTGGGCCAACATCTGAGCGTTGATGGTCCCCTGGTGGTGGAAGGTGGTATGAGGTGTAAGAACAGAGACACACAAAAGAAATGTGTTTTTTTTTTTATTACGCCCTTACAAAAGCGTCATCAAATAGGAAGCTGAGTTGCTGGAGACAATGTTGGGTAATCATTTCCATATTTTCTGTCAGTGCTGGGCTATTGTACCTTATAAGCAAGAAATTATAAATATATTAAATAATGTATATGGAGTCCAGATTTCCTTTAGATGTGACAGCATATATATGGCTGTCATTTAATACGACAACTGGAATATTCATGATAAGAAGCTGAAACAAATACTCCTGTGTGATGAGGAATTAGTTCAAATCAGAGCCACCCACCATCGGGGAATGGATAGACACACTTTATGAAATATAAACTACGGAAAGGCTTTAATTTTCCCTCAGAGGCCAAAGAGACAAATTCTCAGAATCAGGACCAAGTGGACTGAGAATATCAAACTGTTAAGATCGGATTTTATTTGACCCGACAAAACAAGTGAAGGTCACTTATTTTAGTTGGTTTTATATCTCGATTTGTTTTTTATTGCCATCTATAACATGCATAACATGAAAGCTTCCCATGTTAAGGAATTCAAGCTATTAAAAATAAAAAATTGTGGACGAGCTACAAGGTGAACTGAAAACTCAATGGACTGCAACTCACTTGTTATGTATGGAAACGGTTTATATGTAAATAAAAAAAAACATTATGTGTGCATCTACAACACAGTAAACACTAAAATCAAAGTCTTAAATTTCCCTCAAGCCTTCCACAAACTAAACACTGCGTGATGCAGCGGTGACCTACCTGGTTTGGAGCACTGGCTCTAAGAGGTAGGTTCACATTTGACACACTACTCATCTGAGTCATCATTGGCTGACGGTTCTGGTGGGACACAAACAGAAGAAGAGGTCACAATCAGCATATTGAAATATCTTTATAATACTTAATTCTTGTAAATCTTCAAGAAAAAATACAAAGAATAAATGATCGGCACAAACAGATGGCAGGTAGACCTAAATGTCCAAACTGTTCCTTGTGTGCACAGAAGACCTGCCAAAATGTCAACCTCATGGATAATTACACAACTCTCATCTACGTGTTCAATCACACAGCTACTGATCAAACAGCGTCAGAAAGAGTAAAAAAAAAAAGGTTGTTGTCTTTTAAATCAATGGACAGGATGACTCGCAGCAGTCTGAGTGCATGTGTACCTGCTGTGACTGTAGCCGGTGCTGCAGCTGTAATCGTAGTGCATTGGGCTGGTTGGGGACGACCCCGGCGGGCCTGAGGCCGGGTCGGGCCTGCATCCTCATCATGGGGTAACCAGAGCGGGGACCCATTTGTCCAGACATGGGGTGAAAACCTGGTTCTTGCATGGGGGCACCAGGGTAGCCCCTCTGGGCCATGTGGGATGCTGGGGGGCCAAATTGCTGAGTGTACATGGGGGGCTTTTGGTCTATCATCATGGCGGGGTCCTGCGGGAACTGTTCGGGCTCCATTGATTGGTTCTGAAACGGGCAAGCACAGAAAAAAAATGAGGCAAAAAAAATCTAATAATAAAAAGTCACTAAAAAACGCTTCAAATTGAGCGTGATCTCACTTGTTCTACCAGAGCAGGGATCCCCAGAGCACGATCGATCTCCTCCAGGCCATCAAAATCTTTAAGTGCCGTGTAGAGCTGGGACATCAGGGCCCCCTCGTCTACTGCGCTGCCGTCACCAGAGCTCAGCCCCGTACTACACAGCAGCTCATCCTGGGGCACAGGGTGCACTGGCCTGGGCACAGAGAATATACATAGAATATTTATAGATTTTCTCACTGAGAATATTTCTCCCTGAATAAACCACTGAAAACTCTAATCTAAGTATAAAAAAATATTCATAAGGAGGTTTGGTAGCAAGATAAATATTCATCTTCGTTTTTTGTCATTATAAATAATAAGGGTTATTTAGCTCACCTGCTCTGGTTTACAAAAGCTGTCTGGTCGATGGGCATCATGCTGTCGGGCCAGGGTGCTGTTTGGTTGGGAGGTGCCTGTTGTTGGGAGAAATGGTGGGTGACCATACCGATATCCATATCAGGTTGGGCTAAACAGGGAAAAAAAACAAAACAGCAGACTGGTTATCATGAGGACAAAAATCTGGACATTAAGATGATGGTTTATATTCTCTTTACCCCAGAACAACCAGTACATCCAGTTGGATATTGCATCAATTTCTAAGTGCTGTACTGTGTTTAGCCAGTGGGTGGCAACATTTCACACTGAATAAAATCATGGGAATGTTGGTCTTTTGATCTGTGCCTCTCCAGTCCCTCTGCACCATAAGTTTTAGAGGGACGACGGCTGATAATTCAGTGAAGGAGAATCTATATAATAATCAAGTTTCTGTAATAAAATGCTTTAGCGCTTGTTGTAGACAAAGAAACGGCTTCTATTGTCATAAGTCAATCTGGAATCTACTATATCAAGTCATCTAGTTTTTGCTTTTTACTCTTTGAGGCTTGTTTTAGGACACACTGGGCTCTCACCATTGGCCAGCATTGGGGACTGGAGCATCTGTCGGGGCCCTGGCTGGCTGTTGGGCCTCATGGGAGCACCGTTAGGCCCTATCCTGCCCTGCATGGGACCTTGCTGCCCAGGGCCGGACGCTCCTAGAGGAGGCGCTGAGGCTGAACCCACCCAGCCCTCCTGCTGCTGCTGCATGCCTGGCCTGGGTCCACCTGGAGCCATCAGTCCTACAGGAACCAACAAATGGAGATGAGAATGAGAAATGCCCTGAGAAAGACCTCAGTGGTATCTCTGTCCCCCATGATGCAATGGTGTAATAAAAGGGGAAATGCCATCGATGTCGGGGGATGTTTGAGGACTGCTAATATGTGGGAGTGACAGTGAGAGAAACTCTGTGCCAGTGTGGGTGACAGAATATTTCCTGTCACAGGAAGTGACTCACTGTGCCATGACATGTAACAGGCTGTGAGCGGCACACAGATCGGGGGAAATAGGCCTTTCCCCGGAAGTTTGAAAGCAGCTGTTTACAAAATAATTTAAAGGCATGTAAATGTGCTTCATCGGCTTATTTTGCTGTTGTATGATTGGAAGCACATATTAGAAAATTTATTTTATTACTTTGTACCAAGTTTGTCATGAGGTTTGCCAGCCTGTTCTTACACATTCCCAAGGACATTTCATATAGGAAGTCCATTGATCTTATACAAGTACTAAATCAGAGCATGCATCATTGTTTGAGCTTGCAGTGCTATAATGTCTTTATATATTTGTACCACTGAGACCACAAGAGCATGAATGTCACACCCACCTGTGCTGACCATACCGGCCTGGTTAGCCATCATGCCGTGACCTCCCACCATGCCTTGCTGCTGTTGCTGCTGCATAAGAGTGTATGGGCTAGTGGCCCTGATGGGGTACTGTAATGAGGCCTGCTGGGGGGACATATTCATGTCCAGAGACACGCTCCTCACAGGTAGACCCCTGCCTGGCTGGCCTGGTCGGACACCAGCAAAGTCTGGAGGCAGAAATAAATGGGTTTTAGCCAGAAAACGTCAGTAATAAAATGGTTCAAACGGTTTCATTGCTGCATATTTAGAATCTTATGACCTCAGGATTGGAGTATTTTCTGAACAGTGTAAAGTTTTAATATCATTTGGTCTTCCAAGTAACTGTGAGACTCACTCGTTGGGCCCATGCCAGGCCCGATGGCCCTGTGCTGCTGCTGCTGCTGCTGTTGTTGTTGTTGTTGCTGCTGCTGCTGCTGCTGCTGCTGCTGCGCTGCCATGGCAGGATTCGTTTCGGACATCTGCAGGATGTCATTGATGATGTTCTGCTTGTCCATGGGACTGGGCAGCGAAACAGGCCGTGGCTCACAGAAGAGCTGCGGCTGAGCATTCTGCAGGTCGTTCAGGATGTCATCCAGCTCCGACGACTGGGGAGAACAAAGACGAGGGGAATGGGAAAGTGTGAAAACAAGAAACAGATGAAGCACTTAGGCCTCCATTTAGAAACCAATTGCTGCTTCACCTGCAGATACACAAACACACATGTGAAAGGCGTACACATTTACAGAGAGCACACTCTCTGTAAACACTACAACACTTGCATGAGCAGTCTTTATCTGGGAGATGGGAACAGAAGGCTTGGCCTTGTTTATAATACAGCAGTAACCCCGGGATAAAATGGACCACTTTCCATCAAATCTAGGCCACACTTCACTTTGACTTAGCTTATCTGACACATACTACTCCTCGCTTACCGGCTGTTGTTTTCAAAACAAATGCTTCTCTATTAAAGCCATGCACATATTTAACAATGCCATATTGACCTGAACATTATTTTGTCCTCATTGAGCAAAAAACACGAAAACATAAGGCTACCTGAGCTGCTTTCTACTGAGTAACATGGGAGAGCAGCATGAGGTGGCAGGCGTTTGGTTGGTGCCAAAGTTTGAACTGCTCTCTGCCCCCCGACTGTAAACAGCTGGACTGAGCCTGCCCAACACAGCCTGAGGCTGCATTCACACACAGCTGGGCTTTGGACTATCTGGCCTGTTTTTGTTTAGTTTTTCACACAACTATCTTAAACAAAGACGAGGCCATGCTGGGATCTGTTTTCACTTGGAGAACTGAACAATTGCTACAACTATGAAAGATGAATCTCTTCGAAACTGTTTTGTTTTTTGTCTCCTTTGTGTATTTCCTTCCCTCAGAATATTAGGAACATGTGAACAACGCCAGCTGCTGCAATACATCGACAACCTACAGCCTCAAAAAAGAGTCGATACACATTAATCTGCCACAATTCCAACAAAAGCAGAACATTCTAAACTTTAAAAGGATAATTGCAGCATTTTTGTTTTTAGTTTCACTTTGCTGCAGACAAAAAAACAGGTTGTGGTTAGAACTGACCAGAAACTTCAACATAGGTGATCATATTGCATCTTATAGAGGCCGGAGGGACTTTAGGTAAATAAGTTGCACTGGCTGGAACTGGCCACGAGAGTGCAGCACGCACAGAATCACTGACAGCTCCTGATCGTGACATACTGTACAGCAGGAAAACAGTACACCAGCCCCCGTTTCTGTGCTGTACTTCACTGCTCTAGACAGTGAATCTGTATGTATGTAAATGCTCCTAAAGATCACAGCATGCCAAAAATAAGTCCCGATAGAATGGTTATCGTAAGTGGCCGTGACTTAAGACTGCATATGCTGTACTGTAAGATATGGGAGAGCTAGAGAGCGGAGCAGAGTGAGAGGTGGAGGGTGGGGGGTGGCAGTGGTGGGAGAGAGAAAAGCCCTAATGAGGTCAGGAATGATGTAATGCTCCTGTACGCTCTCTGTTTGCTCTTTTCCTCCTCCTCTTCAATTCTCTCTCCTCCCACTTTCTATTCTCTCGTCTTCTCCAGTTTGCTTTTACCCTTAATGGGTCCTATTTCTATCAATCCCTGTTACTCTCTTCTCTCGGTGCGTGTCGGTGCATGCATGGCAATCCATGTCCTTCTCTCCCGCAGCTCGGGGTGGTATACCGTCTTAAATCTGCGGGGATTTGGAAGGCCAAAATAAATCATTATCAAATATTTAGTCTCAAGCCGTGTCTCATCTGCAGATCATTAGTTAAATTCTCGACGTTAGAACGGTGCTCACGGTGGGAGAGCAGCTGAGGACAACTACTGTACATTACAAGAAGCGGTTTGTTTAAGGCTACACGTGCATATTTTAAAATCCTGTGCGTTTCTTTGCTTCAGGCATTATCTCTTTATTTATCCCCACACCCAGCACACAAATAAGCTTACTACCTAGCTGGAAAAGCAAACTTTATTCAGGCTTCTTTAACTGTGGCTACTTACCTAATTCAAAGAACACAGATACAACTATAAGCAACACTTTCCATGGGATGCCGTGTAGATTTAAAGCCCGTTTGATACAGAGGGGGACTCTCTCGGTACAGTTGCGTGCTTAGGAACAGCAGAGACCGACTCGCTCACAGCGGGGTGGCGAGGAGGCTCTGCCAAAAGCGTATTCTTACAGTTTGGCTCAGATCTGGGTCTCAATTTAAACCTATCACGGCTGTAAATGAGAGAGCCATAATCATTATGTGACAACTTCCTCTTTCCAGTTTCACGCAGAGTTTGTGCTCTCATGTCAGTGTGGACTGCAGGGCAGCAGGAGCACCGTGCCTCTCTGACCCAGCCCATGCCACTTCATAGGAAAGGGAACCGAGACTCGGGGTGTGTAAAGCAGAACTGCCACTGTCAAGTAAGGCAAAAGGAAAAGTTGTCTGACTCCAGAATCATGCTGGTCGTTTGTCAACAGAAACCTAAATCTATTCGCGGCCTGAAAGAGCTGATACGGCATCTTTTAAAGTCACAAGCATGTCTGCAACCTTAACTGCAATCCTTACACACGGCAAGATCTGAAGGTGAACCACCATGTTGGCAGTTCTGCCAGCGAGTACGTCTTGTTCCTTTTTCTGTTGCTGGTATTTATCATGAGATAACTCATTACATAATTTGGAATTACCGATTTGCGTTGTGATACCCTTTGAACTGAAAGAGCTCCATCCAAAAAAGGTAAGTTAAGCAAAGCGAATTAACTCATGTTGCAACACGCTGCAGGATTATGTTTTATTGCAGGACTGGTAATAAGAATTTCAAGAAATATGATTTTTTTTTAATGGTCACATTTTCAACAATACATCCATTATAATATGCTCTTGTTCTTTTCTGCTGGCAGCGCCTACTCTTCAAGTAATGATAGAGGAGCAATTATGTTAAGAATATTGAAAAACTCCCTCCCTTGTCTTTCAAAGGACTTCTGGCTCACCAGTTTTTGAAAACTTGACATATACAGTACAAAGGAATCTGACTGATGCTTGATACGGTAGGTAGGTATATTTGCCTGTGAGGGAGCACCGATGGAAATGACATGTTTTGGCATGCGGTTTGACATTATTTCATCTCTTATATAAAGAGTAAAAAGGAGACGTGCAGTATTTGGGCAAGAAGATACCACTGAAGGTCCCATTAAAACAGCAGATCCAGCTGTATTGCATGAGATACATTCATTCATTAAGTTTCTTTACCTGCTTAGTCATATTCAGGGTCATGGAGGACCTATGGCTATAAAAGGAAATACTCAATATTGAGCTGAACTGCAGTGATTTCACATGAACAACTCATGCTGCAACAGTGAACACATCCTGTAATATCATTAATGATTGTTTGCTTAACATGGCAGATTCTAAGGATGTGATAATGATAAGTATGTTGAGTCAGATTCAGGTTTAGAATAAAGAGAAACTGAGTCGTTAATTACATGCATTAAAGGAAAGATACTACAGGTTCCATTCAGTATGTTTACACAGGGACAAACGCATGTCAAACACACTGATAATCCTGCCTCCCATAGGGACAAGGGACTAAATGACCAAACCTATAGTTCCTTCAGCCATCAGTGGAGCCACTACTACACAGCTCTGCTCTGATTTCTCATTTAGCTCGGCTCCAGCCATCAATAATTCAGCCCTCAAACAATCATGAGGAGGAGAGGAGGAGGAGGAGGAGGAGGAGGAGGGAAAGAGGGAGGGAGAGGCAGCGAGAAAACAGTGGGTGAGGCTGGTGGAGAGAAGGATGAGTGGACTTTTTAACTAGTACAGTCAGCTTTCACACATGGCCGAGCAGCAATACACCAGCAAGGAACGGAAACCCACTCGTACACATGTAACGACTCTAATGAAGTCCTGGCTGTGTTTCGTGTCCAACAAATGCCCTTGTTCTGCTTAGGAGACATTTAAAACTGGAATGAGCCACCACCACCAACACTGTTTGAGGAAATCTGGGTTAATGGTGAGTGAAGAACTCAGCACAGTAAACAGAAATTAACCGATTGAATGTGTAATTTTAATGTCATAAGTTGGCCACGGAAATAAAGACTACAGCGTCAAGACACGCATATTAAACCTCTATTTCTCTATTGTTTCTGGTACGTTGCTCGTTCTACAAACACACCACTCCCTCTCCCCTCTATCTCCATGGTAGCAGAGAGGACATGCAGGAGCATATGGCTCATCATTTTCACTCTGCCTGCCGAGGCTGGGCTCTCCTGGGGGTATCTACACCTCTCTCATCTCTCCTTCTTTGTTCAGTTCAACAGCAGCGCTTATTAACCGCCCAATCACCTTTTCCTCATATGTACCCGAGTGGTCGAGCACATACTGTACATACACGGTTAGTATGCATAGCCGGCTGACATTCAGCACCGCCAACCCTCTGTCTGCATGGGTAAACCGCACAGAATCGTGCAACAAAGATGGTAAAACACAGTAAGAAAGCAGCCCTTTTAGAAGCAGCACACTGGTCTCTGCACGCTTCTCCACATCAGGATCAATTTAACATAAAATGTGACTTTTTAAAAAAATGTTATGGACATTCAAATTCATACGAATGTCACTTAGACTGCCTGGTCTAAACGAGAGGGAGGAAATAAGGGAAATAGAGAGAGCAAAGCATGCATAAAGCATTCATGTACTTTTGTGTAATTCTATGTAATTCTGTGGTTTAGCAGTGACAGAACTACATTTTGCTCGACTCGTGTTTAGTAGAGCGCGTCACACACAGGTTTCCTGTATGAAAGGTTACGAGTCCCACCGAACACTGCTTTGCTTTCCTGCATTACAGAATCAGCGAGTTCAGCTCGCTGCTACACAGAAAATTTAGAATTTTACCAGCAACTCTCTCCCTGCTCACTCCCCTTTACTCTTTCCTCCTCTCCTCTCTTTCAGCGCCAGGCCTGACCTGAGCTCCCTGCCAAACCTGAGGAATCTGGCCAAATGCAACCAGGATCAAATGGCTGGAGAACCACAGGGGCTCCTTCCAAATGTCACAGTTGTTTGAAGCTGGCGGATAGCTTCCCTCAGCTTGTGCTGCCAACACATAGGCAGTGAAAGCACCAGATGTGTTTATATACGTGAATAAAAACACATAGACGGTGTCTTCAGCTTATATTACGAGACTGTAAATCTGAATGGGACTGTATATATGCCACAAATGCTGTCTGACCTCTACACCGCCAGACCGTTTGTGTGTTTAGCTGTAGCATCCTGTGTGGACATGGGACTTGGAGGAGCCAACATCTGCTACCTAACCCAGATTAACGCTCAGACAGAGAGGGGCGGCAAGTGGAGCAGCACAGGGCAAAAAAGTTTTCGCAATGGGCGAGAGAGAAGGAGGTTACAAAATCAGTTTTAGGGCAGCTCTAGTTCTTTCATCATTTCAAATAGAGATGAAGCAGTAAACTGGCTATGTTTTCAAACAGCAAGACACACGAAGAAGCAGCTTTTTGGAACAACTAACCTGTTCAGCCCGGTCGTATCCTGTGTCCTGTTTCTCCGTCTTGACAAGAGGATGTTTGCCCCCTTCGACCTTCACCTCCCCGGGCTCCAGCTTTGGGACCTTGTCCTTCAGTCCAGTGTCGTCCTTATCCAGTAGGTAGCGTAGCAGAGCATTGTCCTTCTTCTTGGGGCTCAAAGGCTCCTGCTTAGGAGCAATATCTGCCCCCGAAGCTGTACTTCCAGCGCCCTGGGTTTGGTCTTGGCCCAGCTCTTTGCCTGTGGCTTCTGCAGTGAGTTTGGCCAGGTCTACTGGAGACGTACTGTTCTGAAGCAGTTGGTGGAGGATCTTGTGTTTTTCTTTAAGGGATGTGGCATGAGTGTTTCCTCCAGTGTGGCCACCCCTGACCCCAGCCCCTGTCGGGTCCTTCCCCTCGCCTCCTGCGCCGGGGGACAGCGGCGTCTCCAGGGGCTCCGGCTTGGTGGTGAGCAGTTGCAGTAGCTTGGTGTGACCCTTGTTGTCATGAAGACGATTGTGAGCGTCGTGGCCGTCAGCGGGTCCTTCCCTCTCCTCCTTGGGCTCAGCTAGGTTGCCCTCTGTCTGGCCCCCTTCTGTGTGAGGTCCAAATGAGTCTCCTGTACCACCAGCAGTGCTACTGCCTCCTCCCATTTTTGACATCAGATGAGTGTTCACCCCTGACCCTGGTGTGACCCCGGCCGGGGAGCCTATCTTTCTGTCAGGGGACCCCAGTGTGTGTGCATGAGGGGGCCCATGCCCGTGTCCTACACCGTGGCACTCACTTAGGGCCTGCAGCGCTGATAGAGAACTACTAGTGTAGCTGTTAGCATGGGCGCTAGTCGTGCTACTACTACCTGCACCTCCAGGCCCTCCACCACACATCCCCACTGGGGAGGGTGAATGCAGGCCTCCTGCTACACGCGGGCTGCCGGCCCCCCCAGGACTACCTCGGTGCCTGGGCGACAGCATAGAGTTCTGTTGAGGCGGATGGGGCCCACCGGCTGGGCTGGGGCTAGCGCGAGAGGGGCTGTTCATCCTCCAGTTGGGGCCCTGCTGTGGCGGCTGCATGCCACCAGTGTGGTTGTGTGGTGGGGGACAGCCGAAACGGTAGCCCTGCATATGGCCCCCCATGGCTGCTGGTTCTCTGGGACCAGCGGGGCCTGGAGAGGAAAAAGGCGTGCTGTTGCTGCTGATGGTAGTGTCTTGGCCCTGAGGCCCTGAACCTGGCAAACTGCCGGGGGTTGGAGGAGTCATGGAGGGGGTGGAGGAGTTCATCGGCTTGGGCGCCATCCCCGTGGCCTGACTGCCAGGACCCATGTCCTGGCCCATTCCACACACGGTCTGCTCCCTACAGGGTCAAAACAGGCACACACATAATACAGCTGATTAGATGTCATCATTAAGAATTTTCTGTGGTAGTTAGAAGATTTGCCACTGCAAGGTATTGTGGTTCATCCTGTGTAAGATGGAAACTTTGAAATATTTCTCATATTATTTTGCTGCTCCTTTTTTTTTTTTTTTTTTAAATAAATCTAATCTAAAACTACCAGCATATACCACAGAGAAAGGTGGGAGCATTTGTGTAATTTGTCATTTTGAATGAAGTAACCTTTAAGTCTCATTTTCTTTTGACGCAGACCACTGGTAGGCACACATTTACATATTATTACATCCACACACTACAGAATACAAGAAGCCATGAGGTTGTGCTGCAGGGCATAAACAGGCTAAAACACGCAACCGAGTTCATGCCGCAGATTTGTCTCTCTCTTCCTGACACAGGTGTAGGTAGTGAGGCATACCTCTGGAGAATGTGCAGGGACATGTAGAGCTGGGGTTCATTGGTGGCGGGCGAGCGCACCAGTTTGCTCTTGGTGTGAGCTGAGACGATGGTTCCATCCGACAGGGAGAAACGGTAGATGGGGCTGAACGCCTGGCCGTGACGGAGCACTGAGGACACAAATTCATTTAAATCAGTTGATGCACACACAAAACATGACTTACTTAGATAACTAACGTATGTACAAATAATGAACGACCTTCTCTGAGGGTCTCAAAGCAGCAACCTTTAGCTTTAGTTTAATACTTCACACTGCAGCTGGAGTAACTATTAAGAGCTTTTCTTTGCATTACCTTCCTGCTGATGTCTCTTGGCGAAAGACATCTCTCCGTCGTTCTGCAGGTGGAACCTCTGGATGCAGCGTCTCACCAGATCCTCCCAGCCCGGCTTCATGGACGCCCGCAGCTGACTGGTATCCAGGGACGTTATCTTACCTGAACACAGACGAGCGGATTAGCGAGGCCTCAGTCAGACACGGCAGTAAGGATTTCTATTCACGTATATGAAACCACACCATCGGAGCTGATGGGGATTTAACATTTCTAAAACGTAAACATGTAGAGCAGCTTGTTGACCTGGATATGCTCTTCACCTAGCTTCTCTGTGGATTGATGTTGATAGAAGAAATACTGAGGATTTATTCTATTTACAATTTCAAATTTGTCTATCTGAGGTGAAAGTCCTGGCTACGACAAATAAGAAATGCAAACACTGTCAGTACAAACAGTAATTTCGCCATTTAGACGCAACAAGTAGAAGGATTCATTTTAGAAGTAACAGTGAGGCTCAATAATCTTCGGAGCTCAACAAATACACTCACTCACTCGTATCAGAGTAACAGCTGTCCCTCACTGGGGTTTGCAATTTAAATGGATGCAGCAATGCATCTAAAAGGGCTGACAAGCAGACTGCTGCTTGAATGACAGCCATAGGGACTGACTAAAGACTTGTCACACACACAGGCTTGACAGTTGCTTTTT
>CAFUXE010000345.1:92273-126071 GCA_903364295.1 Serranus cabrilla
TTTTTTTTTTTTTTTTACAGCACAACACCATATCCGACATTTTCTCGTTTTCCAAAGACTCATGAGAGAAAAATCATCAATCTTGAAAACAGGGTTTGTGCAGTTAAAGTAAAATTAGAGCACTTTAAACTAACTAAACCAGAAATTCTCAAAGTCTCATAACATCTTAATTATAATCATAAATGAAATTGCTGAAATAAAGTTGACAGAATCCCTTTATACCCAGCAATGAATGTATATTGACACTTTGCTTATTTTACCAACTGTTCATTTTCACTTTGATCATCATTATTATTCAAAGCTTGCTAATTTCCAGAGTAAGCAATTAACAGAGGGATTAAGTGGCTATAAGGGAGGATTGAACACAAGAAGAACATCAGATTATGTTGAAAATAAATCATTTCCAAAGGAGTATATTCAAATCCAAGCATATTCCTCACATAATGGTAAAAATTAAGCATTTTCCAAACTTTCACATCTTTGTACGAATCCTGTGAAAAAGAAAATCATGGTTCTTATTTCATCCATAATTATGCAGCCCAAACAAACGCAGGGATGCATATATGTAGCCTACAATAGTCTGGGTGGGGAACTACAGTAAATTACTATATGTCAGCAAGCAACGAGCGCGTGTGTGTCTGTGTGTGTGTGTGTGTGCCACACACAAATGGTGCGAGCACATCAAAGACCAGGTGACACACAGACAGCCGTCTGCATCCATGCGCCAGTGTTCAGACAGGTACTTTACCTCCCAGAGTGCAGACAAGAGGTGGGAAGCGTGTTCAACTAATGCGTTCAATCCTAAGGGCCTTTACCAAGGATATAATAATCTTTAAGTACGTTAAGTGTAGTGTGAGGTGATTTATGGGCTGGTGACATGGCATACGGTGGTGCTGAGGATGAGCCTGTGTAAAGAGTGCATCATATATTTTTTTTGCAACGTGGGGCAAACCTCTCCTCAAACAGCTGAAAACGCTCTTCCATACTGGTAGTAGGGAAAAATGGTCACTATGACGGGCCGTGACTGGACAGTGTATTTCTGTATGCACATTTGTTTTTGTTTTGCTTGTAGGAAAAGGAGACTAAGTTTGCAATGTTTGTAGTGTAGTGTGACTTGTTTGTGTACCTTGCAGGTCCTGGCGTGTGGTGAAGCTCTCATGCGTGGGAAGTATGGGTCTTTCCTTCATGGGCACCCGGCGAGCCACACAGATCAGGCACGACTGAAAGTCTAATACATCAGAGGGAGATAGAGACAGAGACAGAGAGAGAGGACAGGAGGAAAGAAAAGATGAGGGAGAGGTTGTAACAAAGAGGACAGGGCAGAGACAGAAGGGATGAGGGGGGATGGGGAAGGGGAGGAGAGGGGAGGATGGGGGCGTAAATGATAGAAAAAGAAGACAGGGAAAAGAAAATGAAATGCATGTTATTCCCAGGCAGCATAATTAATACAGTTATTAATGAGCGTGGGGATCAGGGCTCCGCTCCTTTCATGAGGAGGAGCAGCTATCGCTGGCAAGGGAAATGATGAAGTGTGACCTTTTGAAGGTGTGTGCGCGCTTGTGTGCGTATGTGCGCCCGCATGCGTGTGCGTCTCCGGCTGGTCTCACCTACAGTGCCATCTAACACTGGTGACACCTCCCCTGGCCCAACATTAAAGATTGCCATCGCTCAATCATGACAGTTGCCTCTCACACACACACAGATGACAGCGCCAAGTCCAGGACTGGGGTGACCCCAAAAAGTCTGCCATCGAACTTTCCTGTGCCAGTAATGCCCACAATCCCACACATGTTTCTGGCAAAGAAATGCATGCCAGGGCTCACACACACACACACACACACACACACACATTCCTCATTTTGACTTGTAAACAGAGCCTCTTGGGTGGTCCGGCCCTTAGATCTGTGAATCTCTCTCAATTCTCCTGCTTTCCCTCTCCTTCCTTCCTTCCTCTGTCTACGGCTGGACAAATTCCTGCAACTGTAACCACTGATCCTGCCTTGCCACTCACACACACGCACACACACAAACGCTAGCACAACCCTGGCCTGGGTCCTAGTCAGTGTATTTGCCAAAGTATGGCTGGCAAGCAGCTGGTGCGCAAAGAAAGCCAGAAAGGGGAAAAGACAGGTTGAGACTTGGAGGGAAACATTAGCATTTTCACTTATTGTTTTAATTAACCACTGAGTTATAGTTTGGCAGAGGGAAGTTATGGTTACTCGTCAACTCCGCGGAGCAAAGAGGATTTAGGTAGTTAAGTTGTCGATTATTGCAGTTGTTTAGAAAGCATTACGTACCAGTGATTCGCAAAGCCCTGAAAGTTTTTGGATAAAGAAAGGTCACTTGTGATGGAAATTTACTCAAACTACGGGATCTTAAGTTGCAGTCTGAAGCCATGAAAACCGCTGGAAAAGCCCAGTGACCTCTCGGTGACTGAACACTGTGAGGAGAGCACAGCCAGCATGCAATTTAAATCATTTCCCAGGAAAGGCGAGCAGATGTTTGTCCTACCGCAAACGCAGCTTCTCTGCTTACACGCGCTCCACAACATGTTCAAAGCGTTGATATGCTGTTGTGTTGAGCATTATTTGAAGGTCATCTGTATTGCTGGTGCATTACTGATTAAAACAGCTACACCCTTTCCTTGGAGTCATAAAGCCAGGTTTGGGAAGGATGTACATGAATTATAGATAGGCTTTAATGACAGCTGCCCGGCCTCTCGTCTCCCTCGTGTCACTTAACTTTTCATGGATGTAAGTTGAGTGGCACCAGCACTGCTCCTCGTCAGCTGCTCATACTGCTCATCACATACAATGCCAGTTATAGGATGAAATATGGCTGAATCTAAACCGTCTACTCATAATAAATCTAAGAGGGTAAATGGCTGAAACTTGTATTGATATTTAAAACCAGTTTCTGCTCTGCAGTGTCAGGTTACAGCCAGGAATCATTTAATCAAAGTTCCTGAGCAATCAAATGCAACTATTTAGGAATTCTGATTGGCAACTTTCATTTAACTGTCCATTGAAGACTCTTGATGAAATGCTTATGGATTTGCTTGCTGATCTTTCTTTGCCAGACTACTTTGAGTTTTTCAGTTTCTAGAGACTTTTTTGAGTGTCTGTGTGCTCAAAGATATTTTTAGACACATTTCTACCTAAAGCAATCTTCCATTCTTTAGTCATAATAGTTTTTTTTACCTTTTGTCTCTTCTGAATTTTGCCTCCTTCAGAGACTGCTGAGTGTTTTAGATAGTTTTGCACCAACGACTCTTCTGTATTTCTGAAATCCTACTCAGAATGTAAAGTTCGTAACATTTCTCAATCCACTCTAGGGCTTAGCAATAGGATAATATATATTGTTTATATTTTTCTACATTGTTCCTATCGTGTTGTTGAACTGTGTGACGGCAATATTTACATAATTTGGATGACCCTCAACATTCCGATCCCTGAGGAAATACTTTTCAGTTGTCAAGTATTTAATTCACACAGGAGTAAACAAACAGAGGCCTGACTATGTTGGGATTTCCTATAGACTATTCATTTATTTATTGATTTACCAGAAAACATAATTTCATTTCTATATCGAGAAATGAAATGACCTATATTAAGATTTTGGCCCTAATTCACTATTCTGTTCTTTAATTCTCCAATTGCAAAAATGTTAACAGCTGCTCAATCATAAATATTACAATATGATAATGTCAAAATTATGACTGCCAGTTAGAACAGATCCATAAACTCTTCTTGTTTTGTTTTCATCACTACTTTCAGTGTGAAATGATCCTCCCCCCTCTCCTTCCATACCGTCTCCTTCCTCCTTGATGGACTTGGGCTCGGAAACGGCGAAACACTGCATGGTCTCGTATTTCTGCTGCTGCGGCTCGTGCTCGTGCTGCTCGTCCTGGTTGTCGCTGTGGGGATTGACCAGCATCCGGCAGTTGAACGTGTGACTGTTCCTCCTCGGACCCTCGCTAGACCACGGGACGCCGTTCACTGGAGAGAAGGAGCAAAAAGGAGATTTTTACAGTGTGGCCTCCTGGGGATTTTATTTGATTCATTTTTACTGCAGCCAAAAGTGAACAACAAAACAGGGAGCTGCAGACGAGGGAGCCAAGAGAGGCTACCACGCTGCAAGTGAAAGACATAATGAGAGCAAGACAGAGAGAATGAAGGCGGAAAAAGTGTAAAAAGGAGAGAGCAGTTGCTGGGTAGAGATCAGTCATAATGAGCAGTTGGAACCCTGAGCCCTGTGCCATCCATCCACAGCCATGCATCACAGCCAGGCCTCCATATGCATGTCCTCTAAAACATCATTGCCAATCTTTCTTCTTCTCTCCAACACTTACACAGGCGCGAGCAAACACGCATGTACACACATGTGCAAGCAGACGCGCACTTAGAGGAAAAAAGCGACGTGTACGGTCACGCACACAACTCATTTAACTCTCGCAAACTCCCATCACACTCCATCTGGTTTGTGATCTCATTCAGTGCATTGATAATCTCCCAGTATCTGGGACACAGCCCGCTGATCGTTTCCAGGGTACTCCGCTCTGTGCTGCTCTCCCACCCAGATGGCTGGGCACTCAGACCTCAATCCGAAGCACCAGGAGACAAGAGGAGAGGAAGGGGAGAAGGGACTTAGAGAGAGCTCCTGGTGGGGAGCGCTGACATACATTACAATCAGCTCTTATGCAGAGGAGACGGAGAGGTAACGTGTGGAGGAGGGAAACAGGTAGGTATGAAAGAAGACGGGTGAATGAAGAGGGCAAAACTGGAGGAGAGGAAGGAAGGAAAGGCAAATATCTGTCTTACTAAAATAAATGGCCTGTTTTCATGAGATGAGCAATGCCAGCATGCAGACAATGCTTTTCAGGGAGGCTCGGAAATAAGAAAGCGAGAGCATGAAAATGGGAACTTGGTGAGGGTGAGAATAACACAAAGCGAAGAGAAGGGGAAGGAAGGGCATGAGATGAGAATATAGGAAGGGAGGGATGCTGCTGACAGGGGAGAGAAGCCGAAAAAGGAAGTTAATTAGCTGAAAAGGGAGGGAGGAAGAGGAGAGGAGCGAGAGTGAGTGCCTGGGCTGAGCATCAGCACAAGAGAAAATGAAGAGCCTATAGGTTATATTTGCACGGTGCCAACCCTGTATATAAAGCTTACATAACACTCTGCGTTATCCAGGGTTCCTCACATCCTCTTTCTGGCAGTTTCACCGTAAACATTTTAGCGTATTAATTAAACTGACATCACAATCAAACAGCCACCTACAACTGGGAGAAGAAAGGAGGCGATGGTGCTAAGATACAGAGGAAAAACACGTCGTAAAAATGCAAGAGATGAGGCCAGGGTGTGAACGAGAGCCTGCGAAGGTACGAGCAGATGTGGGAGTGATGCAACACAGAGGACATACATGCGGGAAGAGAGCGAGAAAGCGAGAGAGAGAGACGTGGAACACAAGTGACACAGCGAGACACAAACTGACAGGTAGTAAAAGCCAGAGAGCAAAGCAAATGCTGGCAGGGAAAATACGCTGGAGGCTAACCGAGGGATTTGGGCAGCAGGTTCTTGATGAACTCAGCATGATCCCCGACGTGCAGCACGCTGTAGACACTGGTGTTCATCAGCTCCTCTTGGTTGTAGCGCAAGTACTGGGTCACATTTTCAGACACGAACACGATGTTACCCTCCATGTTTACCACAAAGAAGAAGCCGTCCAGGGCCTGGGGGGGTGAAAGAGAGAAATAACACAAGTTCAGTACAGGCAAGTTTGTTCACGGGATTTTTTTTTTACACAGTGAAATGGAAGCAAAGGATGGAAAGTAAAAATATGTTTTTACTGTATTATTACTGGCTGCTAACTAGCTGCTAATAAAAAAAAAGCTAAGTAGGTTATTAACCCTCTGAACCAAACAACCTGCCAACTGGTTTGTAGGCATGTTTTCTATTGTTAAAAATCACCAGATGTAAACCATTTATTATAGCTAGAAACTGTCAAATCTGAAATCATTGTTGGATATTCAAATTTCGGACAGTCCTTGAATTAGTCATGTGTGAAAAGTAACCAAATCTAAGCTTAAAATAGTGATATTTCATCCAATTTATTTTCTATTTGTTTGATTTAAAATTTTGCCAGAATTAACAATAACCAGATCCTGTTTAAAAAACAACCCATTTAATTCTGTGCTCCTCCTCCTCAGTGTAATTAGGATCAATGAATGACCCGGCTGAGTCAAGTGAATCCCTGGTTTCCTTATTGTTAACTTCTTTTCCTCAGTGATGGAGTTGGGATTACTGAGCATCAGCTAGAAACTAAAAATTTGGCAGGTTTTGTAAATATTCAGCTCATCTACATTGTGTCTGAATAAAGGCAATTAGTGCATTGTGTGCCAGGCTCATCCATCACTCCTGCAGATGCTCGGCATCGGTGTGTCAGACAGAAAACAGGATAAAAGCTTGTGCCTGCAGAGATATGACGGAGGGAGTTAATTGAAAGAACGCAGCCCCAGGTCAGCCATTACACACAAGATGGCGTCAATTAGGCCATCAAATCACCCAGAGCCCTTAAAAGGGAATTCTGGCGGTTGTAAAGCTGTAAAAATCAAGTGTCAAGATAAGAGACGAGGGACTCCTGCCAAGGCGTCTGCTGCTCACCTCTGCTGAAATAATCATTACCTACACACCACACATGCACAGTTTACATTAGCTTTGGTTGTGTCGCTCTTCCTGTGTGCACCGTAATCAACTGTCTGTCGCTGTAACTACGCTGCATTACACACCCACAATCAATCACTGGACTTTTTGGGGTGATGTCACACATCCCATGATGTTACACATGATCACAGTGGGACACAAGTTTTCCCCTGCATGCATTAACGCAGCGCGGGCTGAAAATAGACTTAAGGGGATCTCATCTATCACCGCGTGAAGCGGAGCAACATGGTTGTGCAAGTCGGCCCTGTGTGAAGAAAGGCCGTGTACTGGACAAATAGGGCAAACAGAAACGGAGCAAACACTCTTTGGTGCCAACTCTCGCCTTCTTCCAGGCACACTCTTGAATAATGCTGTTAGCCAATACCTTCATCTATAATGCCCTGATTAAATACACACTGCAGAGGCGACTAAAGCGGATACAAATGGAATACACTCTGAATAAATACACTCTGAGGCACCGTACTCTCCATGCTCCATTTTGCACCTCGCCTATTGTCTTGATATATGACTCTATATCCCTTAACCTCCCACAGCAACGTACAGTAGCTGGTGAATTGTTATCGTGTAGGAAATGGGGTCCGGTCACCTCCCCTCTCCCCTCTGGGTGTTAGTGTTATTTATGATATGATACTGGTGCTTTGCAAACAGGGTCTCTCTCCACATAAATTCTTACTAACAAGCTGCATTTGATAAGAAAGCATTAATGTCCCACTAAAAGCAGTTCAGACGGGCTGGTATTGAATTTAAATACGTTTTTAAATGAAGACAGAAACATATCTGAATTACTGAGGATTAAAAGCTGTCAAGTACCTAAATCTGCCATCAAATGTCTGAACAGATGTAATCTTATTTAGTCATTTTTCTTAACATTGATATATTACTCAACTGCATCAATGCATATCACCGTTTTTAATAAACGATATTATTTTCACAAACTGAGCACATAGATACAAGCTCTCTTAGTAATGGTTTATGTTCTTAATTTAAAGATCATCACAGGCTCTATAACTTAACCCATAAAAATTTGCACTTAAATGCAACGTGGCACTTTATAGTAAACAGAAGGTCTATTTGTACACTTTGTAATAACAAAGAATGGCTTGTTTTTCATTGAAATATCTAGAAGAGCTCAGAAATAAAATGTTAAAATCACATTTTAGTTTAGTTTTTTGGAGGTGATATGAATTTAACAGGTTGCTGCCCCTGAATCAAACCGAATCCAAGTCGTACAGCAGCCAACTTTGTGATATCAGCAAACACTGTATCCTCCGATGAATCCATCTAATATGCTATCATGATGAAACCCGCGATTTAAACCCATTATATCAACAGATTTAAATAGTAGTTTTGCCAATTTTAGGCTGTATTTTTAAGGCAAAGTTCTCATGCAGCTACTTGTGATTAAACCATATCTAACAGAGGGGCATTATTAACTGTTGCTTCTCTTGTTAATGAGCAAAAGTGCTTTAAAAGAAATACTTTTCTTATCGATATCACAATTAAAAAAAAAGAAATCTTGGGGATAATATAGGGACTAGTATCATAAGATTTCAAAGCCGGAGCCTCTTCTATTCTCTGACGATGTCGTCACACCACACAACAGCAACCATACGGAGCAATCTGCCAGGAATGCAGACTACATGCCACAGCAGTCATGTGATAGAACAAGACTTGCCCGCCGAGGGTTATAACAACAGTACATTAATGTTTTTTCACGGCCTTCTCCGTCTTCCTGTGCTCGCATGAGAGTGGGCAGCGCAGAGCCCTGGAGGAGGGTCATGGGGCGCGTGGGTGCATTTCCTGCCGACAGCCTTTCTCCTCGGAGCATCCTGTAATGAGCCCGCGCTGGCGGACGGGGACACGGCGAGAGCGGAGCGGGTGTGAATGGCCGATCGCTGTGTTTTGGGGCTGCTGACAGATGGGAAAGCATGCAGGCTGCGCTGGGCTATATTTAGCCGCGAGTTAGTATTCAGTCGATTCAGTGACGCTGGACCAGGAGAGCTATAAATATTCCATGACAGGACAGATCTAGAGGCAAACGAAGAGAATATGGGGAGGGAGAGAGAGAGAGAGAAAAGAGAACTGAACAAGTCAGAGAGAGAGAAAGGGAGGGAGGAAGTGAGCGAGAGGAGAGGCTCAATGGACTGATTCATTCGCCAGGCTGTTGCTTTCTTTCCCATTATACGTAAGCACTTCAGTGGCCCTCCACAGGACAACGAGGCCATTGCTCCGCTTGGTGATTTACAGCCAATCCGGGGCAGATACAAGATGCTGGCAGCTTTTTACCCCACACAGCTACACTCATACACAACCACTACTGACCCGTTTGGGATTGTTCTCCGCGGATAGCACTCTTCATTATATACCAATCATGACTGAAAGAGGAGCATATACCCTCCGTGAGAGTGAGTATGAGTGTTCAGTGTGTGGTATCTCGATATGGTCGATGAATAAGCAAGAGAACGCCCTCTACCCACCTCCAGCATCATTGGTCCCAAGGCATCTTTGTCAATCACACTTTGGCCTGTTGATGAGACATCAGCCTTCTGTACCTCCTCCTCATTTGCTGCTGCAGCTTTTTCTGTTGACAAGGAAGTCAGTGACAAAAGTTTAGAAGCAGAAAGTAAAACTTTGATGCAAAAGAGCAAAAACATTCCTTACAGTTAGAATAAAAAAGGTATTCTGTGAGAGAAACAGTTTTTACTTTCGCCCTAAAATTGACCCACATACTTTAAAAGAGGTCACTTGTTGACAAGACTTTAAACAAGTATCTTTTCGGCGACAAAGCAAACACATTTTGTCCCTTTGTCAAAACATGTTGCCATGGCTGAAGCCCAAGCACTGCGGAGCAGGCAGAGTGAAAGGTTGCTGTAAATGACTGTGTCAGAGAGCATGCAGCTGCCACGCTGTAGGCAGCCACTGGACCGATTGCATTGTCATGTGTAAAAAAAAAAAGAAAAAGGAAAAAGAAAAAGAAGGGGGGCTTTTATGGAATCACTGACAGTGTGTAAACAACTCATGTTCCCAATAGAGCAGCAAGTTGTCACTCTGTGGCCACTCGACAATGGCAGACTTTAAAATGACTTTAAAATGACATTCAAATGGACTCATTATTTTAAATGATGTAAATTCTATGACAAGAGTCATAGAGTCTTGACGGGAGAACTATTCTTGACTCTATTATGTATTCAGAAGATAAAAAGGGTAAACTAGACCATTAAAAACTTAAATTTAATGCCAATAAACCACTTCATAGATAAACTAAGCAGCATTAGAGGATGAAATAGATTTTTTAAACATATCTAGACAATTTATTTGTCAACAAAATACTGGATAAAATACTTAAGCCACCGGTTTGAAAAAAACAAAACACATATCATAAAGCAAAAACAGGCATTACTGTCCGATTTTTATATCAGACCCTGTGATGTCATTAAAAGTAAGTTTAAAATGTTGATATTTCATAAAAACCATTTCATCCTACATGTCTAATATTAAAATTCCACAAGATAAACTGTGCAAAAAAACAACAACACCACATAACTCTGTGCTTCTCAGCACAACTGGGAAACCCTGAATGACTCTGCAGAGACCTACAGTCACATGACTGAAATTGAGTGAAACTTCTGCTGAACTACAGGCTGTTTACACAGAGCAGAGAGGAGAGGAAGAGAGGTTGTAAAACAGTAAATAGTTCAGTATGTAAAGCATGTGGAGCACAGCATTGGTAACATTTATGGAAACCTGGAGAAATGTTGTATATACAGATTCATTTTTTCCCACAATTTTATTAACATCATTTATTAAAGAAATTCAACTTGCATGGCATTGTGAATGTGTTACGGTGCACAAAAGACATTTTTGAATCAGCTCTACTTCTAGCTATGATTATGCTGTTTCCATAGAGGTGCAGGACTGCAGTGAAAATGAGGCCACAGTGAGTAAATTATGACAGAAGCAAATAAACAAACAAAACAAAACACTGAAACTGCTTGAGGTTATATCTCCAAGAACGTCTTGAACTGTTCCTATGGAGGCACCTTTTACTTTGAAAACCTCTCCAGCATTTAGCTTCCTGTTCATATAGACTGCCTTTCTCAAATAACATAGCTGGCAGTGTCACCGCATACTCCTCCTGGATTCCTAAGTATGGATACACAGAGTACGACTTGTTGCACATCGGGTACTTATGGTGTGTGATATATTACCAAAGTGGACCACAGCAAAACACAATCACAGTAATTTGCCCAGCCTCACAGTGACCACAGCAAATCTGAATCCACTTCACAATAAAGTAAAACAAACCTTTTAATGTAATGATTATGCGATTGGTTTGTTTAAGGGTGAGCATCAGAGATCTTGTGAGCTCCTGTACCTGCACTACGTTGCTGTGCATTTGTCCATGTGAGTGATTGGGTTAATAACCATGCAGAGAAGCCTTATGTTCAGAGCGTAGGCTGCCCTACTTTTGGAGATGATGATGAGAGGCGGAATATGAGTGGGCTGTTGGGGGGGACACATTTAACTGTCGCACCATGCCAAGAAGAGGGCTGACCATATGGTGAGAGAATGTTGTGGTGAAAAAGCAAACAAAATCATGTCCTTCCTCTTTTTTTTTTTCTGGGGGGGTGTGGATGTGCGAACGCTGACACAAATGCAGGTTTCCCTCTGCTCTGTGGGCTCGTGCAACGCCGCGCAGACCCACATTCATCTCTTTCAGCATTAATGATGTGTGCATCAGCAGGACCTCTCCAGGCCCAGCGGGGCCCAGTATACCAGCACAGCTGCCCTGGGTACAGACCCATCACTCAGTGTCAGTGCAGCCCTCACCGGCTCGCCATCCGTCTGCAGAACTGTGCCACAGATAGAGGGAGGCACTGATTTTTATAAGGGTCATGTCTGGTATTGACTGCTCCATGATCTATTTGCCATATTTTCTATTCCTCTGGTATTCTACATGTGGTGTATGAGGAAATTCTTCACATATGCATACCTATCTTGTGGCTGCAGCACAGCAGCTACTGTACATGCCAGCCTGCAGCCAATCAGAGCTGCTCTTTGCTCTGTTGGCACGAATGAGCAGTTAAGAGTGTAAAGGAAGCTGTAAAACTCTTGGCTATGTCGTTAATTTATAAGCGCTATAAAGATATCATAACTCAACATATTGTCTATTAAGATGCAACAAGCTGGGAACTGAAATAAAACCAAGTCTATGCGAAGCGCACAGCTCCACCCTCATTTCAATTAGAGGAAATGTATGCAGACAGCATGAGAGGAGCAAACCGAGATGAATTAAAAGCTTTCAGTAGGAGGCCACTTTTTCAAAGGCTCACTTCACTGCAGGGCTGTGACACCCATCACTGGGCGGATTAAGTCACATTAATGTAATTTAATACATCCAGTAACATCACCTTAAAGCGAGAATATCTTTTACACAGTAATGATGCTCTCAGAGAGGGGGAAACAATAACAGGCCTATAGAAGGAGACAACAGTACTAAACAGATGGCGGATGAGGCGCAATGAAAAGAACAAACGGTGGCGGCAAAATGATGTAACATCCATTGTGAGCATAAAGACGTCTAAATGAGCTTTCAGTGCGTCTCTGGTTCAACAAGTGCAACGAGAAAAATGAAATGGTGCCCCTCTGAACTGTAGAAGATGAAGTGCAGGAGCTTTTCATGATCGCTATAAAAAAGGGCCTCTTGTCGGCCATTGAGGTCTGGAGAGCAGAGCAGAAACGCAAGGAGTGTTTAGCCCTGCCCTCCGTGGCTGCTGTACAAACACAATTATGCCTTTAGACGCAGGCAGGGGGATGTCACTCTAGAAAAAAAAAAAGGAGAGAAGAAGAGGGTGAGGGAGAGTTGGAGGGAGGAAGGGAGGGGGCAGCTTGGAATAAGACAGCTGAGTGGAGGAGGGACGGACAGACGGTAGCCAGAGTTTGTGTGTGATTTTTGCATCACATTGCTCAGCATTACATAACACCTGGCTCTGTTAGTCACATAAAACAGGATGACATCATCAGCCCGTCTGATTCATGTACACCTCGAGTGGGCCACTCTTTGTCTCCCAGTCACTCTGCTGCTTCTTTACAAGCTTATTCACAATTCAGTAGTGACCTTAATGTTTGCAGAAGGGATGCTTTTCTTCTTTTTTTTTTTTTGCTATGTTTGGACAAATAAGAAGGAAAACAAGAGCCTTCATTGATCTTGCGTCTGGTAAATCCAACAGGAAAAAAGCTAAAAGACAGACCTCAACTAATTGCTTAAGATTACTAAAAAGGAGAAGCTGGCAAGAACATCTGTACAGGCTGATCCATTTGCCTGATGTTCTGGCTCGAGATGGAAGTGGGAAAGACCAGCAGCCAAAAACAAAAAAAATCAACTGCTCTGGTTCATCCACATTATATGATGAAGTGATGGAGCGAGCATTAAATCAATTGTGCTGCCCTTTAATAACAACATCAATTATTGTGGGTGGAGCAGATCCCAAACTCTAATATTTACACCATCAACACCGACACTTCTGCCAACACAGTGCCACCTGTGGCACTTGTGGTTATATTGGATCCTTCAAACCACAACCACATCCTAAGCATACTCATAATATTGTAGCACCGTATTCACAGCATAAATAGCTTCAGTTCAAACCAGCGTTAGATCCGCTTGCAGCTAAGGTTGTATGTGTAAAAGAACCTGGAGAAAAAGATTAACAGATATTTTGAAATAAATGCTTCAGAAAAAGCAGCACTCAGTGTTCCTTTCACTGTTGTACTTTGGGACCTATCACATTTCACATATCTTCTTCTGCGTGTCAAAAATCATCACAGGTCGTACCTTGCTCCTTTATTTGTCTGATCTGCTTCACAGTTTCCTTCAGGATTGCACATTTGTCAGGCTTGACATTGAAGTTGTCGATGTCGTTGAAGTTGGCGAAGATCAGCTCGGCAAGCTCCTCGATGTATTTGTTCTCGTGCTCGCGGTTGCGCTTCTCGTTGCTCCGCTTTGGACTACAGAGACAAAGAGAAGACTGGGGTGAGGAAATGCAATAAAGACGCTAACAGCAGGGGGGATAGAAAGCGTGGAAAAGAGGTTAGAGTGTGGGTAGATGCATGTATGGAAAGAGTAATTCTACAGAAAAAGAATCAACGGGGGGGTTAAAAAAGAATCTGGAGCATGGCAGGAAAGAAGATCCATCTACAGAACTACTAGGGATGAATGTTCACACACATCTTTGGACACGACGGAGGAGCCATCTCATTTTTAACGCTGCCAAATGACAGTGCACAACATCTCCTGCAAACCTTGGCATGGAGGAGAGTCAGAGGAGGGATAAAAGGCTAGGGTCAATTACTCTCCATATGGCTTGAAATATATCTCTAGGCCTCTTTACTGTGCCAACGTGGAGCACTGCATCAATAAAGAAAACCCTCATTCTTGAGTGCTTGTCGACAGATAAATTATGCAGATTTATTGTACAGACTTCAACAGTGCCTCAGGGTTATCTGCCACAATCGCATGCAGCCATTCTGGGTAACTGCTAGGATGTTACTGTACCGTAACAGTGGTGTTTTATAAGTGGCTGGAGCTCGAACTCTGACATCACCCTTGTTTAATGGGTAATAGATGGTTTGGTAATGAGCAATTTTGCAAAGCAGTGGCCAGAGTTGCTGACCACATACTTGGGATGAAGAGGCTGACTCTGGACCTGCTGCATTTCCCACATATTACTCTCATCATTCTTACATGTACACAGTAGAGCCTGACAGATATATCGGTTGACAGGTATTATCAGCATTGGTATCTGTGCATATGCTGTCCGGTATGTATTTTTACACAATATACAATGCAGAAAATGTTGCTTGGCGTGATTTAATAGTGTTAGCTATTAATTTTTGTTTGTTTAAATAGTCAGAAAATGAACAGTAATGATGTTTATTTAGCTATTTATTTTATTCCAGTCCCCCTAAAATCAGTATCTGCTCAGATCAGAATAAAAATTCCCATATCTGTCAGGTTCTAGTACATAACTAAATCATGAAGAAATGTCTCGACATTGGCAGAAATATACCTTCTGGCTACAAGTACAACTCTTACCTGGGTCCTAGAAGTTCGGCAGAACATTCTTTGCGTTTCCGTGACTCTGCCCTGGCAGGGTCAGATGGGTTTTCACCGACTCCACTCATCCTCAATGCATATCAGCGTCTGAAAGATGAACACACAGAAAAACTATATTAAAAAAAGAAAAATCACACATACAACATTTGATTGATCGACTACAAACTCTAACTGCAGAATTATGTGGAAACCACTTTTATACTGTAGGTGTGTGAGCATGCCAACATGTGCATCTGCATACAACACACACATTCACACACAATCCTGTGCTGGGGGCACAGGTTGATCCACTCCAGGAGAAATGAGTGAAAATGGAGCGGAGAAAGAGATTCAATCATTTCTCTCTGATGGTGCAGCTCTCCCCAGAGACACTGAAATGAGAACACGGCGCTTTGCCCACAGCACCAGACTGCGCGCTCAACCATGTACCAAGAAAAGCCCATTCGTTACACGATACCAAGCAAAGCCAGCTCGCAGTATGAGCGGAGTGGGTCTAAAATCCCAATATGTGTCCCGTGTTTACCGAGTACCTCTGAGAACGCTTTATCTGTAATGGTCTGTGAGTGTCACTCAAAAATGAAACGTAACATTAATATCTTGTCTGCTGGTTTTGAAATCAAGCTACGAAGCATGAGATCTTAGTAAGTAAGAACTCATGTTGTGACTGCTTTGAGCGATACAAAGTGACAAGGCTGAGGGCTGTTTTCAGTTTAACCCCGCCACAATGCTATCCTGAGCTTTATGCAATTGAATGCCATTAGATTACAGCATGAATTTATGTTGTGTTGATCTAAATCAGCGTAGAGGTTTCCACAACAACTCGAGAGCCTTCAGAGACTTGTCCCTCTGCAGATGTTGAGCGCTCACGCCAACATATATTTTATCCAGCTCCTCCTCTTACTGCGAGTCAGCACAGGCTGAACTTCATGCCACTTAATGAAAGACAATCAATTATTGATCAAAGTAATGTCTTATTAATTACCACCATCATCTGCACCAAAATCTGATGGGGGCTAATGGACTTGGATTTCAATATATTTGCTGCATAGAAGATGTGATCGCTTGTCGCCTTACAAAAAAAAATGGTGACAATTAAAAATATATGCATGAAAATAATTTCTTTTTGCAAGATGGGTGATGTGTGCAAGGGTTATGGAGTGAGGGGACAAAAGAAGAGACCTAGAGAAAGAAAAAGAAAGTTTTTTCTCTCCAGCACAGTGTGCACAGTGGTTTGGGCATGCTGTGTTGTGCTACACTCTCAGCCACTCTAACCATGGAAACGGCTGTGACACACACCGCTCACTGCTCAGCCATTACATAAGGCATTACAGAGTACAGCACGGCACAATGTAGAGCAGGGAGGAATAGCATAGCTTAGCAGAAGCAGGCTAAACTAAAAAGGGAGCTAGTGACCATGCAAACTTGAGTCTGGCTCCCTCCTGGCCTGGAGTGACCTACTTTAAGCTAATGGTAGGGTCTGTGCTCAAATGGATGAAGTCAAAGCAGTGGTGATTGGCCAGAGATGCAGAGGAGACTCTGAAGGGTAAAGCACAGTCCCACCAATCTATGGACAAGTGACTTGAGGACCATAGGACTGCACGGTGTATGGGGAGGAAAGACGGACGTCACTGTGTCCTTGCATTCTGCCCCTTTGAATGCAATCAGGTAGTCTTTATGCTGTGGTGCTGTGCTGTCCACTGAAATTACACCAATCTCTCTAGCAGAGGTTATGTGCTTTTATTAATGACAACAGAAACAGGCCATTAAAACTCTCACAGCTAAGTGGCACTCTCCATTCCTATTGGTTGTGCTTGGGCTTTCCAGCAAGTTACCATGGGGATTCTGGGCCTGATTGGTTGCGCCTGTCCCACTGTACCGGATTTGATTGGTTGCCTTCGTCTCCTTGACATGGCAGTAATGATGGGTCAGTGTTCGTTGAGACAAAAAAGAGAGACTGGAAGTACCAGGCACGTCCCAATGACACCAACACAGACAGTCAGACAGCCTGGCAAGAGGGCTGGCAGGCCAGTTTTGTTGCTGGGTTGTCCAATCTTCACATGGGCAGACTAGTGAGAATCTCTAATCCGAGAGAATGCCCTGGCTCTCTGGGCAGCTATAAACAGCTGGTGGGCACTGGTGTTCGCACTTACTGTACAGAGCTGCGTCACTGAGTCAATTATCAACACTGGCCACTAGGGGCAGAGTTCCTCTTTGAACAGAGTTCAAGTCTTCTGGCCAAAGCTGTCACAGGCCACGGCGAGCCTCGATCTAATGCCGCAATTCCACTGCATGGTATGACTCAGCTTGTTCGTTGTTGTTTTTTAAAGAAATATATGTTGTGGATAGTTAGTGGTACCTAGGCCTGCAAAATAACTACATTACATCAATTTCTGAGAATAAACTGGGAATTTACAACATTGAAGGTGAGCTCTTAACAGGGAACTTCATTATTGTTGAGGAACACATATTTTAGCATAATTTTGACTAAAACAACCAGATTTCATGCAAGTACACTTATATCCATGCAATTCCTCAATCACATGCAGGCACTGCTTACTGCAGGGCTGTTGAGGCCACACCCCCTACATACAATGTCCATTCCTCCATCACATGCACACAAAATTTCTAGAACCCTTGACCAGAGCATAAGACAATTGAAGCCACACATTTGAACCCCTGGACTGCATAATGTGAAGTAAGTTTTGATCATATTGGATAAATATATTTGATTATTGGTTTAACTTGCAACTAGCCCATCAAAATGTATTCATACAGTCGATAGCTAGCTGATAAATGATCATGATGATCATGATGCTAGCCACCTCAAATATGATGCCGTTTTTTTCTGCCTTTGGAATATTTCCAAAATTCCCCAGTTTAACTTCCCATGGAAAGTTTCTAGAAATTTACCAGACATTTTCCACCCCTTTGCAGCCCTTGGTACCTGCTACTTCTTGGTACCACCTTGGTCGGAAAGTTAAAACAGTTAAAACCCTGAAAACCACTGCTTGATCAGAGAGAATAATCTCTTACAACGTCACTTACGCGACATGGGACATGCTGCACAAACCCACCACTTTTATATCCAAGCTATTGTCAATAACAAATGCATTTTTTCATTCAATTGACCTCGATTTTAAACAAAAGGTTATGGCAGTTTCATAAAGAGTCGTTCAGCTGAGAATTCAGCCTACACGAAAGTAGAGAAAAGGACCTGGTACCAATGACTTGAGTCGAGTCGAGACAGTAGAAATAAGATTAAAGTGGATAGTAGCACACTGCTTTAATGTATGTGTTTTTATGACAGAAATAGTCATCTCTTACACTTAGTGCTATGTGTGGTTTTCCTCTTAAAGAAAACCATCCATTGTTCTAATCAAATCTAAACTAATTAGATTAACCGTTTGTCTAACACTAATACTTGTATATATACTTGGAAAAACTACATCTTCAATTTGCTATGCAGCTGTCTGATACACATTCGACCACACACACACATACAGTCATCAAGGCAGTGATGTTCAGCATGATGATAATGGAGTTTGTGGTCACGTTTATGGCTCTGATGCAGGTAGAGCTCTGAGCTTAGTCCATGACGATGCCTAACAATCTACCTTCAGTATGACACATGCATATAAATTATTCACAGACACTTAATGATCGAAAAAGAAAAGCACAACAACCAATTTCATCTCGTTAAACTGAGTAATTCGTAGGGAAACAGAGAGCAACAAAAAGCCAGGTCTGACAAAGCAATGTGGTTGTGAAGAAACCAGGACAACACGGCCCGATCAGTTCACGCCTGTGTGCGTTACAGCTCTCTAACCCTCCATAAATGTAAAATAAAGAAAATGTCTGAGTTTCAACATTTAATCATCTACATTTATAGTATAGTGTTCCATTTGATTTACTGCAGATGACACAGTAATATTTTTTTTTTTAAAGATATATTTTTTGGCATTTGTGCTTTATTTGATAGTGCTAGAGTGAAAGGGGGAGACAGAGGGGAAGACATGCGGGAAAGGGTGCCGAGCCGGGATTCGAACCCGGCACCGCCCGCTAACGAGGCAAGCGCCTCAGGGGGGTGCTCCACCTGACCCCCATGACACAGTAATATTGAGGAAGCAAGGTTACGAGGGAAAACCACCGCAACTGAAAAGCATTTAAAGACATTAAATTATTTATAATTGCATCCACTGGTGCTGCTACACCTGTGCTGTGCGGATATCATTGACTCACTGCAATGTAGGGTAAGTGGGGGTTGGGTGAGTAACCTCATTATAAGTAGAACTGATTGGCATATTCTGGAGGGCACCTAGCAGATTTGCAGTTCATCAAGCTGTCAGCTCATTTAGTTCGTTAGTATTGTAAGTTAAGACATATGGCCAATCAGTCACTGCTAGCTACCTTATGTTAGTCACAGACGGTGTGAAATCATTGTTCACACATGAATGAAAGCAATGCAGCTCTTAAATAAATACTCTCTACAAGCCAGAGTATTTAAGGGATAAGGAAGTATTACATCTATAAAATGTGGGGGAATATTAAAAAAGTCATCCCTTTGTTAAAAGAAGGATGCATTTCACACTTGTGTCTATCTACTATCTACAAACTGAAGACAGTATGAACTGTTATCTACAGTTTGTTTGGCCAACTGCTTGCTGCTGCAGGCTGACGATCATTGGGAAAGTACAAGCTGAAGACCTGACTGGAAGTGGCGCTGGGGTGGGGGGGTCACAGATACCCGTCCATGCAGTTGTTTTGCTGCTTTGAAGTTGTGATGAGCTTCGGTTTCAACTCACATAAGTGTAGTAAACACCTCTACCCGGACTCGCCCCCTCTTCCCATCTTCTCTCACGCTAACACGCTTAGAAGAGGGCAACCATAATTGTATATTTGTGCGCTGACAGGTCAGCCCTGCCAGTGTGAACTCAACACTTCTCACTTCATTACAGGTTTTCGTCTTCATCGCGGCCTATCTGTGCGACTGACTCACGGGGCTAAATGAAGGGTTGTATTAATAAACCACAACACTGCCCCAGCAACACAACATTGATGATTTTCCAATATCTGAAGCTGTTTATTAGACGGATGCACCAGAAATGATACTTCAATTTCAGGACATGCTGGGAGACGTGCAAAATATGAGACAATATTTTCCCTTTAATTGTGTGTTACCACACAGTAATAAAGTAATAAACAGCTTGTTTGAGGAAGCAAAGAGAAAAGAATACACACGGATAAAGGCGCAAGTTAAAGTTTGAAAAATCAATTGACTTTGAAAGCACTAGGTGCACTTGAGGGAGGTGATCATAGGTGTGTGTCATTGCTTATGTCTTAGGTGTCACAAAAGCAGACTCTCCAGGACCGAACTGGAGCCGACCAGTCTGGCGAGAGAGGAATGCAGAAACAACAAGGGGCTGCTGCTGCTGCTGCTGCTGCTGCTGCTGCTGCTCAGAGACGACAATGTTTCCTCCTGTCAAACTCAGCTGGTACAACCTGAACACGACATGCTGCATCAGACTGCAATAAATGCCTTAAAAGCAGGACAAATTAAACCTGTAACTGCACCTGCAAGGCTGTTGAATGACATGACGCACTTCACCTGACAGACGACATGAATGTACTGTGGCGGTGGGCTAAACGGTGAGTCAAACAACATGGTGACTATGTGCCTTAGGGTGCAATGATTATTTGACTAATTTATTAGTCAATTGGCAAAAGAATTATCAGAATATGGGATTTTTTAGACTCATACACTGGAGATGAAATTCAAAAAAGCCCTTTTCTATCAGGACTGGCAACCAATTATTGCACTGATATGTTATAATGTAATAACTGCCAACTATTTTTATAATTAAATAAAGTAATTTTTCATACAAAAACAGTACAAAATGCTGTTTTCACCTGCTTATATATGAAGGATTTCAGCTTTTCTTCATTATATAATATTAAACTGAATATCTTTTGGTTTTGGAAACATTTGAAGAGATCATCTTTGATCAAACGGGAAGGGCATTTTTCACTATTTGCTGAAACTTAATAGATTAAATAATGTGGGGGCGGTAGGGGGGGCTTCAAAAACACTGAATCACCCATTCCAGTCATAGTATGACAGCGGGGGGAAATGGATGAAGAGGGGGGAGGGGGGGATCAGTGTCTGATTGCCAAGGGGAGAGGGCATGTGCCAGTGTGCCATTCCTGTAATCATGTGGGTTAGCAGGGCTTTGATTATAAAGACACACCCAGTGCTTCTGGAACTCAGAGTGCTGGGCATGACTGTGCATTAAACTGCATCAAAAGCTATTGGGGAAGTGTTTGAAGTCTCCAGCACTATAATAATGAGGGCCCTTCCAGAAAGTGCAAAACCACATTCAGAACAATGGGCCTCATGCAAGAAAACGTCTCTTACTTTATCATTTAAAGTAAAAGATTTTCAAGCTAAAAATGCTTCAAAGTGATGAAATATACACTCCATTAGTGAAAAACTGCATATGAGTCCTATCGCAGGTCTGGACCACACTGAATTGTGTTTGTGTATACAAGAAAATTGGTGAATGCATCAAGTTCTCCTAAATCACTCGCACAAGCCACTTAAGAACAAATCTGTTCATACGAGTGGTTCTTGCATGAGGCCCAGTGTCTAGCTGGTGTGTAATCTGTCCTCACATGGCTTCTTGGCACAACAGGCCCCGAGAGAGAAACGGAGAACAAGAGCGCACCAATAAAGACTGCTTCTGGTGGGCTGCAGCATGGGCCATTTATTTCCCCCCAAACTGAGGGGAAATCATGACAGGGGAGGGGCCCAGAGGATTTGCGTCTTCTCATTTTTCATCTCGATATTTGCAAGGGTGAGAAGAAGTGCTGAGAGAGCCAAAACACACAGAAACATGTTGGAACCATGTCAGGTGGTATTAAAGACAAACATGTATTTAAAAACAATATCAGTTTCAACAGAACGTAACGTGGGTGGGGGTCTGCCGTGAACTCTGGCCTCGCTGACAGCTGCTGTTACCTTGAACCAGATGTTTGATATTAGGTGTGGGTCAAGGGGAAGGCACAGGGAGATGGAAGGAGGAATGTGATGACGGATTGAAAGAGATTAAGAGCAATGTGAATTTGAAACCTTGAAATCTTGGGTGAATTTAACAAGACTTGAGTGACTTGGAACATACAGAGGAATCAGATCAATGACCGGGAGCAAGCTGGGGAGAAAATGAGAGTGTAGAGACAGTAAACGAAGACGGGGAAACAAAGGGAACAAAAATAGGTCATGGGCCTTTTTTCATGGAGAAGGTTCACTGAGTGTATGACGTTGTGTTGAGCAGACCTTGGATATTACTGTTCAGAGACTCTAAGCTGTGGCTGTATATCTATAAGCATCACTGCTAAAGCACAGAATTACATTATAGAAGTGCATATAGTTATTGCTCAGATTTCTCCTCAAGCTCTCTATCTTTTGCCCACTTGTGTGCGCCGTGCAGTTTGAAGAGCCAGCTACATGCCATTTAAACCCCATAGTTATACGATTACTCAGTACACGAAGCAAATCTACTTTATTCAAACTACATGTCCAGAAAACCTGATAAAAACACACAAACGGACCACTGTTGACGTCGTAGAAAGAGGTATGCACCTTGCTTGCTACCACGTCCCTCTCATGAGCTTCCCCACTCTAGAATCACTGCAAGGTAATGGCTCTAAAGTGCCGGAGTGCAACCAAGAGCCAGGCCCCCCCCATTTACTGAAAGCTGATCAGGCTCATGAATCTTTAACACTGGCAGTCACTTCAGGATGTCGCAGGATGGGAAGGGGAGGGCTTTCTGTATAATAAGCACAGAATGCTGGGCTCTGGCTGTCAGACGCCGAGCGGGGAAGAGGGGGAAGAGAGACAAAGAGTCAAGGGATGGCAAAATTGATTAACTGGTATAAATAAGCACCTCTCCACAACAATCTAGTCAACAATTGATCTGTGGCTGAGAGCCCTGGCGAGATTCAGATGTCAAACCTGCCACATATTTATTTGCGATGCTTTGATTACTGTATTGTGCTCTGGGTATCCCGGCTGCCAAACACCCCATGCTGTGTTAGCGGGGCTGAAAAATGAAGCCAACGCGGCGGACTGAGGCTGGGTTCAAGAGAGAGTCAATCCACTTCTATGTCCACGTTGAAATACCCGCATTTAAAGCAGAACTAAACATGTTTGCAGCCACGTAGAAAAAAAACTGTTTCTCTAGCTCATTTTCCTGTTCATTGCAACTGGGATTTTATATAACTCACTTGCTTATATTATGGATAAAGTTATGCATAATTAAGGATGTGGCTGCTTTGAGTGACAGGCCGGTGCTGTCACAGGTGGCATGTTTCAGCAACCTGGTTTCATTAGGCCTAACTCAGCTCACCCTTGATCCACCATTTTTAAATTGGGACAAAAACAATCTCAATAATGATCCCCGAACAAGACCTCTATAGCTGCTTTAAGCAAATAACTAAATCTTAAAAAATAGCATTTTTCAGTTGCCTCTAAGGGTTTTGGGGCTGAAATAGGAACAAATAAATGTCTGTATTTTGTTCTCAATGGATATTATACAAAACACTGCAGGAAACTATAGGAAATTCAGCTAATGTTGCCATTTTTACTGCAGGTCAACTTTAAGCTACGTTTGCACTGCATCAGCTATATTATGTAGGAAAACATAAATATTGGATTGAGACTCTGAACACACATTACATCAGATGACTCATATTGAGGGCAAGAAAAAAGGTGCACATATTCAGAAACAATGGGATAAATGTTCACTACATTAATAAGACCACAGTCCATTTCAACTGACTGCAACCAAACCCAGCTAATGCAAACTATTATTCCAAGTCCACTCAAATATGGTGTTGTAAGAACTGCTGGCACTGCAGTAATCCTCAAAGACACATTCAAGCCAACACCATCTGCACTATAACCTGTAAAGTAACACAACCTCGCACAAAGAACGGCGGCTTTAGGAGAGAGGGTTTCTTTCACACAAGATGGATGAGCACTGCAGACCAACGGGACTATTGGATGCAGCCCTCGCTTTGACAAAACGGTTGGATCTGGACGCTACCGGGCACAAAGAAGGAAAGAAGCAAAAAAAAAAACGAGGGTGGGAATTAAGTAGACTTCATCTCACACAGCAATATCCGTACAAGTCATAAACAAAAACATCACTGATTTCTGACCAGTCAACAGAGTTGTCACTATGTGGCTTATCTGACGGCAGTGGAAATATGCCTGGAGATTTTCATATCAAAACCACCATCTCTCTCCCCTCAGCCAAAATCAGCTAAAAACAGCCCAGAATACAAAGCATGTACAGACAGCACTCATCCCAGTTAAAAGCATGGGCACTAGCCAATAAAACAACTGCTGCAGGAGGGGCCGTGTGGGATTGTTTTCATGGATAAAAAACAAGCCTCATCTTTTTCTTTTTTTTACATTTAAATTTTTCAGATGAGATGCTTGCATATGTACAATTGGTCATTTTGTGTTTGGACTGGGTGTCTGACTGAGTGATTGCACAGTACAGTTGCGTAAAAGGAGAGTTGGCTGTGGCTTTGCTGCTCACCTTGGTTTCAGTCCAGAGAGTCCCTCAGGCCATTGCTGCAAGACGGCAACGCTAGGAAACCTTTAAGCATCATCCACGTCTCCCTGCTGAAAGAAATAACAGCAAAATTGGAATGTTCAGTACATAGTGTGAATCAGCACAACACTCATCACAAAAGGGAGAACGGTGTATAGTAAGGGAATGCTTTAAGATTGCGCTGTGCACTGTACTGAGTCATTTTTGGACTACAACTGTTACATAATGACAGGTGAAGAAAAGTGTAGGAATACTTTCAACATTGCAACTAACAATTGTTTTCACTCCTGATTCATCTACTAATTTTCTTCATAATCGAAACTGATTTGATTCTAATTTATTCATTATTTTGGTTTACTACAAGACCATTTTGTTGTTTTTCCATTTCTATTGCTTTTATTTACTGCTGCAGTATAACAAACGCTTCCAAAGGTACACATTCGGAAAACAGCACACAGTGAAAAGGAAAAGGAAAAACAAAACACTGCAAAAACTATTCAGACATGCATCCTTTTACCAGGATGATTAAGTTTATCAGGGTGTCCTAAATGGGCAAAAAATAATGAAAACTCCACAGACGGGGTTGAACACAAACAATACTACACATACTGCACCTCCTGCCATTTCTATATTGCATTAATCCATATGGCAATTTTGATAAAAACATGTCCATCAATTGTGCTGCTTCCATAGAGGTGCAGGACCGATTTATTTCAGTGAAAAGGGCAGTGAGTGAAATGTGACAGGAGCAAAAGAAAAAACCTAGAAACAGCATGGGGAAAATAAAGTTTTGCAACACTACAGCACGCGTATTACAAATCATACAGGGAGTTCTCAGAGCCAAGCCCCACTGACTAATGTTTACTGACTCATGAGTTTCAATACACAGTTGAAAGCGGCTAATTAGAAAGAAAACAGTTACTTCAACACAAGATGCTGTACTTTGTGTTATGAGTGTCGTCAGTCAACAAAGCTGAAAATTGTGCAACAAAATGTCAAACCTCAACTTGCTGACTTGGATTAACTGTTAATTTGCTTCGAGCTTGCAACAAGTCGTCTTATCTTGTGCTAACTGTTTGCATTGAGTTAGCATGGAGCTGCAAGTTAAGTGTCTACAGGGTCTTTTCATCTCCTTGGGGACCTCAAAGCCTATTACATTGTGGAAGGCAGTGTCCCTTTTTTAATCACGGCACACAATTAATTAGACAGGAGAAAAGTTTCAATTTTAAATCATATTCCCATTTGGATAATTAGAAAATGCATCTGGTAACGCAGGGGAAAAAAAGGACTCTGCAAGGCTATTTGGCTAATGTGGAAAAAGCAGCCAATGAAAGGCTTTTGGGGAAGAGCTCGTCTTGTAGTTCCTGTACAGTGATGGAGTGAGAACAAGCCAGCCCCTCTTGGCCTGGGAGTTTTCTCCCAAACACCTGCCAAGTGAGTCAGCTGAGGAATGCACTCACGTGATGTCATGTGCTGACATAACTGGCGAGTAAACCGATTCTCCTATTGAACCCTGCGCAAGTCCGTAGCTAGAAGCCATTTGGAAAGGTGAGATTTAGTATTGTCAACTTCTGCACACGGTACACTCACACAGCTGAAATCTGCAATCAGTAAAGGACTGTGACCAAGTGTACAGTTTAAACATGAAATATTGAAAATCTGTACAGGACTAAAAATAAAGCATAGTAAGTTTAAAATAGCTTGTATGTCTTGAATCTACAGTCAATCATCTTTTTTAATGAAATTTCATAACCCTGTATTTCTCAGCTCCACCTTCCTCTTTTCCTTTTCCCTTTCCTGCGTGGCTCTTAGTTCTCATCCTCTAGAGGAATTTCCTCCGAGCTTTAATGCTGTCACATGCTCAGTCTCAGTCCGGCCCTTGATCTGTGCACTGAGTGACAGGATAAGGCAGAGTGTGAAAACACTCCATTGAGCCAGTTTAACAGTAATCATTTTTACATCGTCAAACTGGATCAGAAAAATTCAAAGTGATTGATTTTTACAATGAGATGAGTCTTTTCTGTTTTTAATACATTTAATTGGTCCGGAGATCGTTTCAAAGGGATAGTTCAGATTTTCTTTTGAAGTGGGGTTGTATTTATCCACAGTAAGTGTGTTTCCTTCAGAAGATGGTGCTCAACACAGAAAATAAGTAATGTACTTCTGTGGACATGGGCAGCAGCAAAAAAACAACATCAGTATATGCTATATTTAGAATATTTTCAATGCTTTACCTTGCTGTGAAACAGCCCTTTCTGATGGGAAACGGAAGCCACCAGAATCCTTTGACGATAACAGTCATTTTACCTCACAGAACACAGAAGTTGCTGGTCTACCGCTGCTGCTATCGGTTAGTTTTTTGGTGTTATTGTGCGACTTTGGTGAGACCAAACTTTAACACAGCAAAGTCACACAATAAAAAACAACCTAACTGATTGAGATGGCGGTAGACCAGCAAGACACTCATCCTGCAAGGTAAAATTACTGCTTTTATCAATGAAGTCTGGTGCATTTGAAGAGAGTGATAGAAAGGCTTCAGTTCCCCCAGTGTAAACTTAAAAGGGGCTCTCTGACAACAAGGTAAAGCTGTAAAAATACTCTAAATATAGAGTACCCTTAGAATGATATTGACTTTTTTGGGTGGGTTTTTAGATGGCTGGGATTCAATTTGCCTCTGCCCCCCGTACGTTGCTTAGCTTTCGTGCCAGTACTGCTGCCTGCTTCTCCAAATTGGGGCATGTTAAGTGTCCGCCATGTACTATAGATAACACACTGATGATATACAAGTACCTCATATAACCTCACTTCAAAATCCCAAACTATCCCTTGAATGATGGTGATTTCCTCTCAGACAATCAATCAGCAGCAAAACAAGAAGGAATGAATTACAGATAGTGATCACGCAACACAGATAAAAGTTGCAATACTGAGGAATCTGTACATCTGGTCACATTCATCACATTTACTGCCTGCTGGTGTGGCCGTCTGTGTCATTGATTCACATACTTTTATACACAACTATAATTCCTCATGTGAGTTAGTATATTCACTGTATAAGACCGAACCTTCTGACATATTAGACCAGCTGAGCCAAGCCAGCACTGTGATATTAGGGGTGGGGAGCCGCTGGTGACATTAGTGGTGTGATCCAAGACCAGTGGCAGTCACACCAGAAGTATGCAAGCACATATGCCTGCACGCAAGTGAGCAACTCATCTAGACACAGTGCAGCAGAAGACCTCTTCAGGAAAGGCTTGAGGAGCTTTCAATGGTTAAAGGGCTCTCTACTTGGCACAGACGTGTTGAATGACACATTGTGTAACCTAAACAAAGAAACAGAACACTGCCAAGACTGTCACGGAGCTCCAGCAACAACATTAATTGAGCTTCATGTTACCCAGACTACTGGCGTGACACAATCAATAAAGCTACTTGACATTAAAATAAAGGCTGTTTCCAAAATAAAACTCAAAAGACATAAAAATAGATGAAGCAAGAGAAATATACACAGTATAGATATGCACCTTCAGAACAAAACACAGGATCAGGGAAGTACTTCATTCGCCCAATACAAGCACGGTCCAACCATCTGTTGGTATTTAAAGGCAGGTCAAAGATCATCAGGTTAAAAGTTCAAGCTCCCCTTAAACAGAGTGCAGCCAATTAAACTGTAACTGGTAATAGGCAGTTTTATTACGCAGCGCAAAACCACACATTATTCTTAATGTTTGTGACTAAACTAAATGATGGAGTGAATTGTGAAATTGTAAAACTGAACATAAAAACACAAATAACTACAATAGATTTCACCTCCAAGTTCATACAGCTTTGAATGGGATTCACTGTTCTCAAGAAAATAGGCCTTTTTTTGACAGAAGCAGATTGATCACAGGAGGTAAGCAGAAACTTTGCCTAAAGCCAAACCTTGGGAGTAGTAATCCCCTTTTTTCTCCCAGAGTTGGCAATGGGCTTCATCCGAGTAAAAGGCTTTGTCACCCAGCCTGGGCTAACAATGCTAATGAGCCGACTAATCAGGTTCATATAGGACAAAGGGCAGATAGTTCATGTGCTAGAAATTGACCATAATGGCCAGGTCACCTAGGGGCTAAACACCAATGGAGCCCTGACTGGGTGCCTTTTGAATGGCCCACTAATGGCCTTCAATTCAATAAGAATCAGGCCTGATGTCTATCCTAATGAAAACACCTGGCTTTTTAGCTCTAGTTACACCAAGATTTGGTCAAGACCCTCACTTTAACCAATAATCAATGGATTTTGGTCCATCTGGGGTGGGCTGCATGGGAGCAACTGCGGGGTGTGGTAAATCACACAATCAGATTATTCTGCCAAACAAAGATTTCATATGTATAAGTCGCAGGGTGACAAAAGCATACATGTTTCACCACAGCTGGGCCTTGAGAAGGCTTAAAAAGTATTTGTGTTTTATAAGCAGCAGGTTGTAACCCATGGACTGGCCGTGGCACTCCATGCAACAACCCAAAACGTACTGCCTTAGAGGCCATCCACACGAAGACGATTTTTTCCGTAAACGCATATGTTTTGCTTCGTTTGGGCCGACCGTCCAGACGAATCCCGTAAACGCATAGCCCGAAAACGCACTTTTTTGAAACCGGGTCCCAGGGTGAATAAATTCGAAAACGCATCCCTCGCGTATTCGTCTGGACGGCGAAGACGGATATCTGCGTTTCGATGATGTCATCGCCACACCCCTCGAGCTTAGCCTCCCACCTGCTATATCCCGCGAGACGTCTCATAACAACATCAATAACAATGACGGACTACATGCTCGTGTTCCTGCTGGAGAAGATATTGAGCCTATTAGGGTTACTGGGGTTGTTATCATGCTCCTGAGCCGCCACACTGAACAAACAAGGCAGATGGACATGAACTGATGGGTTCTTCTGCTGCCGATTTGTAAACAGCGCTCAAGCTTTGTGCGCATGCTCCGTCTCTTCCTCTCCGTTTTTTTGTGAATTTCTGAAATTGAAACAGCGCCACCTATAGGCCTGGCATATGAAGTAGCTTATTGAGACGGATCCGTGTGGATGCAAATATTCTTGATACGCTGCCAGGGAAAACGGATAGGAAAAAGTTTGTTTACGTACGTCTGGACGGGGTCTCAGTTATGTGTTGGGATGCCCCACAACACTTACGTCAATGGCTAAGCTCAACAGTAAAATGACAGGAATGTGGTTGTACTGGGTTTCTCTGGGGCGATGTGTAACTGTACAAAACAATGGCCACATGACCAGGAATACCTTGTGAGATAAATAGGAGATAGTATGTAAAAAGCAAACCTTCTTTAAGATATATGTTGTTGGTCTGTTCACTCTGCATTTATCAGGTCATCTGAAAATGAGTACGACATTTTTCAGGCCTATAAATATTGGATTCATCCCTGTCCTTGGTACTTTCTGTAATCCTTAATGTTGAAACATAGCATTGCTAATATGCTTTGAAACACACACACAAAAAGTAATTGTCTATTGTGTGGAAGATTTTATTTTGCAGATGGATTTTTAAAAAGTGTATGCTAACTATTCAGACTTAAGCCTTGACAAAGGCAATTAGAATGTCAATATGAATGTTTTCTTTCACCATTAATGTTAAGTGGGGTATGACAAAGAAGGCTGTCTTGGTGACATCAATATATCCTCACATTCAACACACTCTTATTACACTTAGCCACTGATTTGGCACCAGAGTTTAATGGGCCGCTTGGGTGCAGATGCAACACAGTGCCAGGTGCCCTCGCATCTGTTGCTCAAATGCTCAAACACGCAGCTCCTTCAGCTGTGACATCAGGGGCAGTAAACACACGTGTACGCACCACAATGAAACTGATAAGCTCTAAAAAAGGTGAGTCAAAATGACTAGTGAAGGCAAATGCGCATGTCGCACAAAAAGCCTTGGAGATGCAGAGTTAGAGAGAGAGAAGGGGTGTGGGCAGAGAGAACAAATTGTGTGTACAGCTGATTGCATAATGCTTGTAACTGTGTTTTGGAGCTCATCTTGTGACTGGTCTGCATGTCAAATGCATATCTATTGTGCCTGTGTATGTGTGTGTGTCCGTCATCTTTTATTGCCTGTCACAGTTGGTAAGGAATTAGTTCCCGTGGTGGCCCGTGGCTGTACAGTGGAAGCAGACTCAGGATAAGGAGGTGCCATGTTAGCATGGAGGGGAGGGGAAGGGAGATCAGCTGACACAACTATGTCACTTTATCAGCCAAAGACTGAGACAATGTGACAGGCCAACGCTCAGACTCCCAGCAAACGCACATACAGTATCTGACCAATCTGCAAAACACAATGAAACTAGTTCAATTTGGACTTAAATTAGGCAGAAGAAAGTAGATGAATCAGAGCAAGAGGTTCATAGTGTTCGTCTGCTCCACTGAACCAACATGTGAGGAGGGTAATAATCTGTAGAGCACGTTTAGGGGGATGACTTTAAACCCCGGCATTACCTGATTAAGAGCGCTGCTGCTCTGACAGTGGAACATGTAATTGGACCAGACAGAGCAAAGAGCAAAGTGAAGCAGTCTTCTCTCCCTCTCTCTGTCATTCTCTCCATTTACACAGTCCCCTGCTGAAACACTCGGTGACAGCCAGGTCAGGCAGACCCTATGGCTATTTAACCTTTATTTAGCAAAGCGAGTCACTGACACAGTCACTAACAAGAGCCAAAATCATGCTTTATACAGGTTTCATAAAAAAAATACATCAACACTCGTGTTTGAAGTAAATCTGTTGAGATGTCTCTAGTGTAACGTTTGACACCTCCTACCCTTGCTAATAACAGCTATGTTGAGAATTACAAGCAGGTATCATGTAAATGATTAATTTACAGTGACAACAAGCATGCTCCTCCTGAACTGGCCACTGACCACAGATGAAAGCCTGCCAGGTCAAACAGGACTCTGGTCTTCTCTACAGAGACAGTGCAGGCATTTATCTGTACGTTTATTACATACACACAGCACAGGAAGATTGAAAGTGTCCCATTAGTGTCAGACAACTTCCCAAACAGCAGTGATCAGTTTGTATTTATGAAGATGTTCTGATTGTGGTGATTATCTCCTATAATTCCAGAGCTCCTAGACATTTCCAAAGTGAATTTCAAGCACTTTTTACAGCTCACTTTCTTACAGCTGTAGTAAATTATACATATTGATATACAGTACATGCTAACCTATCCCCTGTTTGATTAGCAGTATTAAGGACAGGACTGTAGGAAAGAGGGGGGTTGTGAAAAATAATTGATGTTGTGTCCATTTGGTTCATATATAGCTTACATTTTAAATATATATTTCTAAAGTTTAATGCTGAATTTTGATCATATCCTGTCTGCATTGCATATTGTCTTAATCACAAGTGTTTGACAACCACATTTGAGGGATCATTGCAAAAAAACGTGCCACAAACGTGTGTCACTTTCACTTCTTTGTCACATTAAATTAGATATTATTGTGCAACAATCAACTAACATGATGTTTCCTGACAACATTCTACAGAAGGGTGACACATTAAACCACAAAAAAAGTTTCATCCAAACACTTTTAACCTTCAAAACACTTCACAGCGCTCCAGCATTTACGAAGGGTCAGAGAGCTCCGCCCCTACGCTGAGTTTCTAAATGAAGATTTTGTCCGTCAGCTCCTGGAGCAGGAGCATCAGTGTAACATCATGGCTCTGCCTCTCCTGTGTAATCTCCTCTCCAATGAGTGCCTTTGTTTTGCACTCCACTGCCAGATGAGATGGGAGGCGGTTTTGTTTTGACGGCCCACATCTTCAGGTGCCAAAACCACAAATCTCTGGAGTAAAGGCATGAATGGAAGCACTCTGACATGCAAACAAACACATGCACACTCACACACTCCATGTGGGACAAATATAGGTAATTTGGCTGTTCTGTTAGAGGGGTAGATCTAACTAAGTTATGCAGAATTGTGCATGTGCTTGCAAATATGACCCACAAACATAATGGTCATTAGCAAACAAACACACAAAACCAAAATGAGAGGAAAAACGTTAAAAACAAAACAATCTTTCAAAAAACTCGGGGACTTAAGTACAAGGAATTAACTTGCTGTGTTAGCGAGGACAAAGTGGCCTTTAGCCGAGTAACAGAGTCACCATCATTACCATTTGATTAAAAAGAGCTGGCCTTTTGGTGTGTCGGATGAGCTCACGGCATCTCAATTTCTACAACATACTGTGTGTATAGTGCATGGTCGTCACAGGGGGGAGGTCCTTTCTTTCCCCTCTGAGCCACATTAAAAAGGACAAGACCTGCCATATTTTATCTTATTACTATTAACGGCTCTCATAAAAACTTAACCCCAACAATACATTTACCATAAAAGCGAGAAGCTGACATTGCTTTGCTGTCCAGTCCATGCTATAATGCTCCACTTTGATCCAAAAACGCATTAAAAAGCCTCGCTGTTGCATTTGGACAACATTCCTTCATCACGATGAACACAGCAGGTGGAGTTTGTTTTTCTTCGCTACTCATCCTTGCAAAACAGAATGAACACTGAGCCTTCATGTTTGCTTGACCTGAGCATCTTCAACACTTAATCTATGAAAACAAAACCTGGGCTCAGTACAGATGGATCTGGAGCGCTGACAGTCTCATAGTATCTGACACATGCACTCTCTCTGGTCACGCCAGAACTCTGAGCACCAAACAACAAAGCACCTGGTGTCATCCTTGAATCACCACTTATTAGTTTCAGAAAGCCTTTCCTGATTAAATAGACCAATATATAATAATTCATGATTTAAAAACAGATATTATTTTTGATTACACCATTTTAAATGCTGGGATATAATTGGTACACTCTGAAGGAAGTTTTATGATATCATGCTGGGTTTAATGACCAACTGAGAAAATTGCTGCTGGATTACTTGTATTAAAAAAAAAAATACAGCTGCATATCCATCAGGGGATTTAACATAGGGCTGATTTACATGCACACAGTGTTCAACTATTCATACTGGTCGTTTCACTCGCCATTTATGGTTAATTGTGGGAGTTAACGGGGCGTGATATGAGGCTCGTGAACCTGTGCAACATTTTATGCTCTCGGTGATTAATAAAAGGAAAACAAGTACTTGGGCTGATGGGGTAGTGCTTAATTTAACCATAATATTAACCTACGGTGCACCTGAACTGTATGGTGTGGATAGAAAACACAGGTCAGCTAAGGAGATTCCCTACCCCGCTGGAAACGGTAAAGATAAAGCAAGCAAAACCATATTATAGGTCACTGAAGGAACACTGCTGAGTCAGCAGCGAGCGGGGGAGAGAGAGAGAGAG
>CAFUXE010000345.1:126116-137904 GCA_903364295.1 Serranus cabrilla
TGCTGGTCAGAGTTTGACCCTCACAATGTGTACAGAAGTGAAAAGCCTGAAACTGAATCCCCACATTCCTCTGGCTTTATGACAAGTGAGCAAGAAATGCTGCTGCTCTGCACATGTCGTTCCATACTACCTCAGCCCAGCCTGCGATGCTGCCGTTTTACCTCCATTCCCCGAATAGCATGGCACAACAGATTTTCTCGGGGCAGATTCACACTGCATATTTTTGGACCACCCACCCAACTCCAGCAGGCAGCTTGCTCAATCCAAGTTTTCTCTCCCTCCCTCGGTGCCAAGGATTCCACCCTGGGCAGCGGGAAAGGTGCCAACCACATGCTAGCACCCAGTGCCACAAACACATTGTGGCAGAGGGGGAAAGCAATTCACCCACTCGCACAAATTAAGACTTCAAAGCACGCTCCCTAACGTTTATGTATAACTCTACCCAGTCATGGACCAATTTAGAGGATACCATCATCTTTTACAGTCTACCTTTGTCATCCTTTAAAGGGGAGGACGGGGTGTTTTATGCCTTTTTCCACAAAGCATTTTACAACCTTTAGGTTTAAATAATTGCTTTATAAATTGTTCATTTTATTACCACAATGAGATCTGTGACGTCTGTGGAAAGCCTGAATGAAAATGAGCGGAGTACATATTCAGAATAGTAACAGTTATTAGATCTACCATATTGTACAGCTAAGCAATACCAGCCTCACAACACAATGGAAAACAGCTGCAGAAGCATTGTCACATAGTCATGTGACCTCTGTTGTCTCCTCTGTTCAAGCCAAACTGGCTGAGGGCACCTTCTTAGCAATGAGCAGTAGACACCACAATATCATTTAGCTTGGGAGATCAATATGCACTTTGCTGTAGCTGACCTACATAAGTGGAGCAGCGTGGACCGTCGAAATCATTGGATTGCCTGTGAGGCTTAAGATCCGTGGAGCCCCGGTGGAGTCTCCATGGGAGTAGAGCACGGTGGTGTGAGGTTACAAATCTCACTTTTAAAAACATCACAGCTTCAAATAACTGGCCGTATCATTCTGACATACACCGACTGCCACAGAGAATCACCCCACCTGGAAAATTATCACAGACAAGTCAAGGACACTTCAAGAATGCATGTCTCTGCCAATGTAGAGCCTTACTGATCAGACTGTACGCTTTTCGCAGTTTGCCTAGCAACAATAATAAATAAAAAAGAGAGCAATCTTCAAATCACCTGTCCTTAGCCCAACAGTTATCTTGCTGTAAACTCACAGATCTGTAGCCTTTTTTTCTTTCTATTGGTGGACAGAGGGCACTTGCTCTGCCTTGGATTGAAGGTGAGAGGTTGTTCTCACATAGCATGTTTGACATACGGAAACAGATCTCTGTGGGTGCATTAAACATTCAGAAAGAGGAGAAATCACAGAAGTACCACCAACTGGTCCATGAGCTTCGCCTGGATGATGGTCAGTTCAAGGCTTATTTTAGCTGAGCCCGACAGATATATTGGTTGACTGATATTATCAGCCGATATTAGCCTTTAAAGGCACATCAGTACTGTGTTTTTTTACAAAAATGTTGCTTGGCTTGATTTAGAAATGGTGTTTGCTATTCATTTTTTTAGTAATTGCTTTAAATAGTTAGCAACTGACTGACACTGAACCGTAATGATGCTTATTTAGCAATTTATTTTATTCCTACTTCTCTCTATTTATAGAAGTGGCTGACAATGTAACTCATTGTTTGTATAATGTACAATAATATATAACAATTTGAAATATTATCTAATAGTGTTTTATGTTTGAGAAAGCTCTCAGACTACCTATGAAGAATGAGGGAAAAAATCAGTGCACAACCCAGCTAAAAAAATACTACATCAGTGGCCATATCTGTAAAATACGCATATCAGTCCTGCTCTATATCACAGGATGATTCAGGGACAGTTTGACATTCTGCTCTCCTATCGTCTGATTTGACAATAGGAAATTTGGATGTGGGACACTTTTTTGCTCTGAGTTGAAGTTTTTTCTACTCAAGACGTTTAAGGGTCTCCTGAAAAAAAGTGAGCCATGTAAAGGAGAAAAGAGCAAGGAGCTTAGCAACGCAAAAGCAAGGGGCCAACGCTTCACTCTCATTAAAAACAATTACAAAAACCCGCCCCAGGTTGATCGGCCCCTAAATGTTCCTGAATGTTACCTTTGAGAAGCGTACTTTACCACAGACATTCATCACAGACTGGACATCTTGATAGTCAAACACTAAAGGTGCAAGTTATCCCAGAGCAAATTTGGGCTCAATATCATCAACAAACAACTGTGACATCATGGGAATACCTCCAGTTGATCCCGAGCAAAGCCGGCATGTTAGCTTATATCTGACAGCACTTCTCTTCACTGTTAAATCGTCAACTCTTTAATGACGAGCACTGTACTTGGATCATTCTACAGTTGAACCACAAAAGGATTCTGTGCAGGCTGCTGTTAACAAGACAGGACCTACTCTTGGCCCAGATAGATGGGATTGCTGATTTGAGGTCAGCGAAACAACACAATGACAACATGCCTCGAAGCAGAGAGGGAGTAAATACTCCGGCTCCTCCTCTTCCATGTCAGAGCCCTCTCAGCTTTCCATCAACCGTCTCTGCCGTCCCCCCTCCCCTCCTCTCCTCGCTGTAAAAACCTGGCCATTTCCCCACAGCTCATCCCTCACGCCCACCCAGGACCTGTCACACTGCTGTTTCCATGACAACACAAACGCAGAGACAGCAGGGTGAGATGCCCAGTGAGACAAGGCAAACAGATACCAAGGGGAGCGGTGCATCATGTCAAGAATACACTGTGGCCCTCATGCAGCATGTGATGGACAGATAACACAACATAGTCTGATCTGCTACATCTGAACTTGACGAGAAGCTGCATGGTTTCTTGTGTGTTTGTTTAACCTGCTTGCAGCCAAAGCCTTTCTAACAGTTTGGTCTAAATCATTCAAGCTTATATTCTGAAGTAAAAGATGTAAAGTGCAGTTTCTGCAAGGAATACTATGCAACGTCCTCATGAAAGGCCAGATTCCTGACAGCCTCTCAGCCCTGGACGTTGTCTTTCGACACTGCTTTTTAAAAAAGGGGCACAGGAGTAGGACATTCAAACGGGTACGGTGCTGTTCAGGAGCTGCAGAGACAAGGATGTCATTTTCCAGCCTGGTTCAAATGAGTCAACATAATGTTGTTAGCAAAGAGAAGTGTGTGGAAACGAGAGGAGCGGAGTAGTTAAAATATGATAAACAGAAGTGTACCTTAGACTTAACAGATTTCTACAACATGGCATTTCTTTCAATGGGATTTAACTTGTCAATTAGTATTTTTTTTATAAGGATATTAGAATAAATACGCCCAGTAATGAGTTTAGGGCTGCAGCTCATGATTAGCTTAATTATTGATAAATCTGTTGACATATTAAAATAGCTTGTTTTGGCCAACTAAGCCCCAAAGATATTTAATTTATCACAGAAGAAGACTAAGGAAAATATTAATGATTGGAATTTAATTAACTGACAAATAATTTCAACTGTAAATGAGTTTAAATGCCTAGAGATGAGTTTTGAAGACATCTGCTAATTCTTCTAAAACGGCTTATGGTTTGAATGGGGATTTGGTTACAAGCCTGAAATAAGTTCAGTTGTTCGGATAAGCTTAATACCCTAATAACAATGAGCCAGAATAACCTCATGTGATTTAGGTATTCACCCCCAACATCTGTGTCATGCATTTCGCTGTGATACACAAAAGGAGCATTTCATTTGAATTTACCGAACAAATCCTACACATTATCCCCAGATACTGATTTATCGGGGGATAATCTATAGCATCTAAGTGTAATGACATGTAGCTGGATTGGACTCCTGATATAGCACTCAAAATAACAATCAGTGTTAAGTATAATTCTCACTACAGCCAAATATGTAATTTAATTTGACATTATAGTGGGGCTGCAGTGCAAAAATCTCATTAGTGGGCTATTATATTTGGCCAACACTGACAGACAACAACCAAAAGAACTGGCAGCGTATGCTACAGAACAAGGGTCAGATGATTACAGTATCACTCAGGTGATGCAACAAGGCGAGCCTATCACAGGGCAAAAGTCAGTGATTACAAGATGAGAGGCTTGTCGACAAGTGCAATGAAAAGTACTGCTCTGTTTTATGAAATCGTGAACACGCACTGAACATGCGGAGTAGGCGACCAAAGAGAGCCAAACAACAATATATAAAGATGGGTTTGTGTGAAGGAAATTACAGGGCTCAGTGGAGCCCAGACTGAAAGAAAACAACTCAAGAAATGGATGTACGGATTGTTTCTGAACCAAGTGACATTATTCTGTCAAATACCTGTTGCTAGAGCCGTAGTTTACCATGTGTTCAGGCAGAGAATTACCTCTAAGTAACACCCATTACACCAACTGTGCCAAGTCAGTGTGTGAAAACCTCCAGCCAGTTATCCTTGTATAAACATCCACATACTTTCATACACGCTCACAAGAATTCCTGAACTGTCATCATCCAAGCAGTCGTTCTATTGCATTGTTAAGTTGAAATGAAACAAAACCATGTAGTGTACTAAAAGCCCCATTATATGGTTACGAACAGACGAGTATGCTTTGACCTTAAATAAAACATTCAAGTAAAAAACAGTACTACACACTGTAGGTACGCAGGATTCCATTTATACAGGAATGCATTCTTTGTAACTACGCTGATGCAGGTGTCATACATAAAATCTGCGTCCTCGTTTAACACGCTCAAAATTAAAATCCAGTTCGTTGTAGAGAAAATTGCACTGCTTGGCCTGTCCTTTCTTCCAAGGACGAACTGTTTTAGCCAATATCTACAAAATAATACTTGCAGAGAGCGAGTTTTGTTTCAGTACAACTTAAAAAGTCAATAACTTCAGGCACCATGCCTTAGAGGTAATATGCAGCACAGGCTGACAGGAGAGTGTGTTAAAAGTGGTTAACAGACAGCACAAGCATGCAGGTGAAAAGATATCCTTAAACTTATTTTTCTAATGTACTGTTAATAAAAAAAAATATTAACCACATGGCATCATAGTTTCTTTTAAACTCCTTGACTTTGCACAGGACTACCGGTATATCTGACAGAAATCCATCACATCTTCACAGAAAGCCCGGAAGTTGCAGCCGAACCGCAGCTGGACAACATGTCATGTTAAATCTCATATCAGTGATGTGACTTGAGTGCTGTGCACCATCAGGTGGGCAGAGTGATGTAACAGAAACTGCTCAACTGGTTCCACAAGATGCGTTCCTCCAGCATTACTGAGAGGAGCGTTGACAATCACTGAAATGGCACAAGCTGTCTGCCTGTATAGTCCTGAATCAGTCAAGCAGGAGAGCCCTTAAAAGGAGTGCAGTGCACTCTCAACACGGGCACAACAAAGCAACACACAAGTCAGACCTCCAAGCAGCATCCCCCATACAGCATGGGTGCTTTACATCTTCAGAGCATCTTCTGTATTCAATTAACGCTTCTATTTACATCTCCACAAAGAAAGCATACGTGCCTTGTAATTACGTTGCCACCTGATTGTGTTAAACATAATTATACGTTTTATGACGTTTTTGGAAAGCAGTGTCACAACAAACTGCAAGCACTGTTTTTCTCTTCCACGCTTGAGCGTAGAGCGAGACTGGGTTTATGTTGAGTGCGTGGCTCAGTCCAACTTTCTGAATAGTTTTTGCCAAATGTTTCAAGCTACTGGTTTATATGTGACAAAGTGCTCGCAATATAGCATGGCTGCTAACTAGCCCAGTAGTAGGGCACCTCGACATTGCATAGTAACACCAGCCAAACACAAGAGAAACATTAGTTCAGCATAAAATGAGAATGGTCCCTTGCAGCCTGAACAAATGCAGAAATTTCGTCAACTTACCTAACGTAGCAAGTAGCGCCGAGGCATGGTTAAAACCACAACAAACAAGGTTAACAGCCCGCTCAAACACATGGTGGTGAGAACTGTCCTGACTCACTCATATATTCTGACAACGACAGCCAGACTAGCCCGCAGCTAAACAGTTAGCATGCTAACTACGATCCTGCTGTACTGGCGAACTTCGTCCGGTGTTGTGTGCACGGTCACCCGCTCACTCAGCACAAAAAACAATGACATATGAAAGTATTGTGCACGCCAGATATCACTTTACATGAAACGTACAAGTGACCGTACTGCCGCTAAATAAAAACGGCAGATAAACATTGCAATAACTCGCTTGCAAGCGTGCTGTCTGAGCCGTCTAATTGAGTTTGCTGCAGAAAACAGTATTGACACAGGCAGCGGGCTTAGCCAAGAAGCTAACGCTTGCTAATAAGCTAACGCCGAAGCGAGAGCCTGTGCCAGACAGACACACAACCGAGATTGAAGACCTCGCATTGGATCATGGATTTCACAACGAAAACAACACGTCCCGTCTCAACAAGGAGCACCAACACGTGTGGCTACTTACGATTTAATACTTTCGGCTGTGTCCTCGTTGTTAAATTCCGTTTATCAGACGCCGCTCTGACCTTCGCGGTAGTGAAACAACATTTCTGCTGGCTAACTGTGCCGCCATGTTACTCCTGCTGTGCAAACCAATGCTGAGTGTTTATCTGGCTGGTAGCTGCTATCCTCCCCCACACCAAACCACATCACGGGGCTCCAGCAGTATCAACTCAGTACCGCCGGGGTTCGTGAGCAACCCTACGGCGATTTACCTGTTAGGATGACACGATACGTGATATTTGATCGAGCAGCATTCATTTGCTGACATTTAATCTGACAGTTACTTGAAAACACCACCGTGTCACGACTGTCAGTGGCGGCCAGTGTTTTAATGTTGTGGTTTAAAAGGTGGGCAAAGTATAACCCCCATCCCAACTCAGGGTTGCACATATAGGCGAGAAAAAGTGCAATTTGTGTACATTTACACCAGTGGGAATACTGCTTTTTTAATATGTATGTATATGAGATCATAAATATGTATGTCAACCTATAAAATTATGCGTGTCACCACTGTGTCGCAGATAAAAAAGAATGGTAAAATGAAGGTAGGTAAAGTTTCACATAAACACTTACAGTTCAATTTAAAACTAACCTAGTTAATATTAAGACTAGCCAGTTGCTATAATAGTTATCACTGACACAGTAAAAAAAAAATCCCGTTTTTCCAACAAACTCTATTTTGGCCATCATAATAAATGAATAAAATAAATAATAAAATTAAAAATACACATGGCAAGCCTACATCACAAGCTCTAGAAATATTTCAAAAAAAGCGTGTCCTACTTATAGGTACCTTGATTTACTGTGTGGTCAACTATCCATGGATCAAACAAGCAAGCAGGCGTGTTCTCCAAATCAAAGCGTGTGCGACAGCGCCACCAAGTGGTGCACAGGTATAACATCAACAGGATGGTTTCTACATGTTTTTATAAAGACTGTAGAGACCAGAAACTCCATGTAGACACATCCAACCACCACACCGCCATTTGTGTAGGTTTTTCTCGCAGTTGCTCATGTTTGTCTTTGTTTAGCTCAGGGCAGGACTTGTAGCTTTACACAGTGCAAAACAAATGTTTGTGTGTGTGTATTGTAAGTGGAGAAGGATTTGAAACACCATTCACACCTTCATGTTGGGGTTTAAAATGTACACAGTAACTGAAAATTTAACTGAATGAGTAAAATATGAAAACACAGGCAATTAAAGCATGATAGAGGCCTCTTTTTATTTATTTATTTATTTACCTTTCTGCTCTGAAAGTGGTGAGAAGAGGGTTATAGGGGACTCGTGTGACTTCTGTGCTTAATCCTGGCAACGGCCTTTCTACTATGACATGAAATAATACTAAAACTGAACATTTCTCTATTATTTTTTGTATTTTATTCCTGGCAATATCTGCAACATACAACAACTGCGATGACATGCTGTTTTTTTACATTACTTGCAGCCTATATGTGCATGTAAGAAGCAAATGCCACTATTATTCCATGCACACAACATCCCCCCATCCTTCTTGAGATTTCTTCCATTTTTTCCCCTTTAAATGATATCTTGGGGTAGTTTTTCTCTTATCCAGATTGAGGATGTCATATATTGAGCAGATAGAAAAGCCCCCTTGAGGCAAATTTGTGATACTGGGTTACATAAGTTAAAGAAAAAAAATACTTCCGAGTTCTTTTTTATTTCAATAAAACATTTTATTCCTCTGTAGAATAGATAAACCATCAGGACAAGTTGAGAAAACCAAATACTGCTGATATACTGCCCGAGGCAACCATGACTCACTACTGTGTACCTAAAATTAGCTAATGGGTTCATTCTTTACAATAAGCCCGTGTTACCTAGGTGATCGATTCTTCCAATACGGTTCACTGCACTCCATAGCTTCGTAAATTCATTTTATGGCATGTGAGTGAAAGGCATATATCAACAGTCAATCATTTGGCACAGTATAGAGTGGGGTAGGGGGGAAAACAGCCAAACAAAATATGGTTTTCTCATTCCCAGTCCGTGCTTTAAAAACAAATTATTCTTGTGGACATTTTAAAGGTAAGCAATAAGATGCAAGGCCAAACATATACAGTTAACCCATTAAACAGTGAATGATAAAGGACCATACGAGACAGTGATTCAATCAGACTCACTAAAGGAATGTTTTTCCTGGTTTTCCTTTCCGTCTTTTATAAAAATGTATCGCTCAGAGTGTGTTCGTTGATTGACAGTGTTATAGGCAGAACTGCAAGAGAGTCAGGGTCATTTCATGGCAAGGAATATGTCGGAATTACAAAGCTGCTGGGATGATTAAATGCTACATCGCGTTACTACGTCTTTGCTGGCAGTTTTGCACAATACTGAACCGTGAATCTACTTACAGTAATACAGGATGATGTTTTCCTTGGCTGCTTTAATACCCTTTTCCCTATTCTATCCATGAATGGACACTAAAAAACGTCATTTCCATCTTTAGCGGTCTGTTGGCCAGTGGCATGGTGAAAACATTGTCTTGCTGTGTAAGTTTAAACCATCTGTGGTCTGAATCCCAAAGACTGTATGCAACCTTCACAGATGGGAAAATAAGAGATATAAGGAAATTCATAAACTCCATACAATGTTTACAAATATCCCTCAAAAGGGGGACAGGAGCCAGTGGCAGAGAAGCAGAGCTGGGCTATCACTTATAAATACAAGGAAAAAAAGGAATAAATCACAAGCTGGAATACACAACATTTAGGAAAAAAAGCATGACATGACCTGACTTGGGAGAAACATTAAACACTGAATTCATCATTCCTGAAATGTTAAAATTACACACCCTGTACAAAACAATCTGTATCAATAGGCACTTCTTAAATAAGCTCTTTTTTTTTCATAGTTTATTTCGGAATTTGTTTTCTTTTCATTTGGAATGGCACAGCAGAGCAATGATTGTTAAATCAAGGCGTGCTGGACGACTGGCGACAAGCAAAGCTAAATGCATTCTGGCCCTTGAAGTCCAGCTGGGAGGTCGGTCCTGTGCGGGAGCTGAAAATGCATATCATGGTCGAGGAGGTGGAGGGACTGTTGGTGGGATGCAGCCGCGGAGGCTCGGGGGAAGATGGTTCTTTTTAGAAGGGGGTGAGAGAGGGGGCTGAGGTGCAATGTATTTATGATGACTTCTCTTTTCTTGCTCTGGGTGAATCAGCTCCGTGGGAGTTCACGCCATTTACTCCATTAGCTGGAAACAAAGGACACAACAAATATGAGTAAGAATAAGTATAAGGACACTATTATTATAAGAAAGATATGTAAAACTGTTATCATTACCAGCCATAAATGTAAAGTTTAAAGATAAACATATCTGATGTTTCTTCTATTTTATTTGATGTAATGTGTTGCTTTACTACACAGCACCATTGAATTGTACACAGGGCTTTCTATGACTGGTGCTCGTAGCTCACCTTTGTCTTTCTTTGATTTGCTCTTGGGAGGAACTTGTTTCTTTTTCAAGGTCTGAGCCTGGGCATGCTCTCTCCACCGGCGCAGCTGGAAGTTGATAAATTTCCACATCATGAAGGCCTGAGTGAGGCAGATGGCAGCCAGGACAGTTATCCTAATAGAGAGCGGAAAGAGTCAGTAAATCAGAAATGTAATAAAGAGAGTGTGTGTGGGTTTCACACAGTGTCACTGCTAAAAAATTAGATACACATTTTGACCTCTGTTAACCCTCTGAATTCCAAAGCACGCTAGTGGATTTGAAAGACATGTTTAAAAATCAAAATAAATAATAATTAAAAAAAACTATATCTGCAACACTTGTGGGCAATGCTGCAAATTCCAGAAACAAAGAAATTCAAATTCCATTTTTTTATGATTTGGGTCATTATCACTATGCAAAAGCGCACAAAACCCCTTTTAAAGTGCTTTCTTCTTCTAGTCATGATTGTGCTCTTTCCTTAAAGGTGCAGGACTTGTATATTGCAGTGAACAACAAGGCTGCAGAGAGTAAAACATGACAGGAGCATAAATTGTCCTGAAACTTCTGGTCCACCCTCAGATACTAATATCAAAGAACTAATATCCAAAGCAGCCAAACGAAGGCATAGAGTTTATTAATATACTTCTCCAGCATAGTCTTTTGTTTTCTCACCATCCCACAATATGTTTCAATAATCCAGTGAAACAGACGTGGTGTGTGTGTAAAGGAAACAGTATTGATATATTGTGGTTGCATTTCATTCTAATTTATTGGAGCTGGTGTTGGTGAACACCTCTGTTCCTGCTCTACAATGGAGCCCTTCCTGTATGATTGTTGAGCCTCAGTACTACATGCTGAGTGCAGAAATAAATAAGCTTGTTCCTTTATTCTAAGTGGCCAAGGTGATGCTGAAAGATTTGCCACATGGGAATTCAAGATGGAGAAAAAGTGTGAATCACTTGAGATTGCTGTTGCTTCTAGATATTCAGACCAGAATTTAAATAGTCCAGTTTCTCTTCTCAGACACACTTACCGAACAAAGATAACATTAAAGTTTCCTGCAGCCAAATCGAAGCCTTGATTGTCAGCGGTGGCGAGGCCGAAGCCCACGGTGAGGACGGACAAGGACAGGGTGAGCAGCCGTGCGAGGACAAACAAGACGGCCCATATGGAGAAACTGGAAGACAAGAGGACGACTTCTCACAATCACAGATTCAGTGAATTTCATAATGATTAATCACAATCATTCTGAGCATAACAACGCACCCTGTTTGTCTGTTCTCGTTGCTGAAGTAGATTAGACGGGAGACGTGGAACAGGAGCTCGACAAAGTAGTGCAGCACCAGCAGGACCAGACCCAGACGGTTCAGACTGGAAGACACAAGGACACATGATTCCCCTTTATTACAACTGACAGGAACAACACACACTGGACACTGTAAACCCTCTCCTGAAAGGCGGTGCACAAACACCGGAGCAATGCCACATGTTCCACACATAATTTGAGGCTTTTAAAGTGGCGGTTCTTACTTCAGAATGTAGGCGCCTGCAATGTGGACCAGGTACAGGAAGATGTACACAAGCTGGCGTGGAATATCCTCCTAAACAGTAAACACAAAGAAGAATGGTGAAAATATTTACCCTGCACGTGGAATTAAGCAAAGAGAGGACGATTCTTTCAAACAATGTAACATAATCAAGGAAGTCAAACAGGAAGTAGCCAAACAGACGCTACAGTACGTCATACTAGTCCAAAACCAAGGACCCACACACACACACACACACACAC
>CAFUXE010000345.1:138016-148052 GCA_903364295.1 Serranus cabrilla
CACACACACACACACACACTCTTACCTTCTTTGTCTTTTGGAAATACAGTTCTGGGAGAGCGTGTAACCAGTAGCCCAGCTGGCAAATGAAGAAGAATTTCATCTGGAATCTGAAAACAAGAATTACAAAATTTGGAACATTTGAAAAAAAAAAAAATCTATAAAGTAACAATAACACTTTCTCTAAATTGCACATTCCACAAACTTACGGCATCAGTGTATGGGGATAACCCTCCCACAGGGTGACAGGATTGGACAGGAGGTTTTCCTAAGGACAAAGATGCATTTAAATTACAATTATGGAAAGTTTTAAGGTATAAATCATATTTAGGGCTGCAACTAATCATAATTTGCATTGTCTGTCAATCTGTAGATTATTTACTTACTGTTTTATTGACCAGTTGTTTGGTTTATAAAATGTGAAAAAATATTGAAAAATGTTGGTCAAATGTCTTGTTTTGTTCACAACTCAGAGATATTCTGTTTATGGTTATAATAGGAGTAAAGGAACCATAATTTTTTCACTTTAAGAGGCTGGAATCAGAGAATTTTGACTCATTAATGGATATTTAAAACGTTAGCATTTTTTTATTTGATAGATGATAACTTACTGATCACCTCTTAACATAAATAAACAAGAAAAATGCCAGGTTGTACGTACAGAAAGCAGGATGCTTGCTCCCCAGCCGAAGGAGAACAAGTAGAAGGCGCTGAGCTGTCCGGACTCATTGAACTTGCTGTGCTTCGTTTTGGAGAAGTGCTTCTTCCTGTTGATTTTCTGCAAAGAAGAACAGCAATTTAAAAAATGCAGAACTGTCCTTTCTGAGATCAAAGTCTCAAGCTTGTGTCTCACTTACATCCAGCACGTACTCCTGGATGATGGCGTGCATGATGATGGCCACCAGCATGTAGAAGAAGGTGGTGGCCAAGTCCTTGATGCCATGATGGAAGTGGTTCACGGCTGTCTCCTCTGGGCCTTCAGGAGCAAATCACACAATGAGCATGAACATTTTTCTATTTCTACCTGGCAATTTGTTTCATTAATATCCACAATGAGATGTGCCCTGTGAAATCTTAAAGGGACAGTACACACCAAAATCTAGCTGTGCCATTTATCAATCTATACTGTTTTGGTGTGAGTTGATAAGTGTTGGAGATATTTGTCACAGAAATGTCTGGCTTTTCTATCCAGAAATCTGCTTCATGTAGGAACTAGAAAGAAAATAGTTCCGGCATGAAATGGATGACAAAAAAATCTATGGATTAGCTCGAGTCACCGGATCATGTTTTCCAAGATCCATTAAAGTCAAGAGTAGGAAGACATCTCTGCAGCTGATATTTACAACACTCAGCATCTCACATCTCATCTAGGTGGATAAATATGAAATGTGTACTTGGGATTTTGGCGTGAGCTGTCTCTTTAATATCCGAAACGTCAGATGTACCCAGTTCATTCTTAACATGAACTGTCAAAAGCCGTTTTAATGCAATCCAGCCAAGTGATTCACATGTTTAATAACCTTAAAGCCTGAGGTAAGGTGTGTGGATTAGTGAGTCTCGACTGTGCAGTGTTACACCACTTTGAAAATGCCAGACACACAGACTGTCTCGGCACAGTAGCTGTCTTTCTAAAGTTACATATTATTTATACAGCCTTCAACCTGGTGTCTGTGAACAGTGCAGGGAGCTGTGAGCGTGTGTTGCTGTGCTACAACTCATCACATTATTCACAAACAGTTTGTGAAAGCCTCCTTTGCTCATGGTTTATGCAACCACATGATGAAATCAGTCCAATGGTTTGTAAAAGTCAGCACACACACAGAGAAATAACAGTGGCCTTATTGAGTTTGTTTCACTTCAGAGAGATTCAGGGGCTGCATGTTATTTGTCTAATTAGATACATGCTGTAAATAAGTTACAGAGCTGTGGTAAGGTTTCTCTGATAAGGACTGAATCACCAGCTGGCAGCCTGCAAATCTCCAGCCTGTACTGCAGAGTATGAATAAGCTCTGGGGTTGTACATTCCTCCAACAGTATCTGAAGTTGGCAAAGAAATTGTTAACCTTGAGAAGCGCCGGACTTGGATTGAGAGGCCTATATTACACCTTAGCCCAAATTCACCCGACTCAACCTTGCCACAAGAGAACTTTATAAATCAGGCGGACTAAATTTAGCTCCAAAGGGAGAAAAAAAAAAAGCAGCTCTCAAATGGGTTTGTGTAAAGCCACGCAAGTACCGCTCCAGAATCTAAATGAGAGGCTTTCAGCAGGACAACTGAAAGAAAATACTGCATTATATGCTGAACACAAAACACGCAGGATTCATTCTAACACATCATTTGCTCTCACCATATATATCAGACTCTCAATTCAACTTACCATTTGTTGATATGGTGACATTGTACTGGACAGTTATGAATAGCACTGCAAACTTCGAGGTGACCTGTAGACAGAAAAGATGTATTAGCAATGCAAGCCTGCACACAAAAAAATATTTTTTTTTATAGTAGAATAAAAGAGCACTGCATTTATTCATATCAAGGATTCCCTGCGAGGCCAATAATGGAGTGACTGTAGCTATGACTCACATGAATGTTGAAGTTAAAGTGACACATTGGTTTCAATGTCACTGAATGTTTTATTTTAGCAATATATTAAGGCGATTTTTGGCAGATATTATGAAAAGCTCAGCTGAAACTATGAGAGCATATGGGAATTATGCAATAATGCTGTGACAACAGAAAAAAAGGTGATTAAGTACTACTAACGCCTTCTGTAGAGGTGTTAGGAATAGAATAAAAAGAAGAATTTAATAGAATGTATAAAATAATACATATCACTGTATGTACTATATTATTTATGAGAACTAATTATAACATTGTAACTTTAGTTTTTATCATGTTTATTCACTGGGTTGTTTCCATCTAATATTTTTTATTCGTACAATTTTTTCACTATTATTATGATATATTTTATTTTTCTTCTTATTTTCTATTAATTTAGACATTATGTGTTCATTCCATGTCATGCAATTGTTGTTGTAAAACGGTTTGTGCTGTATTTCTTTTATGAAAGGTGCTATGAAAATAGTTTGTTATAATTATTACAGAAATACTCATTGTTATATTGGGTTAAAATTAGTTTAAAATGATCCAACCGGCTAATGAATGTGTAGCGAGTAGAGTTGCATCAAGGTAATCAAATATTAAGGCTAAACAGGAAGTTGCTTACTCGTCCTTCAGAACAAAAGAACTACGTGGACAAAGAAAAATAATTAAATAAATAACAGACGCATTCACAGTTTATATAAATTGTCGTTAATATCTATAACTTAAAAATATTCATGCTTTTATGATGATAAATAGCTACGTTGCAACAATTGTTTCGAGACCGGAGTTTACTTTGTAGAACAAAAACAGGAAGTAGTTATAATAATCGCCGTGTTGACACTAATGGCGCTGCTTTTCACTGTGGATGAAACATGCCCGAAATGAACATAAATTTGGTTGAAAGTAGAGCAGCCTGCAGCACAGACAGGGTCACGCTGTCTGCACGGGTCCTGGTTGTCAGCCCGCAGCTTCAAGTTACATTTAAAAGGCTGTTTTTATCCCCGAGGACAACTTTCAGTTTTGGTGCAAGCGGGTTTGTGTGATGACAGCCCTCTCAGTCGTTGTATGATTGCCACGTAACACATTTACGTATAAACTAAGCAAGTCGGGAGCGTTGTAAACCAGCCTGCTGTAGCCACCGAGATCGATACAATGTTGCAACTTTGCAACACAATCAGATATTTTCACTCATAATGTCGCACATGAAAAATAAATGTGTTTTTATGTTCAAACCGCGGGCCTGTAGACGAAGAATTTGAATTATCGATTTCAACATGGGAAGCTGCCAGATGGACTGTTGAGTCCACGTTGCTTTAATACAGACAAAAACACATTTAAGCTTAATGAAAAGCTTATTAAAGGCTACACGATTTATTCTATAATAAAGTGGATTAAAAGCAAAAGCGAGGCCACCGTGGACATAAAACTTTCGATCACGAGAGGAAGTAGTAACAGAGATCAGACAGCCATGTCACTTTCCAGGAGAACAGATGGGGAGTACTCGGTATCCTGTCTAGTAGTAGTCTGCATCCCCGCATGACCCACGATCCAAACCCATTCAACATGTGGACCAGACTCACCTCAAACATCAGCCCGAGAAGGAACACCATAGCAACACAGGAAACAATATCTGCATGGTTCTGGATGACAAACTCATGGCTCAGCACTGGCGGATTCTTGTTGGTCTTTTTTCGGATCCCCATGTCGACACGATTCGATCCCAACTTTGTGCTTTTACGCAGCGCAGTTGTAGTCGGTTACTATCAGGTATTAGAGTTATCCCTCAGTAAAAGAACGCTCAAAGCTCCCTCCTGCTTCCTACAAGCGAAGGGCCAGGCAGCAATTGAATGGCGTGTCACTCTTCTGCTAGTGGGAGGGTCCACGGAGAGAGGCGCTGCGCCTGACCAACGACTCTTTTTACGCACAGGAGAGAAACAGCTGGGGCTCTTTACCGCTCCCTAGAGGTTTGGAGTAGAAGTGTTGAATATTGTAAGCCTGTAGATAGTATTTTCTTTCACTTACTTGACATAAAATTCCTTTTTTTGTAGTTACTGATCCAGAACTTAGACTCTAGTTTCACACCACTTAATTAATTGGAAACACAACATGATCATTTATATTAGTTCATGTGAATAGAATCTTAGCCAAAGCTGACCAACTCGGTTACAGCCAGCTACAGCCATCAAGTAGTTAGCCTAGCTTAGCATGAAGACTGGAAAAAAGGTACAAAAAAAAAAGAGCAACTAGCCTCTTTAAAGCTCACCAATTAACATGAGGTGTGCTTCATCTATACAAAACTGAATTGGAAAAACTGTTTTACATGGGGATAACAAAAATACAGAGTGTCTTGGCTTTTGGTTGTCAGCCAACCTCAGGGTGTCAACAAGTCTCCAGAAAGTTACCGCCCTGTATTAACTGATTCATATTTACCGTACAGGTATGGGAGTGGCATCGTTTTATTATCTGACCATCTGTATGAAAGCAAATAGGCCTATTTCAAGAAATAGGGGTCAGATTGTAGTACGACTTTGCTGATGGGTACGTTACTACTTCAGGATGCGTACACAGCACACATAGTGGGAGAGTATGAGTTCAACAGGGGCAAACTGCCAAATCCAGCCCTGAGGTCAGCCTGCAGGTGAGAATTTATGTACCTAAACAACACACATTATTCTAAGAATGAACTGATCTTTGAACTGAGTGTATTTGTGAATGAAAATATGATGAAACTCAGGGATCTCTTTACTTATAGCTGCACTTGGACTCTCATTAAGGGCTGCCTTATTTATTTGAACACACATAAAGAAATACAACATATTCAAATTTTCATTACATAAAGTGTAGCTACCAGCTGGTCAAAATAGTGGAACACTTTAACATTTTACTTGGGCCCAGTTATTGATAAGACCCTAACTTGTAAGGTAAACTAGAGCCAATCAGCAACTGTTTAATTAGAGAACGGAGGAGTTTTGGACTCAGCCAGTGAATACTAGAACTGGCACACAGAAGCCTGGTTGAAAGTGTTTCATTATTTAACTTCAACTCATGGTGTGGCAACCTGGATCCAAAGAATGAAAACAAGCTCGCTAGGGCGGTTAATATTACTGGCAAGGTGATGGCCAACCACAGAAACAGCTTGGCAGCATATTTGACGGCAGTGTTCAGAAAAGCCAAACAAATAGTTGGAGACAGTTGAGTTCACATCCATCACACTCTGAGTCTCAACTGCTCCCATCTGGCCAGCGATTTAGGGTACCAAGGGCCAGCCGGAATATTTATTAAAAGTCATTTATCCCCATTTATGTAAATTTTGTGTCATGTTATGGCAGCACAACATGTATAAGAAGTCATGAAAGTCGGTTTTCTCACTCAGCAATGACTGAAACGGCAACATTTTGTAGGTTATATTACTTAAAAAGAAACCACTATTAGTCATACCAGACCAAATAGGACGGTACTGAATTGAACAAGGGTGTGTGTCATTAATTTAACATTTATTTTATAAGGGCAATAATGTTTTATGTCTTTTTTCAAAGATTTATATAATTTAACCCTAAATTTGTATTGCCTTTAACAAAGAATATACAACAATTTTTATATTAGAGTATTTTAGGTTTATATTGTGTGTGGTTTGATATTAAGTGCACTGCAGGGATACTGATCTCAGATAAAGATATTTCTGCTCTTACTGTAAGGACTTAGATTACAGGAAACACAGTGTGAGAAGTGTGTCCGCTCTGCCCTCAGAAGACACACCTCTCTGTGTTTCACTTGTAAAATGAAACAATATGTCCGGGGTTCCTGGGGATTACATCTCATCACTGACTGGCTGGAGCTGAAGTCATCAGAAAAATGTCTGGACAAGGAAGTTAAAGCGTGATCTGTCACCGAGGATCTCTCTCTCACTGTCACACTCACAGGCACAGGATCTATTATGTAATAACATTCCTATCATGACTATGTTAGGTCGCTGTTCTCACTGAGGTGGAGCTTGTCACGGGAAAAGGAAAGAAAAGAGAACTGCTGCATGCAGAAGTGTTTGCTGCTGTAACCGTACACAGCTGTCTGCCATGGACACAATATGCTAACTGGTAAGTTTGATTAAATATTATATGCGCTAATAACTTGTGTAATTTAAGGCATAATGTGATCAAATTGTGGTTTTAATATGAGCTCAGATTCATTAAGAAAGAACTTTATGAAAATTAAGATTCTTTCAATAAATTAATACAAGTATGGCTCTATTTTATTGAAGTGATATAGTCAGAAAATAAGTCCTGAAATGCCTTTATGTAAGAAGTGTTAGATACATAATATGTTTGATAACAGTTCAGAAAGAACATCATGTATCATTTAATCATTCCTGCTGATAACGTCATTGATAACTTCTCTATTACGTATGCCATTTATCAGGACTTCTCATAACACAGTGTTTATGATAGGGTTCAAAGGTCAGGAGACTGTGACACAGCAGGTGACTGCAGTCACGCTGCATTTCAAAACCGTCATAAGAAAAGATTTGTGGTCAACCTGCACAAGACCTCACCAAAATGTTTGCACATGATGAGAACGCCGTCATCCTCATGATACTTCCGTCACATTTTCATGCTGCAGGTTGACCACGATGGCACCTGAACTGCTGGGATCCAACACCAAACTGTCCACAGCTGCTTTTCTACAGAGCACTCAAAGCAAACCGAGGCAACAAGCAGCCACATCTGAACCTTCATCACTTGGTTGAACTTTTTTGATAACAACATGTTCCAGTCGGACAATCAGTACACTAAACTGCGATGGTTATTAACCATCGCCGGACTCTTTTTGTACGTGCTGGACATTTGGACAGATATCGGACTGGCACTTAAATATTTTCAGGAGAAACATTACGTGTGGACCGGACTGACGGTAATGTTTGTTCTGACTGGGCTGCTGGTGACACAGATCTTCAGCTATGCTTGGTACAGGGATGACATGAATGATGTCATGATGAACCCTGAGGGGAAAACAACCATATCAGGCATGGCCAAAGGTGGACTTGCTGCCCTGCACGTCTTTGGCATGGGAATCTTTACCAGGTATGACTGTGATAAGAGTGCAGCAGCTTAAGAAAACACTGACCCTTGCTATTATATCTGTAAAATTGCATGCTCGTGTAGCTTAAAATAAGGAGTGCCTGTATGCTGTGACTCAAATTGTGCAGTATGTTAGCCTTGCACAACAGCATGGCATTATGGAGTGCGCAAACTGGAATAACCACATTTAAGACGCAGTGTACTCTGTGATGAAAGCTTTGCAAATACATCATAGTCTGTGCAGCAGCAAAATACTTCCAAATGCATTGCACCAACCTGTCTGACTTAAAATGTGTTTGATCTGTTGCTAGGTATTATCACCTGCTGAAAAAAGGTTTCAACGTGGTTTGGAAAAACTCCTGCACAGAGGAAGAGAGGAGAGATGCACACCACAATCTGTTCTGCCTGGCTACTGATCTGAGCATGCTCAAACTGTTCGAGGCCTTCCTGGAGAGTGTCCCCCAACTCCTTCTGCAGCTGTACATAGTGATGGGCCACCATGAGTGCTCATTCATGCAGTGTGAGTAGAGGCAGGAAGTGACATATTTATGTATTTTCTGCATCATTATTTATAGCGTCTGTGCTTTTCTTTTAGATTTATCCATGGCCTTCTCCTTCTTTAACATTGCCTGGGCCTTGGTCGACTACCGCCGATGCCTGCGCAGATCCCTCCCCCACATCACAGAGATGCCCTCTGGTCTCCCCACAGCAGTCTACCTCCTCTACAAACTCTGCACCATCACCAGCCACATCCTCAGCTACACCCTCCTCCTCATTCTGAGCCCCTACAGCGCAGTAGCCCTCACCGTCCTCTGGCTGCTGGGGACAATCTGGACACATGTGCTCCAGACCAGCTTCTGCTCATCCAGAGGGCTCGAGTTCCTGTACCGAGCAGTCGTCGGCGTCATCCTCACATTCACCTTTTTTAACGTTAAGGGACAGGACACCAAAGTAGCTATGATCTTCTACTACGCTCTCTATACCTTGATAAACATTATGGCTCCTTCGCTGCTGGTTGTGTTGAAGCCAGAGCTGCAGATGGCCACGTTTCTGCTGACGGTCAGTGGTTTAATCTTTGGAGGCTCAGTGCTGGGGCTGGTGTGTCTCGTGCTCTACTACGTCCTGCTGCATCCCAGAGAGAAGTGGAGAGAGGCAGATGAGGTGGACGACCTGGGGAAGGAAAAAGAAGTCACAAGGAGAATAAGGAACTTCCTGCAGCCTTGATGATCATTTTCTGAGCCTTTGGAAGTTAAATACTTAAATGCAATATAGTCGAGTATCTATTTATTGTCATTGTATTCCATATTTATTCTTATCATATCTTAAACTATCCATTAAATGTAAAGTAATCAAATCCAAACACTGTATATTTTTGTCAAAATCATTTCACAAAGACACAATAATAAGCATACATTTTATTTTTTATTTTTTATACTTGCAAACTGTCTCCGTTTTCAAACCATGTTGATGTCAAAACTATAAAATACAGTGAAGTTTACAACCGTGATTCCAAAAAAGTTGGGACATTATCTAAAACCTAAATAAAATGAAAAGTGATAATTTCCTAATTATTTATGACATGCATTAAATTGAAAACTGAACAATATATTGTATGTTCAAACTTTTGTTTTTTGTAAATAAAAAAGTCTGAATTCTATGTATTCTGTTTTATGCATATTTTGGAATCAGGGATTTATTTACCGTTTAGTAAAATCACGTGGAATGCCTCAGCAGGATACTATTCAGTGGAAATGAAGAGACTTTTCTTCAACATCGCAACACACATGTGGACCACAAGGTGGCGTTATTGTCTAGGTTAAACATTTCAAAGTTTGGTTAGGTTCTACTGCTGGATCCACATGAAAAGTTATTCTAATTGTATGATTTATGTAATTCTTTAATTAGATTGTTGGAATGCCTGTTAGTTGCTTTTCACCCCAACCTCACATTCTGGTTCTTTTTTTCTGACTCATTTCACCTATTTTTCTCCCAGAATGTCTCTTTTGTTTAATGATAATAAAATAAAAATTTAAGTTCAATTAAATCCCCACAGAAAGATTAAAGCTCACGACAATCCAGTAGAATAAATGTTCTGCAGCACAGGCCTGAATATAGTTTCTCCTGCTCCTTAACCACCAGCTATGATAAATATCATCTGATCTAGTAATCCTCAGAAACTCAAAGGTGGTAACTAAACATTTCCCTCTCCTCCGAAATGATGAACACAGGAGTCGTGGATGAGCTAACTAGAAATAACAAACCAGAGCTAATTTTGTTTTGACTACCAGCTGAAATATAGTGTGAGTGAAGCCTGAGAGCTGAGGACGCCGTTTCTTCCTGGCCGGGGTAGGTGAAG
>CAFUXE010000345.1:148069-161464 GCA_903364295.1 Serranus cabrilla
TGCTCGCCTGGCCCAGTGTGAGCTCACCTGGGAGGAACGCTGACAAACCGCAGGGTCCAGAGAGCACCATGGTTGCTGGCTCTCAAATAAACGCAGCCTTTCCCCGTCTCTCCCCCTCTTCCTTTAATTCAGCCAAACTCTGAGCTTTTTGACTTGTTTACTCCAAGGGGCCACTTTAACTTTCATCTGTCAGTTGTGCTCTGTCAGAAGCACTCCATAAAATGACAAATTTAAGTGAGGAACTTGTGTTGGAGAGGAAATGAATCACTGCGAGGTAGTTACCGCACAGAATGCAGTTTTACTGTGAAGCTCCTGGGGACAGAATTAGACTATTATGTACTCAGTTTTATTAATATATATGTAGAGAAAGCGACGTTATTTGTTCCATATAAATAGCAACACATCCTGATAGCTTAACTTTGTAACCAAAGGGAGGATAATGCACCACTGCACCTGTAGGCAGGACACATCATTAGGGAGAAAATAAAATGACTTCATCCTTTGCATTTCAGATGATGGATGCTCCCCTCTCTCCCTTCCACTGTATATTTCCTCGGCTTCAGTGGACTAATGCGGTGTAAACCTGCCAAAGGGACTTTTATTGGGAGAAGATGCATGTGTCCCAGGCTGGAGTCCTAAGCAGTCTGTCCCTCTCTGTCTTCCTTTGCTTTCGTGGAGCTACACATACTTCTGGCCGTGACTCACCCCTGATAGCACTGCCAGGGAACAGTCACAAGCCATTGGGATGAAACGTGGTGAGTAAAGCATTACCTCCCTCTCTGTAGGAGAAAACAAGCAGAGAGAACTCTGGCGTTGACAACCTCTCTGTAATTTCCACTTCTGGCACTGAGAGCTTTATCCAGTAATCTCTCACTCTGATCTCACTGTAATGCACCTCCAAGAAGGGCTGGAGAGCATGGTGAGAATCTGAGAAACTAATAGCAAATCAAAGATGATGATATGTGACAGTGCAAGATGAATCTCCAAAGGCCTTTATTTTTTGCTTATCCAAGGGCAGAAACCACTGGGTGCACACACAAGGGGACAAATGTGCAAACACAAAGTTGTGTCAACTGACGCGGCCGCCACTGTCAGCGGCTCACTTTTGTCTGATTGAATGGCGCTCAGTGTCCGTATAAACAACCTTGACCTCTCTGTAACCATCACTAGCTTTTCACCAAATCTTATCTTTTTGTTTTCCATCACCACATCCTGCACAGCCGGTCAGGAGGGGGGCATTCCTGGCGTACGCCATCCCCACAATTTGTATAGACACAATAAACCCAGAAAGGCAGGCTGTTTTTCATTAGGGCTTCAAAGTCCATATAAACCATGATTAATGAAGTCCTGAGATGTTGTATGTCTTTAATTATTATGACTTGACTGCTGCAGCAGTGCCGCAGATGCATTAGCAATGTTGGCGATCTGTACACGTCTGCCTGGCTCACTCTGACATGGCAGCTTTGCTTCGTTCTTGGAGAATTCCCCGAATGTGGAGGAGGAGGACGGGAGGGGAGTGATAGAAACCCCTCCTCCCCCACTTTTTTTTTTTTTGCAATGGCACAGAAGTTTCTTTAATCACTGTACATGCACTCTTACAAATGAGTTTGGGCAGTGACAGATTGGAGAGCAGGCTGAGGATAATTACATGCAGTGGGCTGGTGTGTGATCACAGCATGGCATTGCGTTACCCAAGGGGCTCTGTAAATAAAGTCCTCATGCAATGAATGAGGATATTGTAAAGTGCATTATGCTGGGCACAATAGCCCCACCATTGTTACTATATGGATTTCTGTTCCAGAGTAGCTGTTGGTGTTGTATGACAAGAACTGCAACGGGGAAGTCAATCTAGGCTTAAGCAGAAAATATTGTGGATGAGGTCAGTTGTTGCCATAAATCTGACATAAGGCACCAATTACCCACAGTAACTAGTCATAGAGAGAATGAGCTTTAGGTATCTTTACTCTCTGGGACTTTAAAGGGACCCGATCATGGAAAATTATTTTTTCCTTTGTATAGAAATGTATCATCTCCGGAATTAATAATTAAAATTAATAAGTTGCCATGTTTGTTATTTACATCCAGCAAACCTGGTATTGCTAAATGGTTTGAATTCTCTGGTCTGCCCTCTAGTGAAAACTTCCAGCCAGTAACAGCAAGAATATCTCCAGATTCAATAAATACATTTTGACAAGCATCACATAGACTTTTATTGTTATCTTAAACTCTATTATGTTCAAATAGGCAGACACCACCATTAAATGTAATCAGGATTTTCTAATATGGATTTGTTACAATAAATAGATGATAAAAGGCATAAAAGTTTACCATGATAAAAACTGCTAATCAGCACTAAAAAATAAACAGTTAAGGCTGATGGGAATTCCATTGGTTGTACACATTTCATCCTTCAGAAGGCACAAATGCATGGACAAAATTCCAGAACAAACCTGTCTCTATTTTTGGATAGAAGACCTGACATTGGTATGGTTTACACCAGAAGTCACGTGGAATTGGGCAAATATTGTATTTTCTAACCCAGTATTCATTGGAAATTCATTTTTTGTGCATTCAAAGCATCACATTGATGTAATAATTGCACATACTTGATTAGTACATTTCCATATCTTCATACTGCACTTTTCATAATTAAAAAAATATAAAGGCTGTTACAAGCAACTTTGCATCCAAACATTCCTGCTTTCATCACATTATTTCTACTTTTCCAAACATTGTATTTGGGTGCATTCCTAATACATATATAGTGCACATATACTGAGCTGGTTCTGGTGGGGCCAACTGACCTTTAACTCCAGGTCAACTAACTGCATGATAGGATTAGGTAACTGGCAGAAAAAATGACCCAATATACACATGTTTGTTGGCATGAAAAGGCTCCAGAATTTGTATTACCCTCAAACATGCACTGAGAGCACTTACACCTGGGAGCTGCCTCATAGTGTTGTTCCCATACGCAGCTCCATTTGGGGCAGTTGGTGTTTAGCACTATTTAGGAAGGAAAGTGTGGTAGTTAATCCCTTCTTTCTTACAGATATTCCCAGCCAGCCCATGGATCCAGCCTGGGACTTACCAGTAAGTAGTTTTAAGTTAGTTTGACATACTGTAAAGGATTATTTTATCTGCAAAATGAATTCAAAAACAGTTCTTATTTGCCAATTAACATAAAATAAATGAATTACAAGCCAGTTTCTTACCAACACGCCGTCTTAACATATAATGAGCCATTTTCAAACTGTGGGAGTAATTAAACAAAGTGTGCTCTCCACTCTGCTCCTCGTCCAGACACTGGGACTCAGAAACAAAGAGCAAAGAGGAAGCTCATTTGTATAATCCTCATTTAGCGCAGCCGGTTTATGTTTCACAGTCATGGACTGAGCACTAACATAATAGTGCTACCCATCCTAGCCCTCACACACACAGTCTCTTTCACACAGATAGAAAACAGAAGCCATGTTTGTGTTGGGCACGCTCCCACAGCACACAGGATGATGGATTATAGAGTGTTCCTGTTTATTTATGCTGTGCTGGGTAGAGGAATATGGGCAAGGACCTCATGCATACAGCCTATGTATGGCAAATACAATCAGCCGTAAAATAAGATTGCATATTATGAATGAGAAATGGGTTCACACATGCATACACATGAAAAGCACTGGGCCGCAGTCACACACAAACACACACACACAAACACACACCCGTCTTTTTGCAGGGGAAGCTTGTCTTGATTAACCTGGCCGAGGGGAACCCGACATGTTTTTCCTTTTACGTCATGGGCTGTTCTCAGAGTGGCTCAGTGGAAGCCATCAATTCTAGTTTGTCTGCAGTTTGTCTGTTTGAATTTTTTGCTAATCTGTATTATTCATTGATGGCCTGTTGGCCTCGTACGGGAGGCGCTGAGTGAAGCCTGTCGTGGTATTTCTTACTCAGACATCATACATCATGCTTTCTTTTTCTTTCACAGAAATATCTCAGCTGAACCACCTTCTGCCCTCTGCCTTTAAGAGTGAAACTTGCTGGTAGTTTAAAGGAAAATGTTGTACTTTGCCATAGATTCTGCTGCTAAACAAGAGCCAGAGAAGGAGGGATTATCAGCATGAGCCATGAAAACAGCAAGGAGGTGCACAAAGCATCTGTGACTGTGTGACTATGGGGGACAAATGCTTTTCTCTCATGCAGCTACTCCCTGAGCTGCGTACACTACAGCTTATCACCCCCTTGACAATTTTCTGTTTCTCCCAGTATCAGAAGGCGCACAGATCTTGAGTGGAGGAAAAGATGCTATGCCTGATTATAACAAGAGGTCACGTCTTTGATGCTGGTACGGGGAAATTTGTTATATGTTAAGCCAGTGCTAATGTGATTATGGACATTGATCCATTAAATCTACTGTAAAAATGCAGCCCGCACCAGTTTTGAACTTGATACCGAGGAGAAATATGAGAGGTTCTGTGAAACATTAAAGACGCTTTGATGTAATATTTAACCCATCTGCAGTGAACGGGGGGAAATGTCCATAAAACGCATTTTGGGCCAGAGTAAGAGGGACAGGCCGGTGTGAGAAATGGGATGTGTGATTTTTCCTCCGGTCTCTTGCGGTGCCGTCGCAGTGTGGGCATGAAAAGGGGCAACTGCCTGACACGATTACCCTGGAGGACGTTTTATCAGGGCAATAAAATCAGGCTCTCTGTGGCTGGAACTCCCCCGCCCACCAGGATCAGCCCGAGTCTCAGACTGTCACCCTCACACCTCTACTGCCATGGGAAATAAGTGTAAAGTTTACCCCAAGTTTGCGCTTAATGCACAAAGCAGAAAGCAATGCACCTCAAAAGAAAGTTTGTAGGCTGATTAGTGTACTGCGTAACAGACAAAACATACAAAATAGCTACAAATAAAATGCTACAAAGTGCAGCCAAAATGTGCTCTTCAGGTTTGTTTCTTGCATGAAGAGAATAATCATTAATCTCATTATTTAAAGCTTTTACTGGAATTAAATGTAGGATTTTCTCTTATTTTCTATGTGTCTATCTTCCCATCTATTGCTTGTACATTAACTAATTTACAATTTAATAGAATTAAATGTCTTAAAGGTAGTTTAACTACATCAAATCAAATTTCACTAGTATCAAGTGATATCAGGGGGTCATTCCCATATTCCCAGGGTTCTCTGTTCCCAAAGTCTTATGTTCCCCAACTTTAATATGACCCGAACACAGTAGGAAGGTAAATTTGTATTAACAGAATATAGAACTTGGGAACCTATGTTGCTTTCCATTTCCAACGGAAATTGGAAGTGGGAGCTGGGAATGACATTCAAGTTGACGGTGTTCCAGTTTAAGAAGTCAGAAAATCGTTATTTTATGTGGTGGGGTTTGCCCCTCACCAGGTTATCCATTGTAAGCAGTAACAGTTGATATATTGTTGCCATTTTTTTGGGCTGGAATGAAGCTATGACACACAAGCTAGCTAACTCGGTTAGCAAGGGACGAACGTTCTTCTAGCCAAACGCTAAAAAAGACATTTTTAAGTGACCAAAATGTGACAATGTGATGAAGTAAATACACACTGTGCACTGTGGTAGTGACCTGCCAATCATACGGTAACCACACCCTAAAACTAGTCTATTTTACTCTAAACAGGACCAAGATGAACACTTTGCTGTATTGAAGACTTGAAACTACCAATTGAGACCATAAACTCATTATGAGGATGTTAATTGAGGTAATAAATCAAGTAGAAGTAGGATCATAGCCCTATTAACTTACATACACTCAGACTTCTATTTGTTACTAGAGGAGTCGCCCCCTGCTGGCCGTTAGAAAGAATACAGGTTCAAAGCATTTCCACATTCGCTTTTTTAGCTGATTTCTTTCTCCACTTTTTTATGGTTTAGTGACAGCTTCATTATTCATAAGCAATGACGAACTGAATACCAATATTTGTTCATTAAAATGTATAGTTTTCACTTATAGACAACTACTTTTAGCATTAGCTAAGGCTAGCCATGGCTATTTCACCCACTGGCTTAAATGTGATAGCTTCCTTGTCTCAGCTTTCTAGTTGGCTTTCTTTCTGTGGCACTCTTTCAGTGCACAGATTACCAAACCAGAGTGTAGTTAATGCAGACATGGCAGCAATACAAAGCCAGAATGCAGTAGCTAACTGCATAACCAGAGTGCACTGTGGTTTGACTTTCCCTTTTTTTTGGCTCCATTTGGTTGTAACTGCACATTTAAAAGCTGCTCTCACACATTATACATTTTTTATGGCATATTTCTTGTTGTAAAACACACGTCATATTATGACCAAACATGTACTGCGTTTTGCCACTGCTTGTAGTCCAGACGTGACCAAGGTCATCACTTCATACCTCTAAAAATATTGAGGACGCAGAGAGTAACTGAGGACTTCAGCCATGTCTTTACCAGACCATGAGGAAATGACTTAATTCAATTGTGGGTTCACAATAATTCCTAAGAGGGTATCCCATTTTTTTCAAAGTGTGTCTTTCTCATCTTTGTAATTGTAATTTGTTCAGGACATTGGATCTGATCACATATACTGTATGAGACGACCACCAATGCACTGTATGAGGTAGTCTTTAGTTTTATCTGATTTCATGAGCCTGCCATGAACATTTAATGCTGTTAATGCTGCAGTAACAATGCAGCACTGTCTGCGATCAAACAATTAATGATTGATTGTGAATTAAGCAGGTCTCAGATGATTAATTATGTCTTCCTCTAGGCCGGGAAAGGAAAGGAGAAGAAGACAGAAATGCAGAAAAGGCTCAGATGAATGCTGGTGTCTGTCCATGTTGATTTGGGTGTCAAAAAACTGTCAGTACTGCGTCTCGTTGGGATGTCCACAGTGCACGGCCTTTCACTCCGGCCCATAATGCAACAAAGGTGTGGTGACTGAGTAATCTCCTTAAACAGGCTCCCTGGCAAAGCCCCGGGTTCACTCCTGGGCCCCAGAGTCTCTACCAGAGGAAACTACACCCCCCTCAGATCCCAACTCAGATAAAGCACACTGATGACATCACCGTCTCCCCTGTTTCTTCTTCTTCTTTTTTTTTTTTTAACATCCCAGGGGTCCTCCCTTATTAGCATGTGCAGTGTAGCGGGCAACAGGAATAATAATGTGTTCTCCCTCTGACACCGACTGAGCTATTCGAGTTGAAACCACAAAGCCCCAGGCAGCCGCCAAGCTAAACAACAGTCAGGGGAAGATGGTCAAAGCATCACAATTAGAGGCAGTTTATTTTGTATGCTGCCCATGCCAGAGGGATCGCACACTATAATTTGCGCCAAACATGTTTCAGAGTTTATGTTGTTGGAGAAATCTGTGGAAAGTTTATGAAGCTTTCAGATAGAAGAGTGCGGTCAGAGGTGATGCTGGGTGAAAGTTGACCAGCATGGGGGAAATGATACAAGTGCTGTTTTACAGACATCTACTGGAGCTGGAGGAGATTCAACTGTGAAGTGCTTCCTATCTTACAAGGACAACAGGGAACTCAAACAAACACTCCCCAAATGAGTCTGTGATAGCAGCGCTACCTTTGACTTATGATTATTATTGATCATTTTATGAACCATGTGAAGCAAAAGTAAACTTTATGCCACCCAAGGGTCCTGTCCAGGCCGGGCTCCACCGTATATACCCAGAGAGGGCTCCGAGTTCAAGCAGGCACATGTGGGATTTCCCCATACGAACACACACAAGCACACACATAGTCTCAGCATTATTATAAGCTCTGTTCGGGATTTTTGGCTTGCGTACAGCATGTTGCTTAAATGGCCCTTTGCTCCTCGGAATGAACCTTTCACATTCATTATGGTGGTGGTGGTTTTTAACCCTTTCTGAGAAGATTTTGGTTTTTTAGATATGACTAAAGCCAGAATTCCTTACTTGTCAACTGCAGTTGGGGAGAAAGACTTTGAGAAGATTTGTAACCTTTCTGTTGCCTTATTTTCTGTGTTCCTATTTTATTTTCCTCTGTTCTTGTTTTGTAAATTTATTTTGGAGGAAGTGAAACCTATGGTCAGAATGGCCTCTCGTGACTTTTGCCCACATCGGGCTCACTTCTATAGATTTGAGTGATTAAGTAATAAGTAGTTTAGTCAAGTTTTATTTATTTATTTATTTTTTTACTATTGGTTCAGAAACAGAATGCAGACGTAAGATTATTCACACTCCTGTTTACTGAATAATGCTTAAAAAAAACAATAAGGTGGGGATGAGATCTCTATTATACTAACTTCCATTACATCCCCCTATGCAAAAATAAATATACGGAGCAGGCTCGTATTTGATCACAATACAACATCTTAACAATTTTAACGTTCAAAATCCAAATGACTTTATTGGTAATTTTCTACAGCTGGAGACTGATATACATCGCAGCCCACCGGCTGATATCAGGTCGGTAGATGGCGGTATATGTACATGGAAGTCCCCCTCAGAGGCGGACGAGGCCCCGGCCTTCCAGTCGCTGGCTGCCCGTGTCTGAGCGAGAGGCCAGCGGTCACAGAGACACCTGATCCGGCCTCATTACCTCCGTCACCACTCCGCACTAATTAGCCGAGCGGCCAGCGCTCTGAAAGCAAACTGTCCTTTACCTAATGAAGTTTTTAATGAGCCTTTTAGTGTATGAACTGCTTTAAGACAATAATCCTGAAACTCATGTTATTTCCACGCACAAACAAATTACATGCACTGTTCTAAAATCTCTCTTTTTATTGTTTTAAAGCGATAACCGGAAATACAGACACTGATAATTCACCATCTAAATAATTTAGTAGAAAACGGACCGAAATGTAAACGATAACTTTTTTTTCCTGTCGAATATTGGAAGAGAAGATACAAATGAACACTGAATAATAATATTTTTCTTGCAGCAATAACGATCCGTTTTTAAAGCTTCTAATATAATAATTAACAGGTTTTAACATCGTGCTTGCATTTATTCCAAAAAATGCTCTTCATTTTGACGCTGTAATATAAGATCAAATTTTAAAAATAGCTTCAAAATAAAATGTCAAAAAGCGACAATATAAGAAAAAAATATATCATAATAATGATCATATAAAACGCTCAACAGAAAAAACTGAAAGAGTATAAATTGCGTAAACTGCTATTTTATTTCAATAATTTATCAATATATTATTTAAATTTTTATATCGACTCAACCTTGAATTAAAACCATTACTTTTATTATTTATCGTTTAAATTCAAGGCAGCATAGTAAAGCAAATATAAAACTATGAGCAAGTGTAGTCATGTTGTTTTATAGGAAATTATTATTATGATTATTGTTATTATTAAACAATACATTGTTAACATGTCGAAGAGGCTGAATAATTTACCACAATATTATCTATTGATTGAGTGTACAGAAAAGAAGTGATCCGCGCGCAGCTCTCCAGTGTGCAGCAATATGGCCTACAGTAAATGTCTCACTCAAAACAGCGCGTGATCAATAACCCCGGCGGTTTGGGACAGTGGGGGCAAGTCACATGACGGCAGATTCCAAGAGAGAGGCAGCAGGACAGGGCCAACCTTGACACTAAAAGGACTATTGAGTTTCAAGATAGCGAGAAGTTCAGGTTTCATACCTAAAATGAAGTGCCCACAATTAATGAAACCGGAAAATTACAGTTGGCTGTTGCTGGATGTCTACAAATCAAAGCTGTGGGAGCTGTGTAGATAAAGAAATGTGTGATTTCTTTCCTGCAAGGGCAGCAGAAGATAAGCAAATTTAAAAAGACTGCACTGCCACATGAATTATTCATTATTATAATTTATATTTTTTATGGTTTAAAAAAAAGGCAGCATCTAAAATTATATTTAAATTCCAATTTCTGACCAGATAAAAAGCCCCAAATAATTCAAAACAAATGCAAAGCCATCTAATGACTTTTCACTTTTGATTCAGCTCCAACACTAACACTGTCCTGCCTTCAATAATGTTCCCACCTGTCCTGGAAAGTGATAAAGCTCTTCATCTCACTCGCATGCTTTGCCAGGAAGTGACGGCCTAGTGCTCCTACTTAATGATTTCCACAGGATAGGCTGCGCATGACAGACGCCAGAGAATCAGCCCTCATCACAACACACACACATGCACGCACACACTAATACTATCTATCAGAGGGATACTACACTTGGTCCAGTGCGTCTCAGTCTTGCCTGTGTTTGTATAAGCTTGATTTTCACAACTGGAAAGTAATAGCCATCTGCCCAAGCAGGCTGGAGGGGTATCATGTGTGAGCAGGTAACCGATGGCTATTAAAATCACACACACTTGGTCCCGAGCTCCTCTCACTCTCTTCCTCTCTCTTGCACACACACACATTGCAAGAGACGGGGAGAGAGGAAGAAAGACAGAGATTAAATATAGTGCAGGCGCCGTCTGTCAGAAACCCTAACGCTGGCAGGACATACCAGGCAGAGGAACATGGCGCTGATGATGGTGATGATTTATGGTGTAATGTTTGATAAACGTACAGTACAAGAGGTTTGCTTCCGCTTTAAGGAGGCAGACATGATGGTGAAAGTGTACATGATATAGAAAGTTTTTTTGAGACGGGAGTGAGGCAGGGAGACAGATGCTCAGAGCCAGACAGACTGGCCAACATAAATCCAGCTCACACTGACCACACTGACAGGTGAGCGGAGTGAGGCAGGTCCAGGTTAGCTGCATTCCCAGGCTCCCTCTCTTCCCCAGGTAGTGTGGGAAGGCGACCCCCTATCTTCCCCTCTCGGCCCCGGCTCAAAGGGCGTGTGCGACCCCGTGATGACATATGACCTCTTCAATGGCCCTCCCGAGCCGCATCTGTCATTTCCCACAATCCCGCTCCCATTTTCATCTCAGGGTAAGCTCGAAATTACAGGAAAGAACAGTGGAAGCTTCCTCTTGCCACCAGACTGGGGTACAATTAGAGTCTTTTTCAGCACAGTGGATCTGTGATAAGGACAGGTTCATTTTTGCATCATATAAAGTTGATAAAATTGCTAATTTGCATTTGATTTTTTGCAGTTTAAACTTTTGTTTTGTCTTCCAATGGACAGTGCAGCTTCAGTCCTGCAGGCCAAAATTTACACAAATCTGTATTACACATTCTTAACTTGATTCAAACTCGTTACAAAAAAGTTATTTTTTTTAGTTATTTATGCATATTATTCTGTGGAAATTAAATAAAAGACAACTAAATGTTAAAAAAAAATAGAACTGGGTCAAATTGGACCTGAGGGCCACAGAAAGAGAGGACATGTTTTGGATTAGTTTCCTTATTCAGCACGTACACTTGAGTATTTTCTTTGCAGTATTTAATAGAAAAGAGAAAATCCCAAATGCATTACTTATTGGAAAAAAAAAAGAAAAGAAAAATAACTGCACATTTTAACATCTAATTTATTCAGAGGACATAGGGAGTGTTCATTTATTCCCTGGGCTATCTGTAATGGTCTAATTACCGTCTAAAAGCTTCTCCATTGGCGTCTGTGTAATGAGGCCCCTGTAGACTACAGGTTGACTTAAGACTGCCTTCAGCTCACCCCCGCTGCACCTTAGCCCCCCTCGCTCGCTCGCTTTTGCCCCATCTGGCCTCAAGGGCCCAAAAGAGGAGCGACCAGCAGCGGTCCATCTGCACAGGACGGAGCGAGCGCAGACGGAAGCCATTGAGGTGGAACATACAGGAGAGGTCCTGACAAGATAAAGATATCAGGAGCAGACAAGGGCAAAGGAACATATTGATGGAGAGGGCCTCTCTCAGGGCACGCCGACACCAGATACCTGCTATTTAAAACAGTGGTTTCGCTTGCTCATGGATTTGTCCACGCTGCAGTGCCATAACCTAACTGGGAGGGCCACGAACTCTCTCTTTCTCTATCTCTCTCCCTCATCGCTGCTCATCCGCCCCGTCTTAACCCTCTTTTACACAGTGTCAAGCAGACAAACACAGTCACCCCAATAACTGCTAATGCTGCCGACACAAGGCTCCATCTTTGGTCCCTAATGAAATCGGAATATGTGTTATGGAGTTCCAAACTGGATCATATTAAAACGATCCTCCCCTCTCTCCCACAGACTCTTCCTCAGACTTAACCATTAGTGTTGCTCTAGTCTTTCAGTGCGACAGGGGCCCCAGCTCTGGCTCGTCTGGCCGAGGGCCAATGCCCCTCTGAGGACGGATGCTGGGATCCAGTCTACCCATTGGCCATGCATTGTGTGGAGCCAAGTGACAGTGAGTTTTGGGCAACAGCTGAAAGACGCTGGCAGTATGAGCCTATATGGGGGGAGGGTTCAAATCTGGCTCTGAGTGCTGCTGAAATCTCACAAAATGGAAACAGCATAACACAAAAATGTAGTTGTTGTCTCGAGCCGAAGTGAAGTTTTTGTTTCCAGTAATCGGGCCGCATTTTGGTCTTTGACTTTGGTTCCAAGTTGGTAAATAGTTGAACAAATCGGATACTTTCAAGGTTCGTACAAAGCCTTGAAAACTTGGAAAAGGCTTATTTTTAACCTTTTTCTTCAAGCGGAAAAATATGCTTGAATACTCCTCGAAAAGTTATTGATTTTATTATTCAATAAATAATCATGATCACACTGTTGTGAGTACACATAATTTCTTTTAACTTTATTAGTTGTAATTGCATTAACAGTTACAATGTGGATATGTTGATAAAAGATTTTGAAATGTTATCATTAAAGTGCTCGAATATTACATTTTTTTGTTTTCTCTTTTTTATACAAATTTACAATTTATTTACAAAATACAGCAAATAATGAAATAAATGATACTTTACTTTCCACCAAGGTGGCATAAATTTGATTTTAATATTAAGAGGACATTATTAATGTGACAAGTGGTCATTAATCCTGGAAATGACTAATTCATAATTTCATTATTCACATGAAACTGTAAAGCCCCATTTCAGCAGCAGCTACTTCAGTGTCCTGATGATAAATGCTTTTGGCTCATTCTCGATTAATCATGTCTGAATGATCAGATCTGTCGGTTTAAATGCATTAATTTCTATCAAGAATGCTTGATTTCTAGATGAGTCCAAATACTTTCTTTGTTTCTACCTCTTGAATATTTGACTTTAGTTACTTAAATTTGCTTAATTAAAATAAATTTGGATTTGATTTGAAGTCCTGGAAGTTCCTTTAATGAGTTTTTGTATTACGCACACACCTATTACATTGTTTCACCAACCAACCGTACATCCGTCCATTAACCCGCTCCGTCCTTCTACAGTACACTGGCCTTTCCTTTCCTTTCCTCGCCCCCCCTCCCCAGTGACTGGCCCCTCCCATGTCCCAAAGCCCATTATAGCCCTCAGTCCCTTTCCCCCGTCACCAGCTCTCGC
>CAFUXE010000345.1:161548-194535 GCA_903364295.1 Serranus cabrilla
CGGATGAAAACAATGTCAGAAACCCAAAGCTGGGAGCTCAGCTGAGAAAACTCATAACTCTCCCCTCAGTGCCCACCTTCCCCAACACTCACTGTTAACACTTTCATTCCTCGCTGGGCCCTCAAATAGACCCGGCTTACAGGGGCCACATAAATCACCCGGAGGGTCAGGCCGGGCCTGTAGTCAGGCCTCACCTCATGTTGAATGGGTCACTCACTGTCATTGCACTCTGAGTTATCTCTTTATAATGACGCCTCTTGGCTGTCTGTGAATGTGTGTGGAAATATATGTGGTCCTTTTTTTTTTGAAAGAGCTCCTCAGCTTTAATTTTCAGACATTGAGTCAAATTACAATGATTGTTTTTGCTACTTTTGGCTGAGAGTTGCATTAGCTCACTGCACGCTTTGTAGTGCTGTTTACTGTCTGATTGCACATCTGTGGAGCCACGTAGCTCCTGATCACCTCTGTCCTAACGACTCCATAGCAGGGGTGTCTGGAGAGTCTCAGATCCTAGACTTGAATCCATACTGACACACACTCTGCTCTTATGCTAATCACAATGTTTAGGAACATTGAACCGACAAGGGGGGTCGGACTGGGCTGGACAGGGTTTGGGTGGGAGGCCCGACGAATTCCAGTAGTTTTGAAACGTGGCAATTATCAGCATTAGCCTGCACCCCCGACCCAAACCGCTAAAGTGAGCGGAAATGGCAGCAATCAGGCCCGATTTCCCTCAGAGATGCTGGATGTGCTGGACACACACATCCAAGAGACATGGGCCCTCAGTCAGGGAGGGAGAGCAGCACCAGATCCCTGCAAGCCCCTGACAGATGGGAGCTGAGCGGGGCAAGTCCCGGGGCTGACAGCAATGTTGCCAAAATTGCTCTTGGATTGACTAACAATTAAGATATCAGAAGAGATCACGGCAGCTCACTGACAGCTGCTTCAATTGTTTGCACCTGCTCCTCTGGTGTTCTGCACATGTCTGGCATGGATTAGGGCCGACTCGTGCTGGCCACATTTCACCTTTCCACAAGTGATTTACTCCAGAATCATCCTCTTGCCTGGCTAGCTTGTTGAACACACCCTGTGGCTGCTCTCCCGTTAGGAAGAGGGGGGGAGGAGGGGAGCGTAATGGCATCATTATCATCGTCCTTGTCATTAGCAGCATTGTGATGTGTCTCTCATCTCCTCTTTTGCTTCTGTTTAACTGCTGCAGAACAGTTTTTAGGCTGAACTACACGATACAAGTAAAACCTTTCTGTTTGTCTGTTTTCTACACATACAATCTATCTCACACATGTAATAATATGCATGAGGTGGAGAAATCCCAGGGGTGTTATTTTACATTGCATCAGTGGCTTTCCAGCACACTTGCAGAAGATCTTGATAAGCCTGTGAAAACTGAACTCTGGTTTTGTTGAAGGTCTGGTGTGATAAAGAAAGGCTTTGTGTGGTGTACTGCTGCCTGCTGGTACCCTATCCCACATGGTTAGGGATGGACGGGCTGATGGGTAAAATAATGTCGAATCAGCCAGGCTCACCAGACCTGTTCTGTTTTACTTAGCAAGAGATGATGTACCTGTAGAACATATCAGGGTCTGATGCAGGCCCGGTTCTATAGTGCAAAAGCATGCATTCCAACCCCAGTATAAAAATCATTAGTAAATACTATGATAAATAAGAAATGATAATGATTTAATTAAACTTAGGTATTAAACTTATCTAATATGCCAAATTAAAAAATATAATTATTATATTTTTTCCCCTGGTTTTGTAAGATAAATATAGAAAAATGACTGTTTCTTGTTGTCGTCTTGAAATAGTTAACAATGAAATCAAAACCAAACTACATATTTCCCCTTTCTTTTCTATTGTACTGTTTTTATCTGCTGTGCACATGTGTAGTCTGATCCAGCTTAATCTGTCCACCCGAGACTCTACTCTGGACGCTCCATGGGCGGATTCATCTTGCAGCCGCCCTACGATTACAAAACTCCCTGTAGAGTCTCAGCACCAGTAGACTTTCTGTCAATACTGAATTATCACTTATTTGTTATAATAAACAAACATCTTTACTGATGATGAGCATCCCTGCCTTCTGTCCTCACACATCTGTTTGCAGACAGAAGAAGATGGACAGCGATGAGAGCCTGGGAGGAGGGGGACGGTCCAGATAATACACACACATGCATGGATGCATGAGCACACTGTTGTGTATTTGTATTTGTGTGTGTGTGCATGTCTGATTATAATGCATGCAGTTCAAACAAGGCAACTCTCTCCTGTTATCTTTCCATCAGCTTTAGGCTCCATTAAAACTGCCCTCCCCTCACTGCACAATAACACCAGTATCCTCTGTGTGCTGTCGTTGTCTAGGCCCATAAGGCACCGTTGCCTTTTTTTTTTTTACCTGACGGAAAGCTTCCACTTTGTGTGTGTTCCAGTGTGTATTGCTTATGGACCCAGCCAATTACCAAAGTATGCCCCTAAAAAAAAACAGGAAGGAAGGATGTAGAGGTGGCAGTCAGTATCCCCCTCCCACTACCACCTTACACAACCTCACACACATACACACACATACATACACACAAACCACTCCTCCCCTTGTCTGGCAGGGGGAGACGAGGCCAGTCGTACCCAGTGCCAACCCCTCTGGAGCCAGGCCAGTCCCGCTGGACCCTCTGGATCGTATTCTGGTGTGGGCCGTTGTGGCTGGTTGGTCCCACTGTGTAACTCTAGCTCTGTATCTGACACAGTACAGGTATGTCCCCTGTGGCCCAGATTACCAGGGGACTGTGTAAACAGCCCTGCTAATCTGAGGAAGTATCCTGTTGGCATATTTGCGAAGCCTGCCTCAGCGGCAGGTTTGGTATTTCATTTAGAGAGCCAGTGTGGGCATCATAAGACTGACAGCTGAGGGGAGACTCAGCAAATGTAATTTTTACAATTTGGATTTACATCACTTCAGAAATGAACAACCTTTTCCTGTGTTTGATCCTTTTTTTTTTTAAACAACACATTTTGTGCAGCAGCACTTTTGTGTGTGTGTGTGTGTGTGTGAGAATTTTCCATTTTCATCCAACGTATGAAGAATTTCTTTGTTTATGCAAAATGAAATATATAATGGCAGTTATATATGAGCAACAGGAAATTGCACATGGGTCCGTTTTTACACAGTGGTTTAAATTTATAAGACAGCTGCCTTAGAAAATATGATTGCCAGGGTAAATAACACACCAAGCAAAACTAGCAAAATATGGCAATTTTTTCTCTTACATTAAAGGCACTACATCTTAAAAAAAGATATAGGTCATATCATCTATTTTTTTCTAAATTAAGTTTATATGTTAAAATGAATAAATCTTAAATGACAAAGTTAAATGACAAAGTTATATAATAATATATATAATAATTTTTTATTTTAATTTTAGATTAAAATAAAGTTTTTATAACTGGACTAAAATCTACCACATCATGTCAGACAATCTCATAAAACAAGCATAAAAACAACTCAAATTTTTAAAAAAATTAAAATGAATGCGAACAATCATTGTCATGCATTTGTTGCCAGGGACTTGAGACTACTCTAACATAATGAGGAAAGGCTGAGACAACCCTTCAAATGACCTTACCAAAATCTCTGTATCACCTGCCTTACCTTTTGTCATGGAGAATTCGGGTCCCTGCATCTTTAAGTCACTTTAATCTGCTAACAGCTTGGGTTTGGGCCACTCGGTCATTTCTTTGGCCCTCTTTCCATTGTCCTGTATGTCATCTCCAGGCAGACACTGTTAAGATATTAATGGCTGCATGATGAGATGGCCTCCTTACAAGGCTGCCCTTACTGGATAATTGATCATGTAGTGAATGACATGTTGTGGTTCAGGTTTAGGTCTAGCTGCTCCACCATGGTCAACTTTTTTCTTTATGGCACATCTTTTCTTTGAAGTAACAACTTCATAGTCTCAGGTGATTAAATGAAGTATATTTTTAGGCACATTTTAAATTTGTACAAAAGAATTACCAACAAGAATTCAAACAATTCTTAAAATATCGCAAAGGAAGTTTTTATGTTTGGAAAAGTTGCGTGTATCGTAAAAACAAAATGTGACAAAGTGCAAGTTATTGAATAAATTATGACTTACATGAAGCATGTGACTGCAGCGTCCACTGAAGAGATGATAAAATATTGTATTGAAAAGGTTCGTCATCACTCCACACAGACTTAATGTCATATTTCCGTCAAGTTTTCGACACTGTTTTTCACCATTTGACTGGCGCTCCTTTATTACATCATCTTGTTGCGCCCTCTTCTTCTGCAATGGCATAATGGTTTTCCGACTGGAGAAAAGGCGCCACCTACTGATCATCTCAAACTAACTTCAAATGGTGGATTCCTTTGTTTTAATGTGCAAATTTAATTCAAAATTCGGGATACATTTGCATGGAAAACCTGGCTAAACTTATAAGATTTGATAAAAAATGAAGCGGGAAATCTCATTCACTTCAAATTACCGAGGAGCAATAAAAGGCGGAAAAAAAACAGAAGTTACTGGAAAATCCTGGGAGACATAAATCACACATTTAATAATAATTCTTCCTGCGGAATACAAACAAGTTTAGAAATGTCCGAGTGGTTTCTTTTTCTGTTGCAGTGACTAATCCCAGAGCCAAATGAGAGAAGTAATGAGCATTCTTTTCTGACATGAGTGTGTTTATAGGAGCGCAACTCTAGCATGTAAAGAGAGACGCATGGAAGCACTTCTCTTCCTTGGAATAAAGTAATTAAGGATCTCTCGCCCCATTTTTTTCCTGCCGCTCTCCGCCAAAGGACGTAGCTTTCTGTGTGTCAGTCGATCATCGCTGCAACTTGACATCCTGACCCGGACATTTAATTTATTGATCTTCATTTTATTCGGATGTAAGGACCCTTTGCTCTTTTAAATTAATCCAGGTTAATTTGGCCGGGCCCCCAATCCCACCCAGCATGAATGGGCCCTCTGTTGGGCAGAGCTGGCCATGGCCACCCAGTTTTATGGGAATCTGCAGTGAATTAGAAAATCTGTCAATGCGAGAGGAGCCGCGGCGCGCGGATATGCCGTGTCACTCCACCTGTAAAAGAACTGCTCTTTGTCCATTATCTCCCAGGCTTACCTGAGGAGAGTTAACCTTGAGGTCAATAACATCTCCATGGTGTTTCATGACTGGCTGGGCCTGGGCCGGGGGTCTGAGGAGAGCCATTGTTAACACGGGGCCTGCAGACCCACACTTCCTCCCTCTTTGGCTCTCCCCATCAAATACCTCTGGGAAACAGATCTGTAAAGAGCAGTGACGGGAGCCATAAAGATGTGATCACTTTCACAGGAAAGAGCAGCCACTGTACCAGTTTGTCTTCATTGTGGTTAATATAAACGGCTCATTTCTTTAAATGAAGTCACAGCATCACGGTACATTCCCCCAGGATGTAATTTATTGCCATGCAGCAGAACTTTTACCTTGAAACCTTTTAAATGTAGTCTCATAATTACACATAATATATAACTCTACGCTAATACTCCATCCAAGGACCGCTCTGTACCCCCGAAACCAGGGATGTGGAACTTTTGGCTCCATGCTCTCTTCCTCTTATTTCCCCCTCTTATATGATTCATGCTCTTCTGTAGCATGGACTTTGTAGTTAAGCACGCTGGTATTCAAATCTAAGCATCCCAGATTGGACTATAATTTGCCTGTGCATATCTATTGCTCTCCGCGTAATCATCCACATGGTAGAAATAATTGTAAGATTGTAGGAAAGTTTTAGGGAGTGTGCCAGGCAAATAACAACTATTTTGTCACAGCAGGGCAGCATTATTTCTCTCAATCCCACCCCTGATGTGAGTAACCAGAAAGATATGTATGTTAATGGTTGCCAGAAATGGATTTAAGATGACCAAAGTGGCTTCTAGACTAATTAAAAAACCTATTTAAGGCTCTATTGCAACAGCATAAACAATCAGAGGTTATTGTCGGCAGCATTAATTTGATTATTTCGCTTTCGGTGTCCGTGGAGACCTTATACAAACTGACGCAAAAGAAGTCGGTGTCTGTTTTGAAACGCTCCACTGTTTAGAGGGAGCCATTTGAATAGGATTTGACCTGCATGTAAATGGTGGGTTGGGAGTTTACACTGACAGCAGGCAGGCAGGTGCGGAGCAGGGGAGAGTCCAGGTGTGCAGCCGCTGACAATGACACAGATGCACTCTGTTGTTTGTCTTCCAGCTACAAACCAGAGGAATATGTCATTTAACCTTTTAGAGAATGACTTGTTAAATTAAATATCATTTACCTTCCCGTACTGCAGTGATATTTTCAGCTTTTTAGCCAGTGTAGCTCTGACGGAGCACACGAGGAACAAAGGATTTGCCTAATTTGAGTGGATATTTTCAAGTCAGTCAAGCATTTGTCAACAAAGGCCAACAAAGCGAGACAGACAGCTCTGCGATACGCAAGCTGACAGCAAATTAAACAGTGCTGGACTGATTACCGCTCGCTGTCCAACACGGATTTATTTTACCAAACAAAAGCAGAGACAAATGTCTCGCATTGAGGTGCTCATGGGAAACATGTCTTTTTCCCATGTTAAACACAACCATGCGTGCCACGGCTCTGCAGCACTCAGGCCACGCTAATCAAGTATTGATCTGAGTTGTAGAGTAGAGGGCCTCCTCTTCGCCTCCGCTCCTTTTCTTGGAAAACTATGTTGTCATTGCATTCGCTAACAGCCCCAAGGGGGTGGTGTGGAGGCGAGGGAACGTGTCGGGCCAAGCACATCACCTGTTCCTCAAACCAAAATAGGACACAACTTGAGATTCAATTTTAGCAGCCAGTGGGGCTAACCAAGAGCAGCGACAGGGGTGTAACGGCCGGTGATGAGTGATGATCACAGGCCCTCACTCACAATCAGCAGTCTCTGGTGGCCTCATTTCACTATACCTGCCACTTACTGTGGCCTGTCATCGACTGGACACTATTAATAACTGCGGATATCTGGATTTCTGCTCAGGCCTTATTTGAAATTATCCACACAGCAGAGGAGATAATAATCTTATTTGTTTGGGAGACGTAGTTTCTGCTTTCTAACTTTTGAGTCAGAGAGGTTCTAAAGAGGTTGGTACCATCTGTGCTTTCATCTCACTGGTAACAATGTAAATTAGATCAGAACTAATAGGACAGGACAAGCAAAGTCTTTGAAAAAGTTAAAAAAAAAAGAAGCTCTAATTTCCTGCAAAATCGGCACCATAACATAAGATTAAAACTCAAATAATCAAACTGGGCAGCAATCAAAATCACAAATCTTCCTCAAAGCAAGAGACAGATCCTCTTCGTTGATTTCAGCAGCTGCAACTCACTTTTTCTGCATTCAATTTGTGTCTTGTCTCGCTGCCATATTAAAACACAATAAACCACAAAACAAATATTTGTTTTTCTTTTCTCCCTGGAAGTAAAGGCCTTTGAAATACAAACCAGCCGCCTCATAGCTCAAATTGGTGCTGTGAAATCTAAAGTGACAAAGCATTTTTCTCTCTCCCTCCGAGCCCTCGTCCAGACTTTTTTTTTTTTTTTAACCTGCTAAGAACAGCAGATGTTTCACTTTTTCATAATTTGGAAAATGTATACCTGCCTTTTTTCTGCTATTGTGCATTTAATCCTTTGTGAAGGTTTGTGGTTATTTGCGGTTGTAATTAGGCTGTTTCCATTAAGGAATATTACTGCTAAATAGATCCATTACTCTAGAACCTACTTCGTCATAGGAAAATGCCCGACCACCACAGGGATTGGAAGGAAGCCCAGCCTGGATCTCAAAACATAAAAGACTCACACCTGAGAAAGACAGAGGCAAAACTGGAGTTCCATGTTGTAATCTGAACCATTTTCTGCTGCTTCTATAGGTCCGGGTCAAGGTGGCTACAGGCTAAGCAAAGTAGCCGTGCACTCCCTCCGCCTGGAAATCCTGAGATCACTGGCCCCGCTGAGATATGCAAACCCACCAGGAGGTGTTGCACCGGGGTCTCGTCTGAGGTGAAGGATATCTCTGCACAGAGGCAGACTGATCACATGCTTGAACCACCTTAGTTGGCATCTTTGTACACAAAGTGGAGAGTGTCCCACTTGGTAGCTTAGGTAGCATTTCCGTTTTTTTTGCAGATGATACAGTTGTGTTTGCTTAACCTCACCTTAACCGCTATCACACACTGGGGTGGTTTGTAGTGTGAAGCAACATCAAGTGATGTTTTACCACACTGACATGGTGAAGAGGTATCTGAGACTAAAGGTGAGGCCACTACAAATCCCATTCCAGGCTATAAACATACTGTTCATAGTTATAGTTATTACTGTAAAATAAAGACAGAGAAAGTCAGTTTAACGTAGGAAAAAGAGGAGTTGCATGGTAAAATAAACATGTCAACATTTTTTCCTATTCTTATAAATTTCTGTACGTAGATACGTCACCTTCTCCATGTAACCTATGGTAGTTATGTACGTAAGTAGTTATTTAATCTAAACCTGCAACATTTTCCTAACCTTAACCAAGTAACTTTGCTGCCTAAACTTAATCAAATTGTTCCATGTCACAACAGTAACCAGGTGTTTGATAAAATTACTTCACATGTTTAAAACAGCAATTGTGCAACAATATTGTTGTGCAACAATACTGTCACAAGTTTTTGTTGGATAATACTATTTAGGATTCATTGCCCCTCCACACCTGTGGTCATAAACTCTCAAAAAAAGACCAAAATAATGAAATCACAGATACAAATCCTCGCCCTAAACCTTTGTAAATGTCTAAAACAGGTAACATGTTGGTTGTATGTAATATCATATTTCTAGTTCTGGTGAAGAAGCCACATGTCTCCAACAATATACATTCATAACATTTAAATGGGCTCTTTCTACTGTAGTGGGGAGATGGACAAAGATAATTCATATGTCCCACATGGTTTTAAGGAACAATCCCTCAGGAGCAGCACATCCATCACCACGTGAAAGAGGGCAACAGTTAGCATGTACAATAAGTGGTGCCTTATATAAGAAACACATTGTCTTCTTAAGGTCTGTGTTGAAAACTTTGACTTTTCCTCCCTGTCACGATCACGCCAGCATTGACTGAACTCACGGCCTGCAGCGTTTTTTGTCACCGATACGTTGCTTAAATGGGTGACACTGACACTGGGATGTCACCTGGACTTTGTTTCTTAGCGTGCCTCCACCTCCCCACCCTCGCCCCCTGGGGTGATTCCCAGCCTCAGCTCCTCTCACTCCTCCCTTTTGTATTGAGAGACTTAACAATGCATCCTGATGCCTTAAGGCTATTTTTACACCTTCGAGCTTTGTTGTCCTTCTTCCTCCATCGTTTTGTGAAATGCAGAAAATGACAGGGCTGATCAATTTGCAAAAAAAAAATATTTGGGGAACTTTGGAATAAGTACATGAGGCCCAGAGGGCTGCTCCACAAAAGACTGAAGGCCTTATTGTTGTTGTGTGCCATTATGGTGGCAGCCCATAGCGTGACAGCACAGCGACAACAGCTCTTTTCAGATTTAATGCAGAATGACGTATTGTTGATAATCACGAACAGATTGAGATCGTCCATGTTGCTTGTATTAGAGAGTTCTGCAGTTGGCATACGTTATATGGAAAAAACACTGTTATTATGAATATCATTCCTACAGTGTTTGATTTAGCTGATGGGAAGCACCCTCCTCAAAAATGAAGTATTACTGTCCATTTCTACCAGAATGAGCTTGTTTTTATAACTATGGTAGGAGCGGTTTTGGAAGGTCTTTTACGGTATGTTGAGTTCAAATCAGTTTCCTAAAAAAACATACAACTGTGTCACAGTAAACCAAGAAACCTCTGGCTGATGGACTGTGTTTGACTTTGAACCTCAAGTCATTAGAAAATAATGTACTTCCTTTGACTCTCCAGTGAATATAATAAATGCTACAGAAAAACATGCCAGTCCACAGTTTACTGGTTATGTGTCAGTGTATAAATTTGGCGCCCGTTCTCTGTAACATTCTGCCCTGTCAGTGAAGCGTGCACGTGGATCTTTTCCTTCATTGTTATTAAGTGCCTTGTATCCTTTCCCTGGTCTTAACCGTGATGACAATGCTTTCCAAATCCCAATCATTTAGAATTCTGTAAACAGACCACCGCTTTCATGTGAGCACAAACTACACAGTGAATACCCTCTAATAGCGCATATCAATTGCTATTAGGACCAGGGGAAAAAGAAGAGAAAAAAGGAAAAAAAACAGGGGGGTCCGATTATCCCTGAGTCTCTAACAGGCCAAATAAATAGTACCATGTGAGTGATTTGGCCCAGATGGACACCCGAGTCCAGGGGAGTTAGGGTTGTCCAAAAACCATCAGAGTTTAGGAGGGAAGTCAGGGTACCTGCCTTACCTCAGCATCCCCTCATCATTAAGGGCTTAGTGTCCCAAATGGATTTTACAGTCACTGCTCGACATGCTGCATGGAGGCTAGGAGCCGCTCTAGGCTGCAGAGTCCAATGAAAACCACTTGTGGAGTAAGAGGTGCACTTTTGAATAAAGGACAACTAAAAATTTGTACCATCACCCAAACACAATGGTGATTGATGGGCTTTTGTTTGGAGTGCTATAACAAGACGCACCATTTTTGGTGCATGAAGTGCGTTCATACTGACAAGTATGAGGAATTACAGTGCCCTACGAGTACCCAGATGGTGTACTCATAACGTTGAAAAAGTTGAGTGTGTAACGCCGGACACTTTCCACCGCTTACAGCCGCCCTCACCTCTGCTACGTAGCAGAAGGGGCAGGACCACCAACCCAATTCAAATTTGTGAAAATGGTGGATGAAACGGATGTTATGCATATGTTTTTTTTTCCACTAAGCACCACTATGCTGTAGTTGGATGGATGCCATGCTTGGGTAACTTTATCAGTTAGAATTGAAGTCTGTTACCAACCAATCTACTGAGTGCAGAGCAGTGTGCAATGTGAAACAAGGCTATACTGTTGTGTTCCCGAACCACAAGAGAGAGTTTTGCAGGTATAATTATCAGAAAATTTAATTTCTGAACCAAATTTTATGGCAATCCAATAGCTGTTGAGATATTAAACTCTGAAAGGTCAGATAGGCCAGCAGACCAACACTGTCATTCCTAGAGTGAGGCCATGGCTGAAAGACTTAGCAGAAACATGTCTTTCCAAAAAACATGTCCGGGTTACTCTGGCTAATATACAAACGTTACTTCAGTTTTCTTTATAACTACACTGGAAGAAATAGACCACAGACCTCCCTTTCAACAGAATCACAGGGACGTCTATGGATTACCCGAGTAGCAGGGATGCGGTTTCTGGAAAGAGTTTTTTTCTGTCTGTCTGAGCAGTTTCTGGAAAAAGAGTTTCAAATGTACATTTGTCAGTGCTGTGAACAGTACAAGCAGAATTCAATTTACCTCTGTTACACTGGGGTTGAAACAAAACAACTATTTGCATGGCTACATATCACTACGGGTGAGTGAGAGGATGTGTGTTTTAAAATGTAGGACTTTTAAAGTTCTCAATAGTCAGGGCATCCAACAGAATGATTTTCCTGTCAAATGCAGATCCTGGCAATGTTCCCATCAGGGCAACGTCTGCCTGTACAGTCGGCCTCATTTGTGTGTGTAAATAAGCCTAAGCCTATGGCTATGCTAGGCAATGGAAATAAGCCACAGTGTGTCAACATCCAAAAAGCAGTTTGGATCAACTTGCTCATCCTGCTTCATTTGGGATTTGCTGTTCCATGGTGACAATGCTGACTCAATGACTGTCAGCCTTGCGCTTTTTCAGATCAGTGGTTTTATTTTGGTGCATCTGTCTTTGGCTTGCTTAAAAAATCTCTTGGAGAGACAGTAAAACCCCACCAACATCTGTCTACCTGACAGCCGCGATGACCTGCTGACATGAGATTTTGTAACTTAATATCACAGAGAAAACTTAGTGACCTCGTGTCCCCACCGGCCTTCTGTCACAGTGTTGCGAGGAGTCTGAGAAACTGGGTCCTGCTTCCTAGTCATGGGCCTGTATGTCTAAATGCAGCAGCACATGGAAATGGTTGCAGTGGAGGTGACCCCGAGCTGCCCAGTCAGTCCTGCTTGTGAGAGATGGAGCCTGTCTTTTATCAGTCCCCATTAGAGGGGACAGGGCTCGGGTGTGAGTGTGTGCGCCTGTGTTTGCGTCTCTCTCTGTGTGTGTGTGTGTGTGTGTCTTGCTTGAGCGGCCACATTAATCTCCATGAGTGAGCACTAGCAGGTGTTAACCTATGTCACTCCTAATCGCCATGGCAACAGAGTCGTGGCACCTGGAGGTGTCTGTGAGGCTTTGTCATGTTTTGATCATCACCTCCTATTCCCAATACATTACCCATACGGATAGATATAATACAACACAAAGATAAAAACTATTTCTGGTCGTGACTACATAGTTGCTAATTAAAACAACAGTCTGACGCTTTGAAGGATCCATTTATTTGTTTTATTGTCAAGAGTTAGATGAGAAGACAGACACCAATGTTTTCTGTTTTCTCCAGGTCTGAAAAGTAAAACTGATGTAGAAGTGCCTTAAACCAAATAAGTCTGATTGTATAGAAGTCTATGAGAAACTTACCCTACTCCTCCCTTGATTCATTAACTCAGTAAACATTTTCCTAGTGAGTTTATGGTGTCAAATGCTAGTTTGAAGTCTTCTTCAATACAGCCTGATGTTTATTTAGAAAATTATGGTCCCATTTACAGGAAAATTGACGTCAAAGCAGGGTATGCTTTAGGGCGTGGCTTCTTTTTGATTGACAGGCTGCTGCTACTGCACTTCACAGTGTACCTTCACTGCATGAAAGTTGATCCAACATTTGGTTGTACTATAAGAAACTCTGGTTGGTTGTTAATTTTTTTTTTGTTTCAAATCAATTTTAATTATATAGCCCTGAATAACAAATAACAGATTTGCCACAAAAGGCTTTACAGACTGTACAGCGTACGACACCCTCTGAAAAACTCCTAAAAACCCCCTTTTGAATCCCAGATGTACCTTTCTAACTAAGCTAGCTAGCATTAGCTGGTAACTTAGCATCCTCCTCCCCAGCTTCATTTTCTCGTCCAAATATGGTCACTTCTGCTTCCAAGAAACCAAGACGGCAACAGCCACAATGCCAATCATTTAAAAACTTTGGTCCACAAACCAATGGGTGACGTCAGGGTTACTCTGTCCATGTCTTTAACACAGTCAGTGTTTCCAACATGAAGCTCCGGCCAGCAGCCAGTTAGCTTAGCATAAAGACAGGAAACAACAAGCCAGGCTCTGACCAAAAGTATCAAAATCCATCTTCTGGTTATTTCAATAACATGAATTAAGTAAGAGATCAAAAATAGAATGTAAGGAAGTAAGACATCTTTCTGAATGATTCAGTCGTCTCTTGGAATAACCAACTAAATGCAAGAACAGCATCATTTGCTCCAAGGGCAGCATCAATTCATCCCCTGTAGGCTCTTAAGCACAAGATGAGACTATCTTTTGGGATCTACTTCAAAATATCTTCCTTACAGTGTAATCATTTCAGCTGAGGTCAAGTACTGATGGTTTTCAGGAGAGCTCTCTTAATGCAGCCTTAAGTCCTCTGGCTCTTTGGCTACGTTCGTCTGGCAGACAGAAGTAAGCGATGGCTTGTGGAGGAAATGCTTGGGGAGGACTTTGGGCTGGAATGCGGCGCGGCGCACTCCCAGAAGGCCGTGCTGCGGAGGCCCCAGTGTGGCTGCCACACGCCGTGATTGCCAGGGGTCACCGCCTGAGCCCGGACCCTTCAGCTCCAGACTTTCTACGCATGACTTGGGGTTCACATGTCAGAGTGTTTCTCCGCTCGCTGCTCCTCCACCCATCATCCTCAGGGGCTGTAAGGAGTGAGTGTCAGATAAGCGCTCAGATCAGAGATAGAAGAAGAAAAATCTGGAATGAGATGGACTGTGACACAGGGAACAGTGAGCTGTGTTGCAGTGGCGTTGTTTACCTTCTGAAGGAGGTGATGGTGAAGCCGAGCGCGGCTAGCTAATGCTGGGTGGCAGCTCTCTGAGGCCGGGCCCCCTGGGCTTTCAGTTGGCTGGCCCAGCTGTCATCTTTCTAATGATTTCTTTATTTTGCAGGAAGAGCTTGTCGCCAGGGGAAACGCGCCACTTCCGGCATGGGGAAACCCGACGCTGGGCCAGGCTGACGCTGGGACCCGCTACGTCTGCAGCCACATCACAAGGGACCAACACACCCTTTCATCCTGCCCGTGTTTCTTTGCTTTCTTTCTCCCTCTATCCACACAGTCATCAGTATCACCCTTTCTTTAAGAGCTCCCATTTGTCCTCGGGGGGTTTAGCTTTACTTCTCAGTAGTAATAGTTTTCTTTTGCCTTCCAAATGATTATTTAGCATTCCTTTTTGTAGCACATAACGGTGTCGCTGATACTTTGATAAGATCTTATTACTCTTCAGGAACAACATTTTCCAAGGTGCATGATGTCAGTCATTTCTCTGTTTCTTGCTTTTAGAAAGGCAACACTTTTTTTTTTGCAAATTGGCCATTATCGATTATCAACCATGACTGATTTTTTCCGCTCTTTTTCGAGATGCTTGTTGTAACTTCATGGCAGATAAACATACCAATTCCTATCATAATCGGCTGCATTAACATGCTTTTGACCACGTTTGAACCTTCCGATTGATTTTGTAATGGATCTGAAATGTATTAGTGATTTTGGCCCCGGCCGGCTGCATCAGGGGTGAGCGGGGTTACAGGCCCCGATCTCACCCTGGTGAGGCTTCTCACTGAGGGCGAGCTCGCACAGATCCCCAGAGTCCTCCGTCAGAAACCTTGAGAGGGCCTTGAAGGAAAGAAAACGAACCCCCCTCGCCTCCTCCCTCCTCTCGTCGAGCATAATCAGGCCCAGCCTCCCAATCATGAAACCCAAGTTGAGCGCGACTTACAGCAGTGCTTCTCTCCAGGCCCCTGCTGCTGATTGTTCCAGAAACAACAGATGGAAATTGTGAGTGTAAACATGTAAATATTGCAGGAGTCATGGCTGAGAGCAGCGTGGAGCAGAGGTCTTCTCCGCCATCACAGGGAAGCGATTACAACATGAAACGGAGCAAAGCCTTCAGAAAACAACCACTTTGTGTCAGAAGTGATAGCTGTCAGGATCCAACACACAGAAGCATAAACACGCACACACACATGTAAACACACGCAGTCCAACCAAACCGACATAAAAGAAAGACTGAAATCAAGCGTATGTGAATGGTTAAGGCTGAGTCACTTTCTGGTTTATCTAATCTGATGAACAATGCTGCAAAACAAAGACAACGATGACTCAGTTTTGAAAAGTAGAATTATCAGACGGAGCACTTCAAACAAACAGAGACCGTTCACTATTAAAGAAACTCTACTATTTAAAGATGTTCTTGTGTATCTTACAAGAGAAAGAGAAGAAAAACAAAAATGAAATACTGTATATGTGTGTGTCCTGTATGTAAAATTGCTCTAATTTTAATCGATCTTAATTGTGGTCGAGGGGCACCTGAGAGTCGAAGCATGCAGCACAGTCGAAATGTAAACATTTTCAGAGACTGATTGGTATCCAAACCGCAGGACCGTTACCTGTCAAGTCCGAGCAGTGCTGACTAACTTGATGAGAAGTGTGTGTGTGTGTGAGCGTGTATAAATGTGTGTGTTCGTACATGATTATATATGATTGAAACCCAGGCCTGGTCGAGACACTAAAAAAAGCTCTGGTTAAAATCAGAGCCTGCTGCTCCGCTCCAGACTGACAACGCCATCGTATAATCTGAAGTCTCAGAGATTTGATTTCTGACAGCACAGGACAAAAACAAGGCAATTAGCAGAGAAAGTGAGCCTCGATGAGCAAGACAAATGTTGTTTCAAGAGTGTATGATGGTCAAAATGTGGCAGTTCACATTTGAAACTTTTTAAATGCAGAAAAAAATTATGAGATTGAAATATCTTCATGCATGGTAAATTTCTTGTATGATCGATCTACACGTATAACCTGCAATTAAAGATTTTTTTTTACTCACTGAAACAATAAGTTGGCCTACAGAAATGTATTTGGTGCAATTTGGGGTCATGGATTAATATTTTGGTTATAAACCTATAACACACTTTTCTTAAAATGTGATAATAATAATCCTGCTTTTCTCTTCCTTTATTATTGAAGATTAATTTTTACTTTTTACATTTCATAAACTCAAAATTGAGTAAAAAAACGTTGAAAAAACAAACAAAACAGATGTATCCATTACTCAATTTTGATTTTTTTTTTTTAACTCTTGTTTTTCTTTAAATGTCCAAGAAATGTCAATCAAATTGCAGTTGGATTTATTTGATATTCCAAACTTTTATTGTGCACTCAAAGCAAAGTAAGCAAGCTGAAAAAGCAAAGCAAAAAAAAAAAAGAAGCAAAATAAAAAAAAATCGTGTTGGTTTGTTCACTACAACAATGGCTGTTTTTGCAAATTAACTCTTGATATACTCATTCATAATTAAAATGACCATTAAATAAAACATTCTTTATAGTTAACAGGTATATTTCTATGTCGACAATATAAAATAAATCATACACAATTGTTTGGGGAGCTGTTGTATTATTAGCAGTGCACCAACACGGTGAATCAACTGATTTTCCAAAGGTTTGAAATCCTAAAATCACACTGAGTGTTGCACTCTTCAGCCGTGGCTACATAGCGTTGCCATTGTGTTGCCTTGGAGCTGAGCACTACACCATTAAAGCCCAGTGATTGACAGCTGGGCCCGGCCTGGAAACTCTGCTGGGGGCTCAACACTATGGGGAGGCTGCCATTGATATCCGTTGTGTAATTTTCTATTGGCAGGTGGGTGATGGCTGTGATTAAATCTGGGCTTTAGCCCCTGCCATCAGCATTATTGTGTCGGGATTCCCCGAGTCCCCGCTCTGCGGATCCTCTGTCACATTCTGTCATGCCAGCTTTGGACCCTGCCAGCTGGCCCCGTGGCATGGCATAACACAGACTATGTTAGCCCCGCAAGGGCCCCCGCCTATGCTATCTCTCTCACACACATACACAGTCTCAATCATGCCCTCTCACTGTTTTTCCTCTCCTCCCCCTCTCCCACCCTCCATCATCCACCATTTAAAGCCCCGCGCTGTCATCCAGCAGCCCTCTTTTATTTATTTTAGTCTTCTGCTGTTCTCTCAAGCAATGCATCTGTCCATCACGCCTCACAGATCAGCTGGGCACGGCCACCGATGGCGGAGGAGGGTCACCCCGGGTTTACGATGTAATTTGTGTGGGCGTTCTCCGTGGGTGTTTGTGATTACTGCTAAATGTCTGAGACGTGCAGGTCTGCTGTTGGTGGGCACAGACTGGGACAGCGGCTAAAGGTCAGCCGTGCTAAAACAGAGACGCTTCCTATTGATGTCTGACTGGGGTGTTTGTCTAAGAGCAAGGAGGCGAGGAGAGCCGCAGACGCTCTCATTGGCTTTGGCTGGAGCCACTTTACCTCACACACATAATTGGAGAGGTTTCAGCATGAGTTTGGATCATCGCTGGGCCGTCAACATCATAATTACCCCATTTGCCCTCCAAACACTGACAAATTATTCTGAGCTAATCTGACCTTTTTCTGAAAGGTTGATTCAAATACTTACAGAAACAGAAAATAATAATTACAGAACAGCCTAGAAAATGACCTGGAATCCTTTAAATAGTTAAGAACTAATATACATGAAGTCTCCCTAAATGACTGTTTATATGATTTTATTATCTGCTTAGTGTGTCAATTTAAAAATCAACATAACTTACGTGACAAAAGATATTTTGGTACAGTCATTTTCTTTGGCTGTGACCATGAGCTTAATTTCTAAATTGCACATGCACAGACAGAAAGATCGCCCCCCAAAAAAACGTCAAATAGAAATAAATGTATAACCTTCTATAGGTATTTTTCTTTTGCTTTTACAACATTTCTCTTAGGAAAATCAAACCGGACTGCAAATGCAATATAAACTTTTACTAAAGCACATACATGCAAATAAACACACATGCATCTATGAACATATTTTTTTCTCAAGTATTAAATGATCATTTAAATGTTTAACTCATGCTTTAAAAGCCTTTCAAACTATATAGATATGTCTATACACACCAGTATGCATGTATAGTATGTACGTGTGCATGTGCAGTATCTTTTCGACTTACATTAGAATATTAGATTTCCAGGAGGCTCAGCTTTCCCTCATTTTGTCTGGTGACCGAGGTGATTTCAAAATTAGCCTGTGACACGTCAGGTGCGTACAGTATATCATCATCGCAGTGACCTCTTGAATAGCACACCTCATGCTGTGAATGTGTCAATATTATGAAGTGCTGTCATCTGATCTAATGGGGTCCATGTCGGTGGACAAGCTGCGACCCGGGCCTGCACACACACATGCAAAAACACACACACACACACACACACACACAGTGACACGGCTTGTGTCACCCTGCCTATTCCTGGCTATTGTTTTAACAAAATGGTTTACCCATGTGCAATTTGTTCAATGCTGTATTTGTGGCTGGAGATGTATCTGATTACATTTTTCCTTGCCATAACACTGTGGCTTACTTGGGCGCTGTAGCTCTGTTGACAGGAGCATTTTCTTACGGATTTGCAGATGCAGTGACAGCGTTCTTATTTCGTCAGCTCAAAATCAGGGCCAGACAGTGAACCGTGTTGCCAGTTTGTCCTCCGCTTGTCTTTAAAGCAACTCGTAATGCAACGTCGTGGAAAAAATCATCCCAACATTTGCAAATACTAGTGTGTGTTTCCACGCCCCGGTACAGCTTTTCCTTTCTGTGTGCACATGTGCGATGCCTGTAAAAAGCAACAAATGCCAAAACACACAAGAGGCATCAGATGTGTGCTCGAAGAGTCTGTCTAATTTCAACACGGCCGACATTCACACAGACGTGGAAAAATAGATGTTGAAAATCATCATTATTACCACTTGTTTTTATTTCATCTGCTGCGGCCATTGATGTTGCCTTCACGTGACTTTCTTTCTTGTTTACCTTTAGTATCTATATCTGTTTACCTTGGGCGTGGGCGAGTCCTTTGGCTGCTTAAAATGATTTCTTCAATGACCTCATGCACACTTGTCAAATTGGAATTGGTTCATACAGAACATTTTTTTTTTTAAAACGTGAATGTAAATGATATATTTTCTCACATAGACGAACAGTCTGGGAGGGTTGTCACAGCTCAGCTCAGCTGGGCCGGCGTGCAGACGTGCATCCTGGCAGCGTGCTCATCACAGACGGTAATACTGTCAAGTGGAAGGGTGTCTTTGTGCCACATGAGCATACCAAAGCTGTGATGTGCACTTCGCCCATAATCTCTACAGCTGACACTGATCCAAACACATCAGACAATCAGATTCATGATTCGTTTAATGATTCCTATCCACACACACAGACTCGCACACCGGCTGTGTCTGGGACGGAGAGAATCCCAACGGTGAAAGCCACATTAAAGGTGAGTGTTGTTATTCTGCCTTCAGTCCTGCTAGACTCATCAGTTATCCTCTATGGCCTCCAGGATGTCTGCCATCCCCTCCCTCCCTCCTGTTTGTTTTTAGAAAAATCTCAAAGTGGGAGTATGGAGTGGGTGCGTCTGACACAAAAGTAAAAACACATCTTTCATGTCTAAATAAATCTGACAAAGAAATGCTTTATGAACTGCCACCTGAAGGTAGCCCTGAAAGTCGCGGTGAGCAAAGTGGCCATAACGTTTAATCCAATTGGCTTCCTAACCGTCTTAGCAGATGGTCGGCTGTAATATGAAAGTTATTCACCCACTCACTACGGCAGTGTGTCTGTTATATCACCATGTCCTGTTATTCTTTATGGCTTCTATAGGCACTAAAGAGGAGAGAAGTTATTTTCTTTTCATTACTTCTCTCTCTTGGGGGACTGGGAGACTTGGTCCAGCTCTTCCCCTTCAGTCCAGAAATTCTTTTCAATTAAAGGCCTATCCTACCAGATGGTAGAGACATTAGGCCGGTGCTCTGTTGATGTGCCGCCCCTGCAACCGATGGACAGCCATTTCATTTACCAGGCAGTAAATCTTAAGGCACCTAATGCCCCGCAGCACAGGCCGCCAGCACCCGACAACACACACACACACACACATACACCAGTCCGGTGTAGCGCCGCGCTAAACTCCCCAACGATCCTCCGCTCTCTCAATCACACATGTATTGTCTTTGCCGCGGATCAATTAAAAGGATGAGGTCTAAAAAAAGGGCTCCATTTGTAGAATGGACGTCCTCTAAGAAGCGAAACAGCAGCAGAGAGCATTGGAAGCGTGAATAATTTATCCCGAAACCCTATCACAGTGTTTGTATCAGTTTCCATCATAAAGCTTGGAGAGAGAGAGGGGGTGAAGGGAAATACATCAGCCTGTGTGACAGGCTCTGCAGGGAGGGTACAGTAGAGGGTCTTCTGGGCAACCACATACACATAAATCCACCCGCTGTCACCGGATGAGAGGAAATGGCACAGTGAGAGCGTGGCATGAGGACTCTGCTGAACCTAAAGCCTACAAAAAACAGTTTAAAGTCTTTTTCGCGTTGGGAATCATGGATTTTTAAGCTATAAAAGCCTTTGGTGATAGTTTCATGTGCTGTAAGGCCGTAAAACTCCTCAATGTATTAAAGAACATCACACACAAAAGCATGAAAATCATCACTTTCACACGACATCCACGATTTACAGCGCAGTCTATGTAGTTTTTTTAAGGCATGTGAAAAGACATGAGTTGCCAGGTGATCCAGATTACTTTTTTTTTTCGAGGAAGATTCGTTTTTTTTCTTGCAAAAAGTGTAATATCTACGGCAGCAGCTGCAAAAATATACACGGAGCTTCTGGAATCACAATTAATTTCTTCCCGACCTAATCCAGACTTTGTTTAACAATGAGCGGTATGTACTGTATGTGTCAAAATAGACACCACATACTTCTCTAAGATTGGGGAACTGGGATGAACTTCACTGTTGTGAGAAACATGTTCGAGAGAAGAAGGCCCCCTTTCACTGACATGATGAAAAGATCATTTTGCATTTGGGAGCGAATCTGCTCCGGAGCAATGTCTGATTCCATAATACATGTACCAGACACTGATTGCTTATCAAAGGAAATTGCCCAGCATGTTAAATTTCGCATATGTTTTTCTCTATTGCTTTAGCTTGCTTGAAATGGAAGCCTATGATGAGAAGCAGAGATGCTCCGCGGGCAGAGAGGCAGAGACACAACCACAAAACATTGGGTCATAACACTTGGTGCTGGTGATGATGTAAAGTAATGAAAAAAAAAAGGATCTCTTCACAACAAACACACAACACTTTAAAGGACCTTTAGTGTATTATGTCTATGTATTTTAAGTTTTTTGTCATTTTATACTCTATTCTCTGACTTTTAAACCGCTGTAAAATTGTTGCTGGTTACCTCTGCCAAGGAGGTTAAATTTTCGCTGGCGTGTCTTTATGTGTTTGTCTGGTTGTTTGTGTACAAAATAACTCAAAAAGTTCTGCACGGATTTGGATGAATTTTTCGGACACTGTGTGTATTGGGACAAGGAATAGGTGATTAGATTTAGGTGATCGGTGATCTGGAACACCATCTGGAATTTATATTGCGAATTTATATTATTGACCAGTGACCATATTGCCTTCACTAACTGCTGCCATCCAGTGGATGAAATACTTCAATGCCAGTGTGCACCAAAAATACATGCTTTCAATATAATCCTTCCATAGTGCAATTTGGTATTGTGTAACTGACCCTATTGCCTTGTCGGAGGTCTGCGCTCTCCGAGTGCTTTTCTAGTTTATACATGTGACCATCACAATCACCATGGTTAGTGTTGTTAAACAGAACTACTTGGTTACTGTATAGGCAACAAAATGACTTGGTAAGGTCTGGGAAAAAAGACAAACGAAAGTTTTAACTGGTGTTGTTTCGGTTGTGTTTTAGCCACATATAAAACGAGCACAACTGCAGAAACTACAGGATGTTACCTTTTAAATGAAGCCTCATACATGTATTTTGTCCTTATGTTATAAGCTTTGGCTCTAAATATGTTTTTGGTCTAATCCTTCCTCTAAACCTAATTGGGCAGGTGGGTTTTAAAAGGTTAATGTTTTGTTTTGTGCAGATTAACTTCTGAATTTCTAAATTTGATACATTCTGTGGCTTTTCTGTTTTTGTTTTACACAGGGTCCCAACTTCTTTGGAATATGGTTTGTAATAATAAAGGACTTCTAACTTACACTGTTCAGTCATTATTTCTGTATTCTTATCCACATATTTTTCTTCCCTCACCTGCGGACCAAAAAGCAAAAGAAAGATTTAGAAAAGAGGGACAGAGTGTGTCCCTAAAGAAAGGGGGATCTAAAGATGTAGATGTATACGGTTTCCTGTAGCCTGTACAGCTGATTTTATGGTAATGTATGTGAAGGCCAGATATTGTGTAAATACTGTCTCTACTTTTTCTTCAACCTAAATGCAGACTTGATATTTGACACCTGACAAATATAGGCAGGCTATCTTAAGTGCTGATTTACATCCCAGTAGTTTGGAATATAAGGATATAGTGTATGTAACTGTATGATATATTTACCGTGGGAAAACAGAATTCTAATGTAGTGTGTTTTGATGAAGGACATCATAGCTCATTTGCTACCCATTTCCTGTCACGTTTGGAGACTTGTAAAAACAGAGCTCCTGGTGAGTGAGTAAAAAGCAGCAAGTCTGAGCTCACCTCGGCTCCGTCCCGCAGTAATCTCAGCCCGCAACTCCCACTGTTCCCAGCTGCTGAGTCGGCTAAGAGGAGCTGGGGACCGACTGGCTGCTACTGCCAGCGAGCTGCCCGCCAGCTGCGTCTGAAGCCGGGGCCAAACCTCCCCTGTCCCAGCGGAAAGTGCCATTTTCTGCAAGAGCGAGTAAAAGTCTGGTTTCAAGGGGGGAAGGCAGCTTGTTAGGCTGCTCTGCCTTTACCCACTCCTCATTCAACGGGAGCGCTGGGATATTGGAGGAAATCCCACAGAGTTGAAAAGAGACTCAGTCAAAACAAAGGCTCCTGTCAGGGCCGGAGCCCACAACCATTTTCACACATTGTTCTACCTGGTAAAGGTGTTTGCAGTCACTTTACTTATTACATGCATGGGCGAAGAGCCGGCTAAGTTATTTCACATGATGTATTTTGATGTCTTTTACATCTAAGGGAAAATTCCAGTTTATTACAATTTGGCTCTTACTTCAGATGTTTTGGCTAATGGATAACACTCTTATGTCAGTACACTTTAAGAGTAAGTAAGGGACTACAGTCAGTGGAAGATATTTAGCATAAAGACTGAAAGCAGGGAGAAATAACTAAACTTGCACTATCCAAAGTTTTAAAGAGTAAGGATCTATTCGCACCAAAAGGAAGGGAACTTTTCCTGCAGTACAATCACATACAAAGTCAAATCAAAGAAACGAGTAGGAAGATATTTGCACTTGGCAATGCAAATTAGGTGACACAAATGACGGAAATACAAATCCTTAGAAATTAGCATTCAATATGTCATTAAAGCCAATCAGCATTAAATTAAACCACGTCCTGACTGGAAATGATTGTAGCCTTCTGTTGCCACCCAGAGCTCCACAAAAATACCTCATATTTGTTCAGTGACTGAATAAAAAAGGAGATTGCATGAAGAAAAGTAAGTTTAACTACCAGGAAAATTCTGAAAAGTTGTGATTCCAGTTTTTGGTTGTTCTTTACTATGAAGTTAGCACTAACATTAGCCCAAGCTTTCCTGTAATACCTGTTTGACTTACTAGCAGTAAGACAGTGCATGTGTTTCTTCAGAGGACATACAATATAGCAGAAAGAAATGTTATCTACATAGAGGTAAACCTCACCTACTCTCTTTTGTCCCAATAATGGAAATATACACAAATGATCCGATGGTCAAACTTGTGCGAGTAATATGAGGTGAAAATTCCCTTTTTTCGTTGGTTTGAACACAGCAGAACATATTGTATATTGTTTGTTTCATCCGTACACAAAAGTTGGTTGTATATGCAGTTATACGCTGGGACTATTTCTCAGCCTGAGAAATTCTAGTCTTATAGTCTTCATGTTAAGCTAAAATAATAATACCTTGATGTAGCTTCATAATCAACGGACAAATAATGGTATCAATTTTCTCATCCAACTCTCAAATCTGGCAAATATTACTGATCTAAAATGATCTGACAGTCCTCCTTGCTGCCCTAAATGAAACCTGAAGTAGAAGAGGATTAACTTCCCTGGTGGATGCTGGGACATCAGTGTTGATACATCAGACATGACTTCTGTAGGCTATGTCTTGTCCCAATATGTCCTGCATGTAACATATGAGAATGGTCTCTGTATTTTTTCTCCTTTCAGACAGAGGGGTTTGAGGGTGAAGTGTCATTTTACTCAGCATCCCAAAATAGAACGTGCGGAGCATATCCCCCATGGAGGTGAATGCATATCATGTTAGCAGGGCTGAGTAGGTGCTAACCTGCTGCTGGCAACCTCCACACTAAACAATACTTGTTACAGAGAAACACAGAAATTGGATCACTGTTGTGTGAAAAGTGAACTAATGTTATGTGGAGTAAAACACAAGAAAGTGTAACGCAATCTAATGCTCATTGTTGTCAAGTGCTGGTTCCCCAGACAGAATTACATTACAGGTAATTGAATAACAACAGGGATGTCTTTAGATTGGAGAGTGTGATATGTCTGATTTGGCAAAAATTTCAACCTGAATAATGTACAAATCAAATTTTGAATGTTTTCCTCACTCCAAATAAAATGAAATAATAATAATAAAAAATATCATCAACTAATGTGCGTTTCCTGTTTTTATTTTGATCCGTGTTGGAGAGTTCCCAACAGTGAAGCTCAATTTCAGTTAGGTGTGAAAACATGAATATGGTGCCAACATCATTTAAAATTAGGTACAATTTGTGATGCTGTCTTAGTTACAGATATGTAGTAAAATGATTGGCCAACATGTTACTCAGGAGTCTACCTCAAAACAAATCTATGCAACTTTTGCTTCATAACTAAATGCTAAACTATTGTTCACTGCTAAATGGCCGCTAATGCATTTAGCTAAACTGCTGCTTAAATGTTTCGTTCAACAGTCTAGCATTAAGCTAAAATGCTACTTAAACGTTTGATGAAACCGTAGGTACAGCTAGTATTTGGCTAAACTATGTTTAGCTTAATCTAATAAAGAATGTAGCTAGCATGCTGCTCACATGATTTGTCAAACCGTAGGCTAGTATTTGGCTAAAAGACTTAGCTATTGTTACAGTAGCACAAAAGTTAGTTAGTCTCGAAATCAGCTAACTGAATCAGTAATGTGATTTATACAGCAAAGTTAGCCAAATTTTAGCTAAAGTTAGACACCGTAAGCTAGCCTACTGGTCATACGAGACATTGCAGCAACAAACTGTTTTAAATTGAGCAATAGTGTGTTTTATAAAGAATTAACCTTTTAATTTATGAGGAAGAATTTGTTATTTGTTCTTAAAGTCTCACTTTAAAGGTTAGGGTTTGACCGAGGTTTGTTGGAAGCAATTACAAGGTAAATGTCTCTCTGATACCGTCTTGCAGTTTTACTAAAGTGTTGCCAAGATTAAATCTGTAACAAATTATCTGATCATGTCTGTTCTTTGCAGGCTTAATCATCCCAGACCCTTAAATACAGACTGGGTCTTGCGGTTAGGCAAGTAACAATGTGTAAAAGTGGCACGCAATAAGACAGTGTCAATTACAGAAACCTCAACATTGCCATTAACACAGAACAGACACGCCACCATTTTGTGCTTGACACCGTACACACCCTGATATTTACCTGAGCCAGAGCTGGAAAGTCAGTCACAAACTAAAAAAAATATCCCGGGGCATCGAACAAGCCGCCTGAGAAACCACTAACAAGCCTGCTTCCTTCCGAAACACCCTCCTCCCCACCAGTAAAAGTCTGCGAGGCATGCCAGCGAACATAAAGACATAAAGACGTGATAACTAATATAGCCTTGGCTACCTCGGTGTGCCCTGCAGTCACAAGCCTATTGTTGCCGTTCTCTTTTGAAGCCTGGGAAAAATATCAAAGTGTTGGAGACTGACAGAGCTTTGAACAATTAGATTTTGGCTCGGTGACAGGAAAACCTTAGACAAAAGGAGAGAGGGATGGAGTGAGAGAGAAAGAAACTGACAGATAGAGAGGGAAAGACGGGAGTGTGTGTGTGCTGCGATTTTGGCTTTCCCAAGTTCTGACTGATGGTGCGAGGAGCAAAGAGGGGGGACCTCAGATATTACTGTCCTGAAGCGTGACAGCTTGACAAGGCAGCCTCCATTTGAAGCAGGAAGGAGCAGGCCACTCACAAGCCCTGGCACATGAGTGAACCGCTACAGATAGACATGCAAACATGCAATATAGACACACACACAGCCCCACACGCATATAGACATGCTCAGGAATGTGCGTCAGTCTGACAAACAGTGTGAGAAGGTGGACTGGGCTTCAGTGCATTGAACCGCGGTGAAGACAGGTTAGGGTGGATGCCAAAGACCTCCAATCATCCCATTTCCAATAGGAACGGGCCTGTCAAATAGGCATCCTCTATCTAAGAGAGAGGAAAAGAAAGAATGGCACAGGAAGAGAGCGAGAAAAGGAGAAGGCCTGGTCTAGCTTCAGCCTGTGCTGCTCCCCTGTTCCCAGCCAGTGCAGGAAATGAAGAAATAGGATCACATCAAAATATGCAAGCCCTATCATCCCAAGCACACCTTTCCAAAGGCCACAGGCAAGCCAACATAGGATTTAGGAGATTAACCTTTTGCCAGATGAAACAATTCTATGGAGTTTATTAAGAAATGTGTTTCAACGATGAGCAAAAAATGTACTGATGGCTAACAGTAAAATAAACCAAAGGTCTACAGCGGGCGATCTGCAAGACCTGCCAACCAATATAAAACTTCCCTTAACAGAGATTACGAAGCCATAATTAAATAATTAAACCAAAGAAGGCCAAGCACGAATCGTCGCGTTGCTAGCATACGAGGGTATACTTGATAGTCCAACTGAAGTAACAAGCCAAAAAAACACCCAATTATATCACTCGCTTGTAAAGCTATTTAAACTATTAAAAGCACATAAATGAGCAACACTGGGTTACATGTACTCTCATTACAAAAAACTTGCTTTATTTTATAAGTCAACATACAATTTCCAGGTGCTGTAAGAGAACGTCCTAACCCAAAAAATGGCTGTAGGTTGTCTGTGAAAGCAGCTTTATTCAACTCATATTTAAGTTTGTTTTTAGGCTGCGACCTCTACTGGTTGTAGTTCTTTAGATGGGGACACAGTCAGGGTGTTATAAAGAGTGACAAAGTCTGCGTTGGGAGGAGGTGATTAGATGGGCCAAACAAACATGGAACAAAAGTAAAACATTGTCAACATTGTTAACAATTAAATGGCTTTAAGAGAGGAAGGTAACAACGTTAGCATGTTACCACATTACGGTCTACGTCATGTTTGTAACTAAATCAGCTGACACGACTACATCATAGATGGTCATGTGTTAGAGCAACGTTATAAAGGACGTTTCTATGTTGTTTTTGAAGTCACTCAGTTATGAGGATGCGTTGATAGTCACTGGTGGAACAAATGTGTATGAATCTGCAGTTGAAAATAGTTTCAAGCAAATGCAAATGTACTTCTGCTTGAGTAATATTTGCATAAAACTACAGTGCCCAGCTGTTTAGGGGAAATAACTGACTAACTTTTACTATATATTACAACCTGTTTTTAAAGATTTACATCTTGATGATGAGAGGGTGGATGGGTTGGTGGTATAACACCAGCAAAAAACTGTGAGAAGTGGAAGCTTTGAAGCAGGTGGGGCTGTTTCCCTCCTAGTGGGCAGTGATTACTGTTGGCTGACGTCCACTCAGCCTGCAGCTAGCAAAACATTATCTATGGCTCACTAAATTCCCTTTTATTTGATTTCATTTCTCCAAGTAGAGAGTTTCTTTGGTTTCGTGACAGGAGCCCATAACGCATGCACACTTTGAAGCCTGCAAGTTTAAAACATGTCTTCATAAATCCCACTATAGTTTATAACTCTGTATGTATTGTGTGATGTTATAGAAGGGAAAGTACATTTGGGAAGTGTAAACATACATGTGTGACGCTGTAGATCATCTGTGCTGTAATCAGGGGAGCAAAGCCAAAGGCCCTGATTCATTAACTGCTCGTTAACACACACACACACACACACACACACACACACATACACACACTACTTATCGGCTGAATATTATTAACCAGTATATGACACATGCAGACTTACCCATAGAACATCTATGGTGATTTATAATGTTTTTTCCCATTGTAAAATGCTGCCCTAAATCTCTTTGAATTGTATTTGTAGAAAAGATGAGCATTTCTCTAAATCTTTTTTATTACAGGATTAAAGAGACTGTGGATGTTTATGGGGTAAAAAGAAAACACACACACATGGGTGTCAGCTGGGTTTCATTCCTCTTTTTTCTCCTTTCCATTGCGCTCTTCATTGAGACGTGGGGAGCTCATAAAGAGGCAGCGAGAGAGAGAGAGAGAGAGAGAGGATCTGGGTGATGTAATTTGCTCTTAGCGTCAGTGAGGAGCAGTCCGGTGATTTAGCAGGAGTGTGCTGAAGACATGACAGAGACTAATTGCTTTCATTAATCACGTTTTGCCGGGCCCATTTCGAGGTAAACTAATTGAAATCCTCTTACCTGTCAGGGCGCCAACCATTGTGCGCCCGGCAGGAGTCACGCGGGGAGGAGGGGCGGGTTGAGGGGGGGTAAAGGTGCAGGGAGAGAGTGCAGGAGAAGGACCGGGCAGGAAATGAAGCTTTAACTACAAATAAACCATGTCTTTGTCTAGACAAATCTCTTTTCAAGCCGTAATGCTCTCTGAAATGTGTTAATGTCATGTAAAGTCTTTCAGGGGGCTGCAGAGCTGAGGAGAAGCCAAGCGCAAATGTGGCTTGGGAAGAAAGGCTCTTTTCCAGCATAAAATACCAAATCAAATTATTCCCCTGGCCCAGCTGCCAGTGGCGTCGGAGAGAGAGGCTTTAGGCCTTAATACCTTTGTGTGTGACAGGGGCCATTACTGAGGCCCCTTTATGGTGGAACAAAACAGAGACATCAGAACAGCCCGGTCTCTGCAGACAGATGGAGGGAAGGACAGACACAGACAGACAGACAGACAGACAGGGTAGAGATAGAGGGAAGTGGATTCTCCGGGCAGCATGTAAAGTACAATGTAAGAATCAATTACACTACGACTCGCTTTGTACTTAAAGAGTTTGGAGAAGGAAGTCTCATCATTTGCTTCTGTCCTAACAGTAAGATATTTTAGTACATATTCAGATCCAAATATGCATACATTTAGGTTTAATTTCACCATATAGTAAGAACTGGTAAGAGAAAAGCCTTTAAATGCCAATAACATGAAGATTGAAGGGGATGGGCAAGATTTATTAGGGAAAATAATGTCAGCCTTCACCTCAATTCACCTGTTCAACTTAGCTTGTGAATGGAGCAGTTGACTCCATACATATATGTATGTACTCCTATGAAACGTAATGCACTGGATCTTGTAGCTAATATGCATTTGTGAATGGAAGAAACCAAGGGGTTTGACCCTAACTGCGCCCAGTAGTTCTGCATGTAAGTGGTTATTTTAAACCTAACCGAGTACTTTTCCCTCACCTTTAACAAGGTGGATCAGGTGCCTAAATCTAACCAAGTAGTTTTGTTTCACAACATTATGAATGCTTTTAAAACAGCGAACATCACATTTAAAACAGTGAATGTTATTCTGTACTTCTTCATACCAACCCATTAAAGTAAATACATCCCATCCTGACTAAATTCTTTACACAAAGAGAGAAATTTAATGTTAACCGTCACAAAAATGACTTTCTTAATGTTCGCTCTAATATGTTTTATATATTTGCTCATACAGTGGTATAAGCACACGTTGTGTTATAATTATCACCTGAGTCATAGCTTTTGTGTTTACAGTGCATGGTGTTTTTTTTAGAACATCAAAAGCGGAACATTCATGTGACCTGGGTGTCTAATCCACACATACCTGTCCACCTCACGAATAATGTACCTCGCTGCCAATCAGCAGAGGGTTTGGATTTAAAGAAGCGGTCACACATGCACGCACACACACACACACACACACACACACACACACCTCTCTTTTGGCAGTGGTATTCAGGAGTTGCATAGAGGACAAATCCAAAAGTGATTGCCGTGTGAAAGGCCCTCCTCCTGCCTTGAGAGTACGTCTCCAGTTACGAGGTCACAGACAATTAGAGAGAGAGGATCAGACGGCCCCACTGTTGTCATGGTGCTGCGGAGTGACTCTCTCTCTCTCTCCACACACACACATATACATACACACCCACATGTGCATGAATACGTTCACTGATACAGTACAAGCAACATGCACGTTGACAGACCTTTACAATCCCGAGTACATTTTTTAATCACACACAAACACATGCATACATACACAGCTGTCAGCTCACACCTTGCACTTCCTCTTTCACCCTCCCTCCGTGTCAGACAGACACTGCCTCAGGCCTGGAGAGCAGACAAATTTTTTTGGAGAGGTGAAAATGTAATTTAAGGTTCAGGAATGACTTTATTTGCCAGAAAAATATTATCTGTTGATCTGCAGGGTGTTCACTGCTTCCTGAACACCTCTTGTCACCGCGCTGTGGTATATAGCGAGGAGGAGAAGGGCCTGCAGGGACACGGGCTGACTCCAGATCTTATCGCCGCTACCATCCCGTATTAGGTTACATCCATTTTTTAATTTAGCATACTGGGAGACAAGTCAGCATTCACAATGAAGCCTTTATGATCTGTGTCAACTCTGTGCCAGGGACGAGTATTTCCCTTCATTGCCCTGCGTATTAATGAACACACAGCAGTCCAACTCCAGCTCCAACGTATCAGGACATTACAGAAGCCCTGAAAAAGGTTATTTTTGAAGCTCGTATTGTAACATTTTTAATGAGAATGTGTCAGGCAGAAGGCTGAAGTTTGTGATTATGTACGTTTAAAAGATTTCACAGCTAAGAAAAAAAAGCAGGCTTCTTATTGTCAAGTCAGCAGCTGTTGATTTTAGTAACAGTTAGCGGTTGCATACAGATTCTATAAAATGATGTTGGCTAGCATAACTAGCTAACATTTTAATTTGGTCTTGTTTACTGTGTGCACGAGGATATAAACATACATACATGAGAACTTATAATTCTCTTCTCTAGTGGTATTCACAACCTTATAAACTAACTTATCTTATAAAACCTTATATTTTATTTAAGCTCTGAGTTCACAAATTGTGATGTGTTTGCTGAGGATTTAAAAAATGGCAAGGGCCGTAGATGTTTATTTTCTATTTGGATGGTAAGTTTGTATATTGTTATTTTAGCCATATATTTTTTCTTTGTAATATATCTAAGGAAAATGTTGATATTCCCATTGGCCTTTAGTTTTTCCTTTGTCATTATGCTTTCTGCATTTTCTGCATCATGTTACCTGCTAGCTTCCTTGCTGAATTGTTAGCTTCTGTGGCTAGTTAGCATCCATGTTGCCGTTTTCTGCCATTCTCGCGACTTAACCACTTCAACACCAAGCATATAGTGTAATTGACTGCCTATGTTATAACCACATGTTGTGAAAGGGTCTTAAATATAAGAATGATCGCTACATACATAAAACTGAAAAACACTAAATGTCCCATTTAAAAAGTCATCATCTCTCACAGACATTGAAATAACGGATAGAAAAACACCCGTGATTAAGCCTAAGATGTTTACTTTTACAAGTCAAGGCCTTTATATTTTTTCATAACTACTTTAAAAAAAAGAGAGAAAAAAATCATTGCTGTTTTTTTCAGAATGGGCTCGATATTTCTGAGCTTTTGCAGCTCAAATAAAGGACTCAACTAGAATGTTGTGCAGAACGGACGTCACATCAAAACATACACTATAACTAATTGAAACCTCGACAAAGGCTGCACACCAGATCCACTCCTTCCTTTCTTCACTTTCACAATAAATGCCCTAGAAATATACACTGCACCAGGGAAACTCAAATTCACACACAAACAGAGAGTCTCTAACCACGGCTCCACGCACGCTGACCGAGCACGCAGAGAATCGTAAACTTGACAGACCTGCTTTGCCGAGCGATGGCTGCTAAGCCGTGATTAGACGATCACTGTTTGTGATCTATACATGCATTGCTCTGCTGATCTCACTCACTCTCCCATGCTAACCTTTATGGTGTAACAGTAATAGGCCTAGCTGCATTTTGTCAGGAATAATATCCGTCTGGGAGACTAAGTGCTGATGTGAATTGGCGTAGGCTGTGTGGCTGAACGGTCCTGAGCAGCTCGTGAACTAACTGAAACAATTAACATAGTGAACTCTGTCAGTGGTCTGGTTCTCTTGGCCGGTGGTTTAGAGGGAGAATCATGAATTATGGATGGAGGTTTAAATACCCACACCCGTTTAATTCGACCCATAGGATTCAGGCCTTTAGAATATGCATGGAAATCTTTGTACGTTCACATGTGAGCTGAGTGATGTTGGCTCAGGGAGGACGGCGCCGGGAGAAGCCAGTGTCCCCTCGTCAACTTTACCTGCCACATGACATACTGTACAACATGCCTATTCAGAGGTGGCGTACAAGAGAGGGCATAGCAGGGGGTGAATGTGGGGTGTGTGTGTTGGGGGG
>CAFUXE010000345.1:194651-220449 GCA_903364295.1 Serranus cabrilla
CCCTCACTGCTAGCCAGCGCCCCGTTTGTTTACACTCTCCCAAGCCTTTTTTGCATTTTCTGGCCGGGCCGGGAGACTTGGCGGGGCTCCACGCTGCTGATTGCCATATTCCCAGACCAGAAATGTCACTTACCACTTTGCTCTCCTTCATCCGCCAGTTAAACCCTTTGTAATCCCCCAGAAGAGCGGAGTCACCCAGGATATAGGATTTTTCTCCTGTCCCAGTGGCTCCCCGGCCCTGTGCTGCCCCTCCATCCTCTCTGTGTCCCCTAGGCAGACAGAGGCAGAGCAGAGAAACCATTTCAGCCAACTGGAACGGGACATTAACATTCCTACTGGGGCAGTAAGGGCCACAGAGAAAGAAACAGAATAAGGAGAAAATACCAAGAGAGAGAAATGTGGCATAAAACAACTCCCATGTCACTCTGTTCCATTTACAAGATGAGTTTCTTGCTGAGTCTGACATTATTTAAAAGATTGTTTACCCAAATTACTAAAAAAATGGTATTATCTAGAAAATAGCTTTAGCTTTTTACGTGCCCAGTTGCCAGAAATAATGTTGGCAATGTTCGTTACTGTAAACCACAGACAATTTGATATGAAAAGTTTTTAGCTTTAGTACCAGACTCATGACGTATTATGGCAAGCTTGTTGGATGGGTCAATTTGAAGTGAATTTTAACTTCCAAGTTAACTTCCGTACATAAAAACTCCACATTCTAACTGCAACCAATAGTTATTTTTTTAATCTTTATTGAACCTGCTTCCAGTCACTGCATATATACTTTTTTTTTAACCCATACACTGATTATTTTCATACCCTAACCAAGTAGTTTTATTGTCTAAACTTAACCAAGTAGTTTCGGTTTGATGCCTGTATGTGTTGTTTGCAGTTCAGAAATGTGGAGATTCAATGTCACTCTGGTTAAAACATCGAAACTCATTTGTGGTTTGCAGAAACGTACAATGCCAATACAGGTAAACAGATATAAAAAATACATTTTAACATTTTAAACAACATGTCAGAGATACTAGTGGGTAACTCACAGACCTTGTTGTGGCTAGTTTTTATTGGAACTACTTTACAAAGAAAGTGGCTGTTCACAGTGTGTTCTATGGAGTTACAGGGGCGCTACTTTTGGAAAGAGAGCTTGACTTTTTCAAATACATGTTTTATGATCTAAGCACCACAATCAAAATTTCATTCACCCACATTGTATTGGAGGTGGCAGAGGAAATCTCACTGCCAGCGGTAAGTGAGAACAGTGTAGAGCAAGATGAACAAACCTTACCATTCATAAATACATATCTGAATTACACTTCTCACTTGTACATTTCTTCAACATTCAGCCGGCAGCTCCACTGAAACAACCACAAAGCCTCAACAGCAACACTTCACATCTCTGGTATTTAATACATGTAGAAACAGAAAACAGACATTCTGGTTTAGCAAGCAGCCAGCTCAGGGTTTGCAGGGATTTACTGACCATCGACAGCTAGCTTAAGGTTAGCTCATTCAAGAAGTGCAGTCCTCACACTGAAGGTTTATAATCGAATAAACAGACCTTTAAGATCAATGGTGTCCAACCAGCTACATATTGAGCTACTCTAAAACACACGACTCTAATGATAAATAAGAATAAAAAGTGAGTAATTCAGTAACTGGTAACATAAAAACTTGATCTTAGATATAGTAAACTGCATTCTCTTTAGGAACATATATATAAAACAAATGACACATGAAAATTAAGTTTGACAGTGTGGAAAACACATCAATTAGAAAACATAAGGATGGTTTATCATACCATGCACATGTTGCAGATGCATGACTTACTTGCAGGAGTGGGATGTAACTAAGTACATTTACTCAAGTACTGTACTTAAGTACAATTTTAAGGTACATGTATATTACTTGAGTATTTCCATTTGATGTAACTTTATACTTCTACTCCACTACATTTTGAGACAAATATAGTAGGTTTTACTCCACTACATTTAGATGACAGCTTTAGTTACTTTTCAGGTTCAAGATAAAAAAGATCAATTAAAATGATTATACTTTTTTTAATTTCTTTTTTTATTAAACATTTTAAGCTAACCATATTGAGCCTTATCTTTGCTAAATTAAAACACTGCTGGAATAAGTTGATATAAGTTAATATATTTAGAATACATATAACATTCAGAATAAAGAGTACTTTTACTTTTGGTACTTTTAGTACATTTTGCTGTTTTTGTACTTTCACTTCAGTAAGTTTTGAATGCAGGACTTTTTCTTGTAGTGGAGTAATTTCACAGTGTGGTGTTTGTACTTTTACTTAAGTAACGGATCTGAATACTTTTTCCACCACTGCTTACTTTAAGTATACAACATATATGCAATACTGCAAAGCTCAGTGGTACAGATCAGGACTGAATACTACAAAGACTGAACACAAGAAGCAGATTTAAAGATGCATCCGCATCTGAAAGTATCAAACACACGGTCTTATTACAGCTAATGACTCACACGACACAACTTAATCTGATCTGCACAGACTCACACAGACCGACAGCTGACTGAACAACCACGGAAAACTATTTATCAGAACAAACCAGCAGTCAGGAGCGATATCATGCTGCACAATGACTCTGCGTAACGCTGAGACTATTAATAAAACGTAATAATAAACCACGAAAAACTCACCATCTGAACGTTGCCGCTGTGCGTCTGCAGCGTCCTGCGTCACAGCTGCACGTTCGCGAAACGGAACGGAGGCTACGTCACGTGATGACCTTTAACCTGCCGTAAGTTACGCAGTCAGGTCATTTTATTTATTGCTAAATTATTAATAATTGATAAATGTTCTTCTCCATAAGGACCACCGGCAGGCCTTCACAACAATAAAAATACATACAGTTATTTAATATATACTATTAAAGATACTGATACAATAATAAATGGATATATATGTATTAATATGTGGCTGTAGCTTCTTGCAATTGCAAAATAATTAAATGAATTATCTTCACTGTATTTCAGGACTTAAAGCAGCAGCAGGACCGAGAGGAAAGAAACACACAGCCTACCTATGAAACAGGGTTCACCTTTCTTTCACGTCTACTTATAGAAAAAATAACATCACCCGTGACTTATCGAGCAAAAACAAGCCAAGGTGGGACGCAAGGCTGTTTTATTAACCGGATGACATTGAGTTTATTAAACTGGCTGAGTGGCTGCCAGACGAGAGGGAGCTTGGCCCGGGTCCGAGGCCCAACTTGGGAGAGCCGGCCCAATTAACACCCGAGAGGGAGGTCCTCGCAAACACACACACTCTCTGAGCACACACAAACACACATAAACAGGCTGCGCATGCTCACACACGGCATACAGGGAGGTCTGGAGGGGCAGCAGCAGCCAAATAAACCCTCAGGGACCTGGTAGCTCATAGCTCAGAGTTAGCTCAGAAGTCATGCACGTGCACATTTATACACACACTCACAGTTGTAGGGTGGCCTTAGCTTGCCATATAAATCTCTGCCACTCACCTTCACATGGAGTGGTGCGGTGGGCCCAGTAAATATGAAGGAGTGTGTGTGTTTGACCGCAGACGCAGGTGGAGCTGTGGCGCGGTTGGGCCTACGCCGAGCATCGCTCCGGGCTCCTCACTCGCTCAAACACGACGACCTCACGGTGGTTATGAGCCGTGATGAGAGGCTGTGTGAAAGTGTGACTTTGTAGCTGATTCATTTCAGTCTCTTCTCAGCTGCAGCAGTTGTCGTATAAGGAGTTTGTAATTTGCAAGGCAATTCATTTTTGCAGGATGCACGCATCGGATCGACTTGCTGCTTCAGCTCACAAAGAAAATGTTTGTTTTAAAAAAAAACTTCATCCAGAAAACAAAAAGACAACTTGATGACTAAAGAGTTCAATTTCAACATGTTGCTGATTTAGGATATTTGCAGCTGAGAAAGTGTGATTCATGCATCATGGGAGACGATGGCTTCCACTGTATCTCGGTGCTTTAAACATGTCAAAACTATTAACTATTAACTATTAGTTAAATACAGTAAAACATACACATACAATTTCCTCACCAGTGGGTGCCTGAATGTGTGTATTATGTGACCTCTACGAGACACAACCCCACTCTTCAGTCCACTAAAACTAAATCTTTTTTAGACCCATCAGACACAATCTCTGCACCAACATATATGCTCATGTTGTCGCAGTCTAGACTCACTTGGGAATGCTTCGTCTTTGTGGGACAGGCATAGCTGTGGACGCCTGGCCCCTTCGGAGTTGACACTCCTGGCTGGGATCCCTGGCATCCACAGCTTCCTGATTACCAGCTGTCCCTGCCCCACTCTGCCTGTCAAATCCCAGTAACTGAGAAATAAACAAACAGTAAACAAAGGGCCTAGTTTAGCACCACCGCCCGCCACAGCATGACAACAGGTTTGTCACTCTCGCTCTCTGCCAGGGCCTAACTGAGCGCTGCACTCTGGAGAGGAGCAAGAAGCCTTTCCTCATGTGAAAACCACTGGAGGAGGAGCTGCAATCAGTGACAGCGGGTTCGTCTCTCCTGCCTCCGGACAAACAACATCAGCCAAACCAAGAATAAAGAAATGCAGACTGAAACGACTTAATAGCGTGTCGTTTTGGTTCTTAGATTGAGCAGAAACGCCTCGCAGCTCTGCAAAAGATGTAGGCTCCCCCTCTCCCTTTTCTTTCTTATTGTCTCAATCTGTGGACATCTGCTCGCTACAGAGACAAATTCCCCTAACTTGAGACACACTAGCCACCAAGAGGAGAACACAGGCCTATTAATAGGCTTCCTGCTCATAAAAGAGATGTGGCAGATCAGGTTTTTTGGGGGGAGTTTGATATGCATGTAATACAATATTAGTTCAATTGTGATGCACCGTCAGAGGCCCCCTCTATGGAAATCTGCATGAAATCACTGTCTGGGCAAGGTCGTAAATCACCAATGGCGTTGTTTATTATTGCAGTACAGTTTTATGGAGGGCGGGCGCTTTGCTGGGACGTCCCGGAGAGGAATGCCCAACAGAGGACCTGCTAGGTAATGGCTCCTTTATTTCCACAAGGGGTTGATGGGAGTTCAGTGAAGATCAAGCCTCTGGAGAATTACATGGTTACTGTAAAGCCTGATTAAAGCACAGGAACACCTATATCTAACAAAAGCAAGCACATGACATGCTCACTGGATCTATGACAACTTCAAAGGGTGATAAATCTCACAGAGAGTCTGGTGGAGCGTTGTGCGTCAGGTTCCTGACACAAGCCAAACAGACACAATCTAGCTCTTATTTTTATTCCCTTCTGTTTTGCGCGAGCAGCCAGAGCGGCTGGCCGACATGCCACAACACCCACTTTTTCTTTCACAAAATGTCTGGTCTGGTTGTGTCTGAGTTTTCCTGCCAGGTCTCTGAGCATCGGGAAAACTTATCAAAGAGAACAGACTTCTATTCTGTGCTGCAGCGCTCCTCTCCTAGAAAGACAGGACCTCAGACACTACTTAGTCGTTCAGCTGTTCGGAAGTGGAAAAAGCACATTAGGGGTCATTGTGCCGCCGCATTCCGGCGGTAGCAGCCTGACTTGCTTTGTCCAGCCTGGCAGACATGCACGCCTCACCCCAGTCATCACTCCCACTCCATCTGAAAACATAATTGATCTGGATATTAAACGGGCCGTGCGGCTCTAAATAAAATTCCATGCATGCTTAATTCTCCAGCGTGGTTTTGGAGGCCGGACACTTTCTTCCCTGTCCAGGCTAATGTTACATGCTGGACTGTCTTAGCTGTGACCACCTCATAAAATCAGCCTCATAAATATTTTTCATGTGTTATTTAAACTAACTCAGCTCTCTATGGCTTGGAGAGGTTTAATATATGTTAATTACCCATGGAGGCTCCCACAGACATAAGGATAGAACTATTAGAAACATCAGGCCGCTCACTGGCGGCTTCAGGAGCCTCAAGAATGTGTGACGCATATTGTACATTGTTGAGGCTATCAAGCAAATATAGCATTGAAAAATATCTAGTGATAGAAATGCAACCACAAATATATATTAAAAAAACGTTGGTTCTTCCAAAATAAAAGTCTTTTATTTAGGTGTAGCCTTGTTGTCAAAAGGTTTTTTATTTTTATCAGCTATTGTGCAGCTAAGGGTGTCATTAGCATGTGGGGGTGTGATGTTGTTTGGTCTAGACTTGCACCAGCTCCAGTTTCTATTTGCTTCCTGCTAGGATTAGTGGCTGAGGCCTGTGACATCAGTGTGATGGCAGATAGTAATATTATTATTACAGTATTATGAACACATTATGGAAAGTAGTTTAAAATAAATTCCAAAGGCAAAATATTTTAATATCAGTGCTCATTTGTATTTTAGACTTACTGTTTTGCACACAATATATGGCTGCACTGAATAGTTTGTGTCAAGGTTTATTCATAAAGTTAAAATATTTGAATTCCAAATCAACATTTGAATGCTGCACAGCTTTTATTTTTTCTGTTTTTTAACCCATTGTATTTGTAGTAGATTTCAGTGGATCCTGCACGGGATTGTTTCGGACTCATGTGATCGCAAAATGTATAACTCCTAAAAAAGTCAAAATTGATTGAAGTTTTTGAAAAAAATTATTTCATTAAAAAAAACATTTAAAAAAATGTTTTTAGGGTGATGACATCATAAAATATAAGGAAAAACATTCAAAACCTCACTAAAAGTTTTCAAAGTAAAACATGACATACGGTACAGCCCTAACAACCGTCTTAAATAATGTATCAACTTGTAGTTTTAAATAAAAAGAATCAGAGGGCACCGTGTAACAGTTCACAAATCAGTTTTATTAATTTAAACACAATCAAATAATAATGTCAAAAACATCTGTACACATATTTTGCAGACACAACAATCTTTTGCGTTTCACAATGAGGCCCATGTAGTGTAAAGTATTTCCAGTTTGCATTTATGATTGCAACATAATAAAAAAAAGCGTGCTGTATGAATCTATAAAACATTTTCTCTAGTTACCTACCATTACCTTGATCTAGCAGCAATATGTAGATACCCCCAGAGTGCAGGGGGAAGAAGTTGCTTTGAGAAATGGGAGGGAGGGGGAAATGGGAGAGGGATTCAAATTGAAATGTAAAGGCCAACAGTGATCATGTGCAAAGGAGGGAAAAATTAGAAACACAACGAATGGGTTTCTGTTTAAGAAATTCACAGTCGATAGCACATGTCCTGTATGTTCACAAACCCCTCGCAGTTAGTGGCTTTTCTCTCATTGTTAACTACAGGTTTCCCCATCCACAGATGTAGAAGCATTATGAAAAGGGCTTCATGTCTTTCAACTATCTCAAAGAGGGACACAGAATGTATTTTCAAAGTCGAAATAAAAACACTACATCATACAAAATTACGCTCGCTGTACAAGAGTTGTTATAGCGCTTGTATAAAAGATAATAAAACCTATTCAAGCCTGCTTTTTTAAAATCTCAGATTTGTTTAAATTTGTTGTTAAACGGCTCTCAGGAGGCAGGAAACTGGGAGTTTTCTCACTTCCACGCCACATCCGAAAAAACTTATCAGACTAAAGTTTGCTTCAAATATATGGGGTCAGGGCTGCAAGCTGGTGAAATGCTGTAAGGACACAAGTTGTGAGCTACCTTTCTGAACAACTAAAAAAAAAAAACCTATTTCCCTTTAAAATATGCGTCTAAGAAGGAGTTGCAGTAGAGGAGACCTGTTATGCTGTATAAAGATGTGACTGAAGTTTCCTGTAAGGACGAGAAACATCACAGAATCAAATGAAAGGTCATTGACACTTGACATCCATGCTTTTGGTCTTGACAAAACAATTTATCACAAAATCCCATTATCTACATATTTGTTTACTGAACAAAACTTGAACACATCAACACTTTCAGGCATCGCACAAGCTTATGTGCGATGGGATGCCTTTTATTATTATTTTTTACTTCAATGAAAAAGCATTGCCACCTTTCAAGAGCACATACCTAAATGAATATAGGAAGGAATAGTCCAGTGATTACAAACTTACACACACAAAAAAGATTTCCTCTATACACGATTGTCTCAGCATTGTAAATAAAGTTTTTTGTAATTTTCTTAAATTATTAGAAAACCCCCTTTTTTTTGTTTCTTCCATAAACGTCTCCTCTCGCTGTGGTGGAAATCAATAGTACTTTGTAAAAGGCACAAGTCTTTTGTCGTCGAGGTACCTTCTTGGTGGCACGCTGCCACTCACAAAGTCTCCGTTCATAAATAACAAGCACAGGACTCCCAGGCCGACGGCTTTGTCTGTCCCATGACGGAAGAGAGACTAAAAAGTAGGTAGACGGATAAGGAACAGAGAGAGGCGGGAGGTGAAGGGCTAGAGGGACGGAGAAATGTCACCACCAGTAGTCGTGGGCCTGCGGGTTACTGTAGCTGAGTTCTGTGGCGAGGTGAGGCGAGGCGAGGCGGGCGAGGCCATCAGTAGCTCTGCTCTCCTCACAGGTGTGAACCCTGACAGAGTCCCGGCACAAACAGGGGGCCGTAAAACACTTTGACAGCTTCAGAAAGCGGCCAATTCACAGTAACCAGGGCAAGCAGCTGCAGCGCCGTAAATTCACCTCTCTGCTTCGCTTCCAGAAAAAAAAAGTTTAGGGTTAAGACGAAGTGTGACCATATGTCAGCACATTAACCGTGTGCTGAGCCTTTTTTTTCTCCATTCTCCTCTTCTTTTCTTCCTGTGTAGTGGAAGACAGACGCCAGGCAGCGCAGGGGGGTCTCTTCTGAGCTGCAGGGTCTGCGGCAAGCGTGGGACGGGGCTGGAGGGCGAAGGTGAAAGGTTGCGGGGTGTGCTGAGGCGGAGCCGGGTGTACGATGGTGGTGTAGTGCTACAAGTACTCCAGGTCCAGAGCGTGGTGGAGGGCCATGAGGTCTGAATGGCTGGAGATCCTCCAGAAGGGCATGTTGTGCTGAGGGTGGAATGGAAAGGTTTTTTATTTAAAAACACGGAACAATTATATGTTATATTCATTTTAGGGCTGAAACAATTTCAATGATAAGCAATGTTCAAGAATCCTTTCAGTTATTTCACAGAGAAAAAATGTCTCTCTTTTTGTTTTGTTTTTTTGTTTTGTGAGCTGAATGTTTATTAAAAAAAATAATGTAGATATTAATCATTTCTATGGAAGCCCATTTCCACCAATCAGATGGGGGAAAAGTATCTTGTAAGTCATTATTATGTTTCTCAAAATATGTTTTTTTATTTAAAATAATGACATAATATGTAAAAAGTAAGTATTCATGGAGAAAGCTAAAAAATACTAATTTGAGATGGTTCCTCATGATATTGAGATACTTTCCCTATTTCGAGATATTTGTCTTTATGATGACAGAAAGGATTTTTTTTTGTCTTCACAAGCCGAACTTTTCATCTGTTTTTTTCTATTACTGGCAGAAATATGGTTCCATATATCTTGATATTATATCTGACAGAAAAAAGACTTTATTCTTCACACTGCTGCTACATTAATACATTAAATAAATGGAGTAAGCCTGGTCCTTTCACCAGGAAAAGCGATCATATCAATAACACACGCCGACTGCTCCTCTTGCTCCCTTGTGTATATATCTATGCAGCCAAATAGTAAATCTGTACCTCTAATTAATTTCTCTCCTGCATCAACATGTAGTTTTATACCACCAAACTAATCCAGTGGCTGTCTTCGACCTCGACAGAAATGAACTCCCCACAGGCTCTTTTGAATGAACCTCCTGCCTGCCAGTGTGTGTTTGGGACAGTGCAAATGAGCTGTTGTTCCCGAGCAGAGGACGGGGGGAGAAACCTGAGTCGCAGAGAATGAAAGGAGCTTGTCAGGTAGAGTCCTCAGCTCCTCAGTGTGTGGAGCCCATTACCCTCCCTTATCAAAGGTATGGCCTCTCCCAGGCATATGTTCCGCTTAGGAGAGCCTGCACTGACCCTTAAAAAGCTCTTTGCTTTTTGTTTTGTAAATTGTCTTTGCTTTTAAGTTTAAAAGCTGGAGATGCTATCTCTGCCTTCTCTCCCAGGCGATGGTAATAAGTGAAGGCAGAATTGTTTCAGGGACGGAGGAGTTTTTTCTTTTAGGTGGAGGAATGAGGGCCGAGAGAACTTTTTCGACATTTGCTTTTGTAGTTCCACACAGTGTCACGTCTGATGTGTGCCTCCTGACGGGTGAAATTGTTGTGTTATTTCACGTCCTCTCTGATGTTGACACAGAAACCTTTTACCGCATGGCGTGTCGTGGGACTCGCACCACTCAGACTGGGGGGAAAAACGCCTTATCCTTCCATCAATGTCACACTCCAACAACTCAAGACTGAGTGAAAATATTTGCATCTTTTTCCACAATCATCCCTCAAGACCATATTCCCAGGGTGTGTTCGCTTTTCATAATACAGAGCTATTGCTTTACACACTTATCCAGGGTAAAGGTTGCTACTTCTTCCTAATCGCTGCCTAATCGCTCTTCATCTGTCCTCACGCGTCTGCTCGTTGTTTACTGAGAAACAGGTGAAAAAGGAGCTGGAGGTTTTTCAAAGGGAAACTCCGTGTCTTCACCCTGACACTGTGGTTCACCAGAACTGTCAGTGAAATATGCTCTTGGGCCGCTGATTAATTTGCTAATGAATATGTTTGCAGTGTGCGGCTTGCATGCGGCATTTGGTTTGCATCCAAACTTGGCAGAAATGCTGAATACACAAATTATGGAGCAAGAGCCGACAGGTAACATGAAAAGGGCAATGTCATCTGAACGGGTACCGGCGGCTTTCTTGATCCGTCTCGTGCTAACAGGCCTGACGTTGCAGTAAATATCCTAATTTCAACAATGATTTAAGTCTCCTTTATGCGTACTCTATTTACAATGTGCCTTCAACGTGCCTGAAAGGGCTTGCCTTGCATTACACACACAGCATTCACGCTGCTCAGGGCAGCGAGCAGGAATATATAATTATGCCATCTCTCCCCTCCCCTGCTCTGTAAACCTGAGATGGCGGAGGAAGAGCGCTGATTACACACTACAGACTTTCTCTCTTGTACTCGGACGCCCTATAAGAGGATAAACGAATGAAAGTAAAGGAAGGAGGCGGAGAGCTGCAGCGCAGGTTCCTTTCTTTGGAAAAGTATGGCAGGTATGTTTTGTGTTCTGTGAGGATTCATGAACTCCTGACCTCGTACAGAAAGTAATCAGTCCAAACATTCGTATAAGCTCCGTGTATTTCTGGTACATGTTTTCACCAGAGGACTCATTGTGTATCATTGTTTTGCAAAATACATTTTTTCAAACTTTAAGTTTTGAATTGTTAATGAGTCATAATATAATGCTATTTTAACAACAGGGTAAAAATATATTCAATCGATAAATACTTTTTAAAATTTGTATTCATTCGTTCTTTCTGGTTCTTTTCTGCAATTTGACCAGAAGCTATTGGAATTTGTTCAAATCAAGTGGATGTGGGAACGAGAAGCGGTGATGTTATTTGTGTAAGAAAATGCAGGGAAACTGATTTTTTGCACAGTTTTAGAAAACATACTTTTTAATCTTTGATATTTCAAGTCAAAGGGCTCAAGTCCAAGTGACGTCATGAGTCATTGGTGTGAAAGACAGCGAGTTGCAAGTCTTTTTTGATTTTGTCAAGGTGGGTCTACAGTCAAATTCATGACTCAAGTCTCACTTGAGTCCAGCTCGTGTGACACCTCTGGTCTACAGTATGTGGTATTTATTATTCCAAGACTTCTTACCTTTTTTGAGCCTTGCTCCTCTTCCACACCGTCTCCAACAACAATGTAAACAACTTTCCTCCCGAACCTTTGAATAACTCTCTCGAAGCAGCTCTCCTTCCCTGTGGGGGAGTCGACAGCAGGACGTTAGCGGAGCGTTGAGTGGATGCAAACAGACACACATGCACTTGGACACTTGCAGGGACCCACACAAAACACCATCAAGTTGATTCAAAGGCACAGGGTGACAAGAGCCCCTTTAAAAACACCACACGGACAAAACAGGGCAGAGTGTAAACACTTTGAGCTGAGCGAGGAGATGTGATAAGATCAGTCCTCAGATAAAGACAATCTGAAAAGCATTAACTCTGCCCTTCTGCTCCTCAACCATGGGACAAATAGACTTAAATCAGCTAAAATCACTCTTGCATGCTACAGGGTCTGTTCAGGAGGACTAGTGGGCTTAATGCTCCGAGAAACCCTGAGCTGCTCCAGCTCTGCGCTGACGGGCCTGAAAATGGTGCGGGAGTGAAGCTTGATGTTTATTTTGCATTTGAAACAGTGAAGAAGGGGAAGGACGGGAGGAAAAGGGGGGATTGAAGGCGAAGAGGAGGAAGAGGGGGGTCTTGTTGCTGTGGAATGACATAAATGTGCAGAAGTGGTTTCATATGCAGAGACTGAACAGGAGAGGCCTGGGGAGGCCCAGAGCAGGCCCAGCTCCAGGAATATAATCCCAGGCTGATTAGGCCGATTCCTTCATAGAGGAACATCAACCCTCTCCGGTGACTGAATCTCCCACCCCATCCACGCCTCTGTCCCATCACTTAAGTAGCACGTGTGTCTTAACTTTTTACACTCACAAAGCTAAAAACAGCATTCATGTCCCAAAGAGATCTGAGTAGACAATAAAAAAGAGGATTCAGTTCACACCTTTACCTATTTTGGTTGCACTATAAATATTCTCGATAGGAAAGACTATCCCCAAGCCGTAGAGCAGGACCTTAGCCAGGGCCGGGATGAGCTGCGTGGTGGTCACCAAGATATTCACACAGTTTGACCTGCAGCAGAGAGACAGAGGAGAGCAAAGGGATGACATCATTGTAAATCACTCGGAGGGAGGACAAAAGAAAACACAATGTGCAGAAAATAAAGACACTGCTATGTATCAGTTGTTTAAAACACGCCGTGTAATGAAGGATTGAGTCTCAGCTTCCTTTTAAAGGCATTTTTGTGCATTTTAAAAATCAAAAGACAAAGACTATCCAGAAGAGCGTTGGCGTTTTCTTTAATAGCTTGGGAATATAGAGTTGACTTATTTACACCACATGCGAGTTTATATATGTGCGGTATGGGACTGGGTACAATTTTCCTCACTGGAGTCCTACCTTGAGTGGATTAATGTTAGTGCTTTCAGTGCCAGTGTTAACCAGGAGTCCGTCAAGGCTTCAATTTCTGCTCGCAATTGCAACCAGGCTTCCCTTTTGGCTGGGCCCAGCAGACCTGAAACGCAGGGTAACATTGTTTAGGTTGGACCAGCCCACCGAATACCACTGAAATTTACAAAATTTACCCTGACCAAGTGGTATGGCATGTGTGCTTTTAGAACACACACACGAACAGACACTCGCACAAACGCCCACACAAATGAGGGCATGTACATCTGCAAACTTATTTCTGCTCCACAGATCTGTGCAGAGCAGCGCTGCTTGTTGGGGATTACCTCCGACGTTATTTTTGTAGGTGGTGTAGATTTCTTTTACTCTTCTGTAGCGGAAGGCCAGTTTTCTCATCCAGTCCACACCTCCCCGCACGCCTGTGGCCAGACATAGATTGGCACTGGTCGCTGCAGCGTGGAAACCGTCAGCGCCGAAGTTGTACGTGCTGAGATAAAGACAAAGAAATAATCTGTCGGTACAGGCTGCTTCAACGTTAATGCAAGCAAATGCACCATTACTTATGACTATGTAATCAATAATGAAAGTGTAGCAGTGTTGTACCTCAGATCCTGGCCGTTGTCATCGGAGGACACATCGTCGATATGCACCTGGTCACATTCCTGGAAAACACAGGACATACGCTTTTAGTAATGTACGATTCTTCAACGAATATCATTTTTTGAGAGGTTTCTTTCTCAGGGAGAGGACACTCGCCACGTGTTCCAGGTCATTTTTCACTAGAAACAACATATTTTTTCAGGAATTTGCGCTTTGGCTGGACACCTCAGCCTTAATCCCCTTCACCTTGACTTTCTCTCTATATCCTTTCATATAAGTTCTCCACATTTTTCTTCCCTTGTGCCCTCACCGGCTCTGTTCAAACAAAAACTAACCTCATCATTAGTCAGAATGGATTGCTACCACTAGAGGGGTCTAAAGATATGCTCACCCACAGACATAACCAATTAAGTCCCAATCTAGCAACTCTAAACACTCCCCAGGTTGGCATTTGAACAGCTATGTCTGCAAGTACTGATATATATACATACAGTAGAAGGATGTATGTAGGCTCGCTGAATGCATAGAGAGCTGTAATGGTCTTTGCATGTGTATGTGTCTGTGTATGATGTGTGTGCATCTCTAAACATATGTGTGCACTCCTCTTCCCCTTTGGGGGTGCCTGGCTCCTCTTGGAAAGGTGGAGGGATTCTGCAGCTCTGCACTGATTCCGCCGGTGCGCAGTAACACAATCCAGACTTTCTGGTAAATGTAACCTACTAGAAAAATTGAACCTGATGCTAACCGCCAATGAAATTATGACCTCTGATTGCTGCTGCGCCACACACCAACACAGCCCCGGGGCCAGTCAGCCAGCCAGCCGGCAAAAGAGAGGCGCAGGAGAAAGCAGACTAAAAATCTGTTATTAGTTTTCCATTTATAGGAGAGCTCTGGAGCCTCCCCCTTCCTCCCCTCTCTCTCCGCCCCCCTCAGCGAGCTCTAAATGTGAGGGAGTCCTGCCTTGGCATTCAGATCAACACATGGGGCAGAGCAGACATAGACCAGCAAAGCTTCTTTTTTTGTGAAAACTTGTGGTAACTAGCAACGTAGCCAACAGGAGGTTGAGCAATGGCCTTGTTAAAAGCAATAGGCTTTGAAATGAATGTGACGTCAGACTCTCAATTTGTTTCAGTCAGCCCTAATCTACAATGAATAACAGAGAGCGCATCTGATATCTCTATGAAGTAGTTTAAAGAATTTCTCTGGAAAAGCTACAGGTTTTAAATTGGTTGTGTAACTGCCAAAAAAGTTAGTCTCACCTGTTTAAAGTTATGTGAGAAATAATAATTTCTCATGGAAATTGAATCTTGAGGGAGAGAATTCCTCCGGTCTCAAGTATGAAAATTCCCTCCCGATTTTTTAAGCTTTTTAATTAAGTTTCATCCGGCTGTTAAGACACCAAAACACAGAAAGGACTTCCTTGTTTTAAGTCAATCTAACTGAGGCCAAATGCTGACGTTATTGCATTCCTCTCTAATGCTAGAGCAGGGTAAGGGTAAGGGCTTTGGACTGTAAACCTTTTTATTTTACTGGTTCCCCTCTGAACAAATTTTTCATCTCCCTGGATTTGTGGGGAAAGGGAGGGGAGAGCGACGTGAGGAGAAACTCAAACCAGCTGTTCTTTAACAGAATTAAAATCTTGACCCCCAACCCCTGCTCTAATGCAGCCATTCTCTCGCCAAGCCTCTCCCAGCAAGCCCCGAGATCCAAAGAGGAAAAGACTTTGACCCCGTGACCCCTCTCCCCTCCTCTCCGGGGCTCCGGCACCCCGATAAGGGGGTGGAAGGGTAGAGGGGCTGGAGATGGAGGAGAGCAGCGGGTAGAGGCTGGGGGAGAGAGTCCAAAGTGACCTCACATGGAGCGAGCTCTGAGCCCCGCGTTCCACAAGATGGACTGCCAATTGGAGATGGGGTGCAGGCGGGGGCTCCTAGCTCTGTTGGCCTAATCTGTTTCCAGACACTCACCAGCAAATCTTTAATAGATGAAGAAAGCAGCAATTTGTCCCAGCTTGAAGATCTGCTGCCAACAAACTTGCAGATGATTTATGTTCGCAAATTATCCCCAATTTTTTCTCAGAGTGGAACCCAAGCCAGAAGTATTGGTGTGCTTAATTCCTTAAGTAGTAGAGGCATGTCTGTTTGTTTAGGAAAACAAAAACTGCACCCTGGGTTAAGCGCCTCATAAAGCCTTCTTTTGAAAGACCTCCCATTCTGGTGCAAGTGACTGGAATGCTTCTATTATCCAGTAATTACCTGCTGATGAATCAAACACAATCAGCCGACTGCAAAGCGCTCGTTCGGTGTATCATTGCCTAATTGTATGCTGTCTCCCGGTGCCTTGTTTGATGACAATAGCTCCTCGTGTTTTGTTCTTTCCCTGTAATGTGTTTCTTTCAGAGTCTGACAGCCAGCATGGATCAAAACAGCTACGTGAGAACAATATTACTCAGCATGTTAATTATGGGCCTACTAGCACAGCCAGAACTCCAACATGACCTGAAACACATTAATATGTCTCAGTAATTAGGCCTAACTGTAGCCATTAGAACTGCCGCCTGATTATGAATGATTTTTCATGGACTTTTCCAAATCCTCAAAGTTAATAAACACATCAAACCTGAACTAATGTAAAGTGTTAAAATTCAAACGGCCAAGAAAAATACACTGCACTCCTTCAATTTCTTTGTCTCTGTGTGTTTACATAGTTTTTTAATTTTGTAGATATTATGACGCTTAAATAACAGCTGAACTCAGCTCGAGACCTCCGGATAGACGTTTGTCTGTGTGTGTGTGTGTGTGTGTGCTGTGAATAAAAAGGGAGGGGGTTATTGGAAGAATGCGCAGACTCCAACAATTACTGTTCCCAGCTGGGGCTGGCATAAACCTCTGCACTGGCTTCCTGGGAGGAATGGGAAAGCTAATAGAGGAGGTGGCTGTGGGTAATGTTGTACAGTAACCCTTACACATACTCATTAGGAGGCACTTCTGAAGGCCTCGTAAACACCACAGAGCCACGGATGGTGCAGGTTCAAGTCAGTTAAGTGCAGTCATATAGTCAAAATGGACGGGATGGAAAGAAACACTATGGGGGGTGAATTTTACTAACTGACTCAATGGCATTCCAGTATTGTTGGATATATCGATTGATTATTAAATGCGAAATAAATAGTGCAGATCTGAAACATGCATACTGAGTATACAGAACGCAAAAATCTAAATCTTGTAAAAAAGATAAATGCATGCATCCGTTTTGTTAGTGTCACCTTGTAATTGTGAGGTGAATATAATGTTAGTCGAACTAGAATAACAGCGTCACTTTAATTTCCTCGTCGATCAACATGATGCCCGTCGATTATCATGGTCTCATGTAAGTCACAATTTTGTTCGCTGCCCAGGATCCTTACTAGTGCAAAGGGAGCATGTAGTAAAAGCATCAGGATGCTGACTGTAGTTCACTTAACATCAACTGCTCATTAAAAGCAAGGATTTTCTACAAATTCCACATAGTACCGTTGATAAAAATAAATCATAAACACTCGACGTTACTGTCACTGACTCTTAGGAAAGCTCCGATTATTTTGTTTGTTTAACATTAACAACAGAATGAGAGGGCTTCAACGTGGTGGCACATTGAGGGGCAGTCAGAGAATTCCTTAGAACCTTTTGAACGTCTTTTCCATCGAATCCCCCCATTCTCCCCTCACCAAGCAAACAGTGGTCTCTCTAAAACCTACAATCACCACTAACTCACACCAGATGTGCCTACTGTACTCAGGAGTGAAGACCCTCCACCAGAAGCCATTGCAATTACTCCTTATGCAAACACTATGTCTTTCTGTTAAATTCATCAACAACATTCTTTTCGTTTATCTGAGCTACCAAACCGAGTCCTTATCTGCACAGGAACGACGCCAAAAAATGCACAACAATTGAAGACAGGATGCTGCTGCCTCGGGATGCTTCCATCTCTCCATCATTCACTCTCTCTTCCTTTCCCTGTCTCTCTGTCTTTCCACTGGCCTGCTGAAAACTCTTCACTGTGGAGGAAGCTATCAGAGCCCTCTTTGTTCCCTTTGCGTCTGTCATTAAGCAATCAGCGATGACGGCCCGAGTCTTCCTGTAGTCCTGGAAAGAGCTCAGAGTGGTGACTGCAACAGTCAGAGGCAAGGAGAAGAAAGACTGTTACCAAAACACAGAAAGGACCAAGCTGTATAAACTAACTCTCAGACTGTTTTTGTCATGAAGGTCTAGGTCACTGCCGTACAGACAGTGTCCACTTTTTGAATAGGAGCTGCTCCGCTCTTCCTCCCTCTCAGGTGAGCTGGAGGGGTGGGGGTGGGTGGTCAAAACCACAGTGTGAGCGATAACAGCCGTCATCACAGCATTCCTTGTGACCCTACAGACTAATGCCATGTGAAAAAGGCTCATCCATGGTTCGCAGGTTCTCAATACCGCCACTCCACCGGCAGTGGCTGTCATCCCCCCCGCGGTCTGTGACCCCCAGCAACTTCCTTCTCCGTTCCCACCACAGGCACCCCTGTCTGGGGGGGAAGGAGGAGGGTGCAGAAGGGAGGGGGGCTGTGATTACCTGGGGGTCAAACACAGGATGTGGGTAACAAAGGGAGAGTTCTTCGAACCCACTTCATTCCAATCCACAATCTGTGCTTGAACAGCCACGGAATTCAAACAGCGGCGCCAAACAAAGCACAGGTATAGAGAAGCATATGCTGGTTTTACAAAAATTCACACGATCAGGAGAAGGGATCCAGAGGGAGCACAAGTACGCTTTGCTCAGGAGCAGACTGAATTTTAACAGAGCGGTCTGTAAAGTGCTTCTGTCGTGACTGGAAAAATTGAAAAAGTTGGAAAAGAAAGAATCACCCCACAGGTAGGCAGTGAAAAGTATAAATTAGTTATGTGTGATGGATGAGCTGCTTCTCATTATTTCCTATTTTTGGCGCTGCAATCCAAACCGCACCTCAAGGAGAGCGACATTAAATGCAATATCAAATCTCAGTCATTTCAGCATTTTTCCTTTGCAACAAACGTATCCATAGAGAAAGCATTTATTCTTGCCAAGTGGACTGTTGTTTGGACAAATCTGTGCAAGTTTTTGCTCTTTTCCTGCACAGACCACGCTGGGCAGGTGCTGTGTCTGCCTCTTTAATTCAGGACAAGAAATGTATTCTGAAATATCATCATTTGTCTCCAGACAGTATATTTTCCGTGCACCCTCAGCCTCTACTGGTGCATGAATCGGCTATGTTAGGATAGTGGGTAGAGAGTGGGGGAGAGGTGGAGCTCTGTGGAGCGAAGATTGACAGGGTGGCTTTGAAACCTCCACTTTCTCTCTGTAGTCTTTCCAAAACACATCAGTGGCCCCGCCCTGAGACGTGATGGAGTTATGTCGAGGACTATGACAGAACTGCTGCATCAGTGGCCAGACAAATGATGAAATACCCACATCAGTGTGTACAGACCTAAGAAAGACCATCTGAGCAAATATACTTTATATGAAAATTGCCTTTTTTTAGTTCAGTGCTGCATTCGGTTTCAGCAGCACATTTTATATTGAAAAATAGAAAAATAGAGTAGTGACTCCTCACTGGTGCAGATCTCGGTGGGTTGTTTTATGTGTTATGATAGTGTTATTAAATAGAAATAAAAATCAGTTCCACAAAGCTACAGTGTTAATTTTCTAACCGATCAACTGAATGACTTAATTTCATGATTCAATGAAATGCTCAGTTATGTTCCCCCTCACTGGGAAGAAAACCTTAAAACTATACTATCAAGGAAAACACAATAAAGCTACCAATCATATGGAATGGGCGAGTACAGGATCGGACTCTCTACAGTGGGACATAAAACCAACAAAATGGCTCCACACTAAGAGGCTCTGGAGGGCCATTTCGGCCACTAGGAAAAGGTAACCATGCGTTTCACAGCATCTCTCATTAACAGGCAGCCCCTGGGTGAGAGTGACAGAGGAGGTTTCAACCCTGCGACTGCAGGCTGGGAGCTATAAAAGGCCGGCAGCTCACAGTGTCACAGGGTTGCTCCACAGGTATGTGTGTGTGTGAGTATGTGGGTACTTCGTACAGTGTGTGTGTGTGTGTGTGTCAAGAATCTGCAGCACAACATGTTTAGAGTGCATAAGTGTGTGTGAGAGGGTTGCACACAGCATGGAGGCATCAGTGGACTAATGCTAAATGTTCCCACCTTTAGAGACCTCTCCCCCTCTCTCTCCCTGTGAGTGGTTTGCCCCCGTGCCCTTTATCCTCCAGACAGGGAGGGTTGTTTTCTCACCCAGGGAAGGGGGAGACGGCAGCCCCCGTACCCCACTGAGAAGGGAACACAGGGGGCTCGGCCGGCGAGAGAGAGGCCCCTGGTTCCCACATACCGCTCGGTGTTAGCGTTTGGGCTGCAGCAGCGCACCTACAGTAAACTCACACCCCGAGTCACAGCAGAGCTGTCAGTCTTCTCAGTGAGCTCGGCCTCAGCGGGCTTCATTATACACATCACTTCAGACCATCAATTAACTCCACATTCAACCTCACACCCAGCGCTAGTGTGAAACCAGTGAAGCAAATGTATTACATTTCAAAATCAAGATATATAAACAAAAAATCAGCTTCATTTCATTTAGAAAAATATTTAAAGGTTACTGTTCATTTTCAGTATAATTCTGAAAGTACGATAATTTGTTGTTTGTTAATTAACAAATTACCAAAAATATTGATTTTATATCAAGTTCTGTTTTATAACATTGACTTTATGTTTATCTCTGTAGCTACTGAAATGCATCTCTTCTATAAGGAAAATTAATACAGTGGAGATCACATCAATAGAGATCATATTGCCTTGAATTACTCTCCTAATACTTCCTTCAGCAAGAGCATTTTTGATGATAAAAACAGACACTACGGCGTCCTTTGAAGGGCTGAGCAGCAAATGGTTTGTGTGGGATGATCGATAGAGAGATTTGTGTGCGTGTGTTGGGAGGCAAAGTCTTTTGGGGAGGTGCAGTATTTCTGGGACACATCTCCAATACTATCTAACAGTGAATGAAAAAAGAGAGCGCTGATCCAGAAAAGGGTGAGGGGGGGAAAGAGGTAGAGAGAGAGAGAGAGAGACGTAAGGGTGAAACTGATCCCTGTTGACCCCTTCGGCATGCCCTCTTTCTTTTTATGACTTTCCTCTGAATCGTCACTCACCAGCTCTATCAACGCCGTCCAGCCTCCATTCACACACTCACTCACACACGCACACACTTGAACACACAAGACCAGAGCGCTGGCTGTGGCTCTGGCAGGCTGAGTTCAATATTACTCTTAATTGTGATGTTTAGAGGCATGTTAGGTAAAAAACCCTTGTGCATTTAAAATATATCTTTAAAACTAATACTTTCATAAAAGCAAAAATAATCTGGGACAGCATATATAGTGAAGTTATGATTCCATATTTAATGTTCTTGTGCAGAGACTGGCAGGACAACCGTGTTAAGACTTAGATGGACCACTCACTCACACACACACACACACACCGTAGGCCACTAACTCTGCACCTGTGTTTCTGCAGCCTCTGGGGTCTCCCTTTATGGCTTAGACTAAATTAGATGGACCATATGCATTTCTGCACATGCTTAAATACATAACTGCTGCTGGCTGCGGTATTTATAGTTGGACTCTATTTAGCTCTATCTGAGATGGACGACTGTAAATCAGGAGAGAGGAAACACAACTGGTTAGGCATTGCTGAGAACTGGCACTTAACACTCAGACTGGCCCAGCTCAGTTTAAGAGGGGAGATCAATATGCCTTCAAGAGAATGTCACTCCTCCTCTGGTATGATTGTTAATGACAGTCACTGCAGCGTCTGCAGAGAAGTCTTTACGTTGGATGTTCTAAAAAGCGTTCTTGCTGCAGACCACACATCGCTGTATTAGCCATGACACTACTTCAGCTCTAGCTGGAAAATATCTAAAGCTTTAAAGTGTCAAAACAAAATCTAATAATTTCGTTACTGAGATAGAGCAGAAGAAATATAGGCGTTGCATTTTACAATAATTTTATAAGCAGTCCGAGCTGCCAATTCGTCTGTGAACGGTTTCATCACACATGAAAAGAAATCAAAACACAGGACAGATGTTGAGCAAAACCACATTTAAGCGTTGTCACAAACTGCCATTTTTTCAAATGATTGGGGCACATCTATTAAATAAAGTGCAGCTACAATGGATTCTACATGGCCAGGGCATAAGGAAATATTTAACCAGCCAATTGCAGCCAATTAACTTTGATCACGATGACTGCGTTTGGAATCTCAGTCACTCGTCTGTCTGGGAGAGTATGAACATTTTCTTTCTGTCTCCCGTTTTTTCCTTTCCTTCTTGGGTTTGCTTCATGTAACACAGCCGAAACATGGTGGTGAGTAATGAGACTTGGCAGACTGGCCACAGATCTCTTCACACTTAAGTATCAAACAAAACATTTCCTCTACTGTGAGGTCAGCATAAAGCAGGACACTAAGGGAAAGCGCTGGGTCAGCGGGATCAAATTCACAGGGACAGAGAGACAGAGAGGAGGAGGCAGGGATAAAACTCCCAAAAATAAAAACACCAAAAATAAACATTTTAATTCCTGAGGAATTAATGTGTCGAGGGGAATGACACTGAGTTGAATGCTTTGTTTATGGCTAAATTGTGAGGAGCATTGATGGTTAGCTGGGTTTGACATCTTGATCTGGAAAGAGGGCAGCGGGTGCACTTCATGTATGTGCATGTGTTATGTATGGGCACACACTTTTTTGTACATACAGTCTGAGCCTATAAGCATCCCTGGTCTTTCACCTTTCCCCAGAGTGAAGCAGACACCCCATCACACACACACACACACACACACACATACACAACCTTGATCCCTCTATTCCTGTGCCCCAGGGACAGATTTTACACTAGCCGTACATGAATCAGGGGGGCAAAGAGGCGTGGGAGGGGATTTCATGCTGTGACGGAAGGGTCTATGGGTGTAGGTGGACAGCGACACCAAGCACACAGCATGACACACAGACAGACAGAGTGGCCACAGAAACACTAGAGCTTGACAAATTGAGCTGGCCGCTATGGGAGTGGGAAGGAGGTGGGGGTGGGGGCAGGGCTGGTGACCCAGGAATGACGGAGACTGACAGCACATGTAAAATTCATGGTGTCCCTTGGGGTCCGAGGTAATACTTCACCACAATGGGACTGATAACTGAGAAACAGGCTCCACGCCATGAAACAGTTGTTGCTGCTTTTACTAAAATCTTAATAGACTGAGAAATTATCCACTCCTCTGACCAGTTAAACCATCACAGGCTGAACAGAAGGAGAGTGTGCCCAACAGACACACAGTAAAGACGTGTTTGGTCAAGAATCTGGAAATGCGATACGTATTATATATTGTGATATTGCATGCAAGGCGATATATATAATTTTTTTTAAATGTACTTTTTACAGAAAAGAACACATCTCCATATGCATAGAAGCTTGTTTGTGCTTTGTTGTGCAATCAAAACATTGGGATCTGCTTTTTGTGCAATCTGTCTGCTATGAATATTTAATATCGCATTAAAACCTAAAAACATAATTTTGAAATACCCAAGTATATCAATAATTTCTTAAACCCAGAGAACATAAAGCTAAAGACAGCTGAAAGAAGAAAGTAAAACACTGAAAAACAGACGCACCTCCAAGTCGTTAAAGAAGAGGTGTGTGTCAGCCAAGTTGAAGATCATTTCTTCCATCCTCAGGCCTAATGACACAGATGTCGGCGGATCCTGGAAAATAGACAAAAACAATTAAATCTATTTGAAGTGTGTCTTGTGAATATTGAGGTAATCTTGTTCCATTTGAAGGGGTTAATGTGAGACAATAAATAACGCTGTTCCCTGTAAGTCACTCAATTAACACAGAATCCCTTTAAATTCCTCAGTGTGCTATTCCCATAAAAAAAGACATTAGGCGGACTTGAAAGTTTCAGCCTCCGTTTACGACTTTCCGAAAGGGACCAGAATAGTCATCAGAAATGCCACAGACTTGAATGAATGCAGTAAAAGCATGTCTCTTCTCAGGAGGGGTGGTCGATTTAGAAGAGTTGGGGGTCACAGCCTCATCGTAAATAGCCCATTCTCCACATACTTGTGCTGATGCACCATCTGATTGCTCTCTAGGTGATTAAACACAATTCTCCCCTGAAGCAAACCACTCTGAGGTTTCATTAGTATTTCAAATAATTGAAATGCAAAATAAATACTGATAGTTCGCTGCATTGGGCAATTTTTCCTTAAATCATGATCTCTGGCAGTAATGTGACACGTGCTGTAATGATGATAGGGTTGCACTGTCTGTAAGATAATACCTAGAGAGGAGTGAACTACATTGTAAATAGTTAATGAGCCGGTGACAATGTGTGCGATTTTCAGTTTAGAAAGATAATGAATTGGCAAAAAGTCTTCAGAGCATTTTCACAGAAACATTAACTACGTTTTTTTACTTTCGAACAAAATGTATTTTTAGACAAAGACAATTTACTTTCTCATACCATTTATTATTACAAAAACAACATACAAACCCCATTATGATTAATTAACTAACTGGACAGAAGTGCTTCCATTCTTTCTGTCCATTCTTTCCATTTCAATCTTAAATCTTTAATCAACAGATTGTCTTCAGCACGCAAAGGATGAAGGAGACAATAGCTGGCTGTGGAGGAGGATTTTCTGCAGCTGGGTGAGACCGCACTAAAGACAGGACCAGAAGCAGGGATTACGGAGTTAAACCACCTGAAGACACACCTGAGCTTTCCACTGATTAGCTGTCACACCCCACAATGCTTATGTTTTCACTAAAATGACAGAGGACAAACCACACAAGTAGAGCTCAATCCCCACTTCTCGAGGCTTTCTCCTTCCTCTTAACCTCCCAGTTCGAATCAATCTTTCAGTCAGAATTCATCAAAAATAATTAGCCTCCCACATCAACAGGCTACCAGCTCCCTCTCCCCAGCCTCTGCCGCTGTTGGGTGATTTAGCATTGGGGGCCAGTTTGGTGGGAAAAGGCAGTCTTCTCCGGCGTGAGTGAATCCCTTCCAATTAAATCTAAACAATCAGTCAGTGAGGGAGTTAAGAATACAAGCAGGCCAGAAGGCCAAAGTGCTGCTGCTGTCATTGCTCCAGCACCACCTGTCCCGAGATGTCAGTGCCATCCACAGGGGCGCCAAGTCCCCCCCACCCTCCTCCTCCTGAGCCCCTTACCAATAACAACCCCCCATCCATCCCCACCCACTTTAAGCTCCAGCTCTGGCCAGCCCAATAGCAGCACAGCTGGCCTCAGCCATCAGCTTTATGGGGGTGAGCTGCCTTGATGCCAATTAAAAGAGCTGATAAGAGCAGCAGTGTGTTTATGTGTGTATGAGAGGGAGAAAAAAAGAGAGTGGGTGGGAGGTCACAGCGAGTGAGAGAAAGTGTGGATGTGTGCTCACTCAGATACACATCTATTTATAGTACGTTTCGAGCAGCTAAGAGGAAAAACTGTTTCTCGTTTTGTTTATGCCACTAAACTGGGGACGATGTGTATGACAGACAAGAAAACAGAAGGGCTGGTTGTTGTGGTAGATGTTGGTCTGCTTCACTTTCTTTTCTGAGCTGGTTTACAGATCTGTGAGTCTGATAGGCTTTGATGTAGCGTGCTCTGTGGTTGCTGTGAGTAAGCATGTCTCCCTTTTATAATGCTGCTATAATGTGATAGTGTCAGCAGGTTGGAGCATGAGAGAAACTTTTGTAAAAAAAAAAAAGGGACTGAAATGTGCAGAGGAAGAGAAAAAAGGGAACAAAAGAGAAAACAGAAAGCGAGAGGGACTCTAGCGGCTGTCACATCCCATATGAGCTCTGATGGAACGGGCCCTTATGGAGTCAGGAGTGTTTCCTGTTTCAGAGGAGCACACTGGAGACCCTGTGTATGCATATGTGTGTGTGTGTGTGTGTG
>CAFUXE010000345.1:220586-235534 GCA_903364295.1 Serranus cabrilla
AAAACAAAACACTGCCCCCATCAAACACCCCCTCATACCAGAACAAAGGCACAGAGCAGAGGCCGCAGACGCTAAGCTCTCCGACATATGAGCAGCTATATGTCATTTTTGACTTCAAAACCAGACACCTCCATAGCCAAAACAACCGGTGATCAGAAGTCCTGCTCTCCCGCAAAATAAAATAAAGTTTTGTTTATCATTTTAAAAATTGTGAATTTCTGAGGAATTGGCTTTAATGATCTACAGTTATTTTCGTTTGTGTCTACTAAATCTTAATGGGAAAATAAGAGCGGGTGATGCACTTTGAAGGCCATATAGAACCTATGACCCCAACAAAACCATGAGAATACGATTCTGCCTTAATTCCCAAATTGTTTGTTTTGAAAGTTTAAATTTAGAGAAGCAATTTACATGGGACAACAAATAACCAAGCCTGGAAAAGTAAACTCCTCATCTTATAAGAATACACAGTGAGATGGGACGGAAAATGACCTTCCTGTATAATAATAATAATAGATGTTTGTTAAGATTTATACACATATACGTATATTATATATTTTTATTTGAATCCTAATTATGGGAGGTTTAAGGGAATCTTTGTGCTCTCGTTTGAGTTTTGGCTGAATTACATTGGGTGGACTCGGCCTCCTGCCAGGGTCTCCGGGGAGATCCCCGTCTGAAAAGGATGGATTGAGAAGCACTTAATTAAACTAACAATGTGGCATTTCTGAAGGAGAAAGGAACACTTAAGATGTGTCAATAGACATCCAGAGTGCAACTGTTGTGAGCCCCTACAGCTGAGCCCCGACCAGCCATGCATAGCTCCAACAGCTGCACAGAGCAGTCAAATACTTGTCAAGCCTCATTGGACCTATTAAAAAAAGAAACAATTATCTGTACATTGAGTTCTGCTCTATCTTCTCACTATGGACTCGGTGAAATCTATCCTCCGCTCAATGACCATTTCCCTCGCTCTGATCCTTTTTTTTCTCCTTTTAATATTCATGTGTTTTGCTGATAAAGTGCACAGCTACTGCCACAGTCTGATGTCACTCACCCGTCCATATCTGTTGGCATAAGAACCCGTAAGCAAGGAATGGAAAACGATGATTGTTTCATCCAGGTCCCAGATGAAAACTCGCTGGAGAGATGGGGGGGCGGCGGGAGGGCGGGAGAAAGAAACAAAGAAAAACAGAGAGAAAAGAGGCAAAATCAATGGTGCACTCTGTAGGGCTGCAAGGTGATCCTCCTGGTCAATAGGCCAGGAGCGTGTATTTGTGCGCCACAGGGACCAGGATCCATTTGCTTGGGTTGGTCACCGCAACACTCCTCCCATCACCCCACCACACGCTTTCCACCCTCTGCCCTTTACATTAGAGTAATCAATAGTGACAAACTAATTAACTAGATATGTTAACACGCCATGATCTCAGTGCTATAATGGGCGCTATTAACTTGAATACATATCATATTAATGAAGAGCCCTCTAAATTACCAAGTTTATTTTGACATATGGCCACTATCAGAGTGTTGTATGGCTCATGGTGCATCGGTACCATTGTTAGTCACGGCTAGTGTCCAGTCCTTGATGACTAGAATATATATATTATTCACTTCATTGATGACTCACTTAATCACATGGCTTATTGTTTATTTACGAAGTATACATGAGAACTTTATATATGTGTTTAGTGATGTCATATATTCCACAATGCATCAATAATGCATTTATTATAGTTAAGGAATCAAATCTTTAAGAATTAATGCCCATCAAGTGTTAAAGCTGGTGTGGCAGCCATATAGTAAGTGGATTAGTGTCAATGTGCCTCAGACAGGGCGAGGCTGTCTGTCGCCAAGGTAGCGGGCTCACCCTACCTCAAGGTCGGAGTCAGGCGGCGGTGATGGGTTGTTGTTCCTTCTTCCCCGGCCACGTGACTTTCCATCCGAGGCCCGGCGCAATCGATCCGAATCTGAATCTTTAATGGGGGTTGATGGACTGTGGATGGTACTGTACTCTGCTGGAAGGAAGCAAAGAAGGAAGAAGGAGAGTATAAAAAGAGCGTATCGAAGATGAGCTATTATTTGCTTTTAGCACAGAAGTGTGAGTGACCATTTGTCTTGATGCAGGACAGACAGCTTCCTGGGACATATTTAGTTATTACGCAGGCCTACAGGTTACAAACATATCATAAATCAGTTGCCGAACACAGTTACTAAAAGCCGTTGTGCTCCATGCTGATTTAATAAACAAGACGTAATGGAGCACATGTCAACTACAAATAGCAAAGATGTCATTTATCTAAATTGGACGACTGTGTATGAAATTACATTTGTGTCTTTGGTGTTGATTGATGACAATTTCAAAAGCATGTCATAAAATGTTGACTGACTTATGGAGATATAATCAGTGCTCTTTTGCCAGATGATGCATTAATGTCACATGAAACTACATGTTTTCTACATCTGATTTCAATTTGAACTTCTGTTCCTTGCCACACTGCAGCACACTAAGATTTTCTACTCATATTGTGCATTTTGGCCAGAAGCAGCTAAGATTTTTGGACTTTAACTCAAGTTCTCTTATCTGGAGGAACTTCCAGTCAGTGAGAAGGCGGGGGCGCAGTGGCCCGCTTGTTGATTTAAAAAAGAAACATGGCTCTTAGCACGATCAAACTCCTGATATTCAGGTTACACAAGGCAACCCCGCGGCCTGTGTGGTATGATATTTACCTGCAGGGTTCTCTGTGAGGGCCTGGCTGGTGATGCCAGTGGGAGGCTCCTGCAGGGTGTAGGTGGTGGTGGTGGAGGGCGTGCTGGGGCTGGTGTTGTTACTTGTCATGTAGGGTGAAGTGTAGGGTGAGCTGTTGTAATACTGAGCATACTGCCCCTGGCCAAAGGCTGGATAACTGGCATAGTCCTGTTGAGAAAGAGTAAAGAGGAAGGTTATATATAAATATGAGGGACATGAAGAAAATATAAATAGGTAAAGAAAGACATGTACAATGTGGTGTAGGAGAGGAGATTTAGATCAAAAAGGTGGAGAGAGACGAGAGGTAGCAGAGTTGAGGAAGAGAAGTAGGAGGTTTGGCAGAGTAATGTGAGATATGCCCTGCACCAGTGTTGCTACTTTACAGTGCAGATTCCAAAACATAAATGCAAACACATGTCTGTTATGTCCTACATCTGGACAACGATCTGTCTTGTTTTTTTTTTCCTCTCCCTTTCCTCTGTGGCATAATACATTTGTGTTGGAGGAGGTACAGTAGATAATCCTGCATACAAAGCTTTTGACATCCTGAGTGATTTATGTCTGAATGTGTCACGGATGAAATGTAACATATTGAGAATGCATGTTTCATAAAGATTTCCAGGTTGGGAAGAAGTCTGTAATTCAAACTTGTACAAACTGATAGCTGCATACTGATACCAGACCACAGAAATGGAGTGAGCAGAAGGAAGTGCACGGCTACCTGTTGTGTGCTGTTGAAGCCAGTCGAGTTTGTCAGGGAGTTGTTTCCTGGATACAATCCTGTCGTTGTTGTAAAAGTACCACCTTTAGGGGAAAATCATAGAACTTTTGAGTTATGTATACACCATATCTTTATCAAACAACATTATTAAACCTGCAGTACTGCAAGCAGGGCAGCGACAGAAATGAAATGGCACATTGTTGGGGGGAAAAAAAGATTTTCTTTTGTGAAACAACTATTTGAGGTGGTGAACAGAGGGAGGCCTGAGGGAGTGCTCCCAACAGTGGCCTTATCTTTCTCCTCTTCCTTCCTTATCAGTGATTGGATCAGGCCTGATGAATGACAGAGGGGGGCAGAGAAGGGTGAGGGGTGGACAGGACCTGCTCCCAAAGCTGTCCGAGCCCGCACAATGTGAGGAAGACAAGAGACTTTTGTGTGTGAGCTACCGAAGGGTGGCGTGGGGGTGGAGGAGGGGGGTGGAAACGACGGATGCACTGGGACGGAGCGTGAGGGTGCCAGGGGGGTGTGCATGGGCAGTGTAGTGAGACAGAGATGCATAGGGATGGAGGGTTGAGGTCGCACGGAGTAGCACCGGGGGGGTTTGCTGCTGACATCCAGCCCCAATGAATATGTATGTCCCTCTTTTCACTTGCTCAAAGGATGGCCCTCCTGGGTAATTAAATCATTCAAAGGAGCTGATAGCATCTAATGGCTTAATAATATACATGACATGAGTTATAGAGGAGTGAAGCAGCGGCGGCCCCAAGGGCACGACTTCTCTCTTCAGCGGCCCTCCACCTGTACTACCATGTCAGGCAGGAGAGCAGCAGGAGGAGCAGCAGCTTAAAGGGATCACAGACTGCCAAAGAGGCTGCAGGGGACGAGCAGGAGAGAGTGTGTGTTGTGTATACTGAAGCCAGATTTAATCCAAAATACTCCTTCTTATGGCTTGAGATCAAACAGTTTGTTCTGATAAAATAAATACTACAAATGTCATATAGGAACATAAATGACTAAAAGTTGCTTCAAATTTGCAAATCTACCAAAAATAAAAAACTACTAAATGTGTTCTAAAATGGCAAGTATTAATGTCAAAAGATTAACATTAAATAAATATTACAATGCCACCACAGGGCTGGATGATTTTGAAAAATAATTTAGATTTAAAAAAAGTTTATTTATTATTAATTTTATTTACTTATATTGCAATTGCGATATAATTTATTGGAGGGAAACATTTTTGCATTATTATCCTAATTTCCATTAAAAATATGTTAAAAATTATGACGGTGGGATTTTTTCTTAAGTCTTTAGAACACAATTTGTAGGCCAGGACGTCTCTGCAGCACCACAATTCAGAATGATATTTTGCCTTTAACAAAAACAAATTCCATTAATTGTTCAGCTCTACAGCACAACATAAAAATGTAATTAAAAGATACTTATCAAGTAAAAGAAATTGAAGTAAAAAAAACATGTTATACAAAGCCGTTAATCACAAAGTACTCAAAGCAAAAGCCTGGGATTGCTAAAACAGATTCTGCTGTGAGTTAGGTGAGTTTAATTTGATGCGTTAGAGTCGGCACTCTGAATGCAAAGCGTAAACACTGCATCAACTCAAGTTAATTCACTGTGAAGGCCAAAATTATGATTGCAATTATTATTGGATTATTATTCAGCTTGATGCATGTGCATTGCTCTGCATGCTAATTATATGTAAACATAAATGCAAAACAATTACTATGGTAAAGACATTTGTGGACTTTCTATATAGAGGCCAGAGTTTTTAAACCTTAATTACAATAATCTAATAAAGAAATTCTAAAATTGCACCAAATATAATAGCAGTTCTTCCAACCTTTAAAAATACGGCCCTTAGGCTTTTTTACTTGCTTCTGTTCATAGACAAATCACTTCTACCGGGGACATGAATGAGCACTATCACTACATTATTTAAAAAAGGCTTCTTCACTTATCATCACAGTGCTCCTCCTGTAGCCAAAAAATACCCCGTAGCTTGAGTGAAAACGAAGGGGGAGATAAATTTACTGTTCCTAAATGGGGGCGTAATTACACCTTTGTTCCCAGAGACAAACAGAGGGAGTTCCTTTCATCCTCTGGTCATTGGCCCCATCAGGAGGGCCCTCCCACACCGTGACAAACGTGAAGCAGCTTTCAGAACAGGGGGGAAGGATCAGGGAAGTGGAGGGGGGCATGAAGGGTACCGTATGGAAGAAAGCACGAAAAAGAGGAGACGTAGTGCAGTGTTTAGCCTTGTCAGTTAGCTAAGTACCCGGCGCTGTGGCCAAAAAAGAGAAACAAATACCTCCCAAGCTCCCAAGATTACCAGGATCCACTAATTATTTGTGCAGTTTCTCACTCTCTGCTTCCCGCAATTACACACGCAGCACATTTTCCCTGCTCTTCATCCTGGCCTCTACCGGTTATTCTCATCAGAACTGTTCACTCGCTTTGTTGTTTTGTGTGATATTTCAATGCCTGCAGGAGGAATTTAAAAACTTTGGTGCTCTCCGCAGAAAGTTCAACATCGAGTGAAAGTCTGACAGAACAATAAGACGGAGACGAGGAGGAGTAAGGCTGCGAAGGACAACAAATTAGCCTAATGCACAGTTCAAACAGTCATAAAAGCTCTCACTGGCAGGGTTTGAGGGTTGCTCTGTGGAGAACAAGGAGCCACATAAAAGCCGAGGGGACCCCCGCTAGCAGTGAGAATGAGCCCATGCTGTTGGGAGTGGTGGTGCTGGTTATAGCAGGGGGAGAAAGAGGGGGTCTTGTGGTTCCCCGGGGGGCATGTTTTCTCTCCCTCCCCCTGTCCTGCTCCAGTTAGTTCACTCACTCAAGACCAGACATCATCCCTCCCTCCTCTCCTCTTTCCCTCCTGCCTTCTGGCTCCACAATTGGAAGTCCATTTGCTTTGCTTGATCAGTCCCCTTGCCATGGGCTATGTCTATCATCAGTGCACAATATTTGTAGCAGAAGTTTGTATGCCCCACTTGGGAATAGGCTATCAAGTCCAGATGGGGCTCTACTTTTAAAAAGGCAACAGAGGCTTCAGCTTCTTCAGCTCACACTGCCACCGGGACAGAATGCTGGAATCCAATTATTCACCTAATTAGCATCTGCTCAGTCCCACCATCAGCAAAGTCTCCAGTCTCTTCACACAACTCGGATGTTTGTCTTACTTTTTTGAGAATCCATAAGATGCACTACAAAAACTGCCACGAGGGATTGCAAAATTAAGGCCGGTCCCCTTTACGACCTGGTGCCACAACTTTAGCACCCATGGCATTGGGCATGAAAGCAAAGAGTAAAAGCATTAATCTAATCGTCCTCTGCCTTGACAGCTGGCCACAGGCTGGTGGCAGGGACACTGACGGAGAGGGGGAGTATCAGATGTGGAAAAAAAAGAGAGTCTTTGGTTGGGACACCCAGGCCCGAGGCACCTCGCCCAGGCAGATCAATAGGCCAGAAAGAGTAATGATGATGGTGTGGCGGAGGGCCAGAGCCACAGTTAGAGAACTCAAGGCCAGAATAGTGGTCAATCTGTCATCTAACGTGGCTGTCAATTACTAACGCACTTAACGCTACGTGGGGCATCTGATAGCCAGAGATAGCAGGAGACAGTGAGGGAGAAACAGAGTTAGACGGAGGGAAGGAGAAAGACAGCAGTAGAGCATAATACTTAGAAGATGAATGGGCACATAATACTGTCATCGTGAGTTAAACCACTGAGGGCAGGATAGCAGCTTGAACATTCTGCCGTACATGCTCCGTCTCTTGTTGCCTTTCTTCCTCTCTCTCTCTCTCTCTCTTTCCCTCTCTCTGCCTCTCCTTTTTCAGGCGCTGGGCTGCGTGCTGCAAAACTCCGGCTGTGGCCGACTGTATTTGGTTAAGAGGCGTGGAAAAGAGGCTTCCCCGCGCCACATCTGCTGCTGAGCTGGCGTTATTTATTGTGAGATGCTCTAGAGGCTTTTCAACAACATGAGGAGATGTTTCTACTGTCACACATTACATATTACAGGAGGGAACACAAGAGCATGCTAGTTGTTCCAGTGCAGGTGGAACACAGGCTTTTTCAACCAATAAAAACAGAAAGTAATAGAAACACTACATGACAGGAGGCTTGATCTACATTTAAACAGAATGTATGAGTGGACAGAGAGAGCAAAAGAAGGGGAGTGGAGGGCGCAACAACTCATCTCTATTGGTTTCAGGGCCATAAATCTCTAAGGTCTCAGCTCTTAAACAAATACAAATATGATCACAGGGAGAGAAAAAACAAAGGCTGGGGAGCGGGGAGGACATGGCTGGTGCCTCCTAAGTGCCTGCCATTTTTCCATCTGTGTTGATTCTTTTAAGAGGAGAGGAGAGGGAGGCAGCCGTCGCGGCTGCACATAACGACCGCCGGGATGCAACCATCTTTTGGGGTGAATGCGAGGGCCGTGTTGTGAATCAGTCTGACTCTGCATGCTATTAAATCAGGGACAGAGACCTTTTTCTCTAATCTTTTTTTTTTTTTAAAGAGTACAATAAACCTTATTTGGATGGGCTAAGCAGAGGGAACACATGGCAGAAACGTTGAAATGAGACAGTGTAAGGAAGTAGAAAGAGGGGGGAAAGTGATACTGGCAAAATAATGCAAAAGAAAGGACAAAGAAGGTGCGCACTTCAAAGGACAGAAATAAATAAAAAGCAACAACAAAACAGGAAAAAAATGTACTGGCAACAGGATATGAAAATCTGTTTTGTAGTTCTGTAAACTTCTCATGTTGTTAGTCATCTCTAATATTTTGCTGCAAACATGTTACAACTTAAAATTGAACCGGCTGCCAGTTTTTGAGAGTGATGGCATCTCACGCTGCATTTTGATACCAAAAAAAAAAAATCCACACTGACATGTGAAGATGCAGAGAGAGAAAGACAAAGGATTCACTAAGATGTCCTCACCCTGCATCTGGTAACTGTAGGGGGCCTGTCCTGTCTGCGGCGTGGTGAAGCCGGAGCTGTAGCTTAGGAAGCCCGTCTGTCCCGGGGATTGGGACTGGGTCAGACCCCCCTCCGTCTTTATGCCTGCCCACAATGGACCTAAATCAGTTAGTGACACCAGATCGGTTTGATGCACAGACAACAGTCAACACACAGGTTTAAATTACACTGGACACAGCAAAGGGACACAGCCTCTGTCTGTTAGCATAACACACTTAGCACAATGGACGAGTGCTGATTATCTGATTAAGGATTTTTAACAATCATCAGTTGTTTAGAAATATTATCTGGCACTGGGTCCTGTCTCACTGCAAATGAGCTGTTTAGTTGCCTGTAAAACCAAAAAGCATGTTAGGATTATGATTGTTTGATTTCATGTTATCATTATTATTATGATCTAAGATCAGTCATCTGTGAAAAGAGGCACAAGTAATAAAACATTCTGCTTGTGTTTGTGAGATAAACTTGCCACTGCTTACATTCAATCAGTCACGATGCAGTTTCTATGCAGCGGTAGGTTGCAGGACTCCATTCAAATAAACAGTGTAAATTCCTCCACATATTGGAGAGCGTTTTGGGGTCAAAACACTCTAAAGACTTTGGACAAATAAAGCCTACAGTGAGCCATGCACTCCGTGCTTTCTCTTGCAATGCCAGACGAAAGCAGTTTTTGTTTTCAGATTTTTATCACTAATCTTTCACATCTATCTGAACAGCCTGACAAGCAAATTCGGTTTTATTGCAACAAAGGAGAATATGCAGGCACTAAACAACAACTCAGCATTTATGCTACTGCTGCTTTACTGGAGGAATTGTGGGAACATGCTTTGTTATGAGTGAGGTCTGACCTTCAGGGAATATTTAGTCTTAGTTAACATGCATCTTTTAGCAGGACAAGAGGAGGTTTTGGTGTGTGTTTGAGGACTCTTACCATAGGCTGGGATACCGTAGGGCTGGCCAGGCTGGGGGTAGCTAGCATAAGCTGCGGCCTGCTGCATTCCTGTGGTGTACTGCGTCTGCCCATACGCAGCCATATTTTGGGATGAAGGGGTAGGAAGAATATGCGGATATGTTCTGCTATTTGAGAAAAGAAACAAAAGACAAAAGTGAGAAAGGAAGGCAGGAAGAAAGGGGACCATGTTTTACCCCTAAAACCATAACACAAACTGTGCTAACTGACAAATTCCTTGTGATTGTGCTACTTCATTTTAAACACCGAGCCAAGCTGCAGGACAGATAGCATCGCACAGCTCATATACATAGTGAAAGAACAATAAATGGCAAAGGAAATTTTTGCAAGATAATAATTACAACAGATTTCAGAGTGCGCAAGCTGCAGACATCCAGGCAAACAAAGCCAGCCCAAAACCCCCGATCTAGCAGAAGGATCTAATTAAAGATCCAAATGAAGTTGGATGCTGCTTATTTTTTAAAGAAAAATAAAAGAAGCCTTACTTGGAAGGGTAAATCTGTGGAGAGAACTGGTGAGTTTGTCTTGGGCTGAAGCCACTGGTTCCAATAGCTGAGGAGAGTTAAAAAGAAAAGAGGCAAGCACATATTTAAACATTAAGAAATAAGGTAAATATTATCTTTTGCCAACAGAACTTCTGGATTCCAAGGAAACAGTAATTACATTGCATTACTCTATTTATTTCGGTAACCTTATTTAAGGTTGAAAACCGGAGAGCAATAATGAAGCAAAATAATCAGGTAAGAACATCAGGTTTTTCTGCTGACCCGCGTATCTCTGACTGAGACACTTCTGGGCTGCTATGACGACCGCTGGTGTAAACACACACAGGATGGTCTGAATCAGTCTCGGCCTGTGGCTTCAGTTGCCTTGGGCCTTTCAAGCCACAACCACATTGGAAGTGACATCACTGATTGCAGGTAATGAGTGCTACTGCATAATCATTCCTTCATTAAGTGTACGACTATGTGGTTCCACGGTGCTGTTAACTTGTGAAAGTTCAGCCACAAATAACTCACAGAAGGTTACTTGTTTCGAATCTGCAGTAAGAATTTTAGGAAACACACAGTGGTCGTCACTGGTACGTTTTTTGTTTTCTTTTTATAAGTAACGACTCAAATAAACTCGACTCAAAGCAAAATGTGAATGCTTTAAATCAAGTTCAATTTACAAAAACAGATAAAACCCATTCTTAAAATAAATAGACTAACTCTATTTTGACTGATTTTCCCTTGAAAGCACAAGAAAAATATGATCTAGGAAAATTACAAAAGTTTGAGGTATGTAATTGAAGCAACCCAGAAGCAGTTTGATTGATATTCCCTGGAGTGCAAAAAACAACATGATTTAGTAAAATAAATCCAAACTGCTTTGCAAATGAGCTCAAATGTTGCATTTAAGCTTAAGTTCTAGAATTCAAAATATCAATCTTGTAGGTAAAAGTAAAATACATAAAATCTTAATAAAATGTAAAATTCCTAACCCACAAAAGCACAAACTTTACATGTCTTTCCAACATACTATACAGTTGCACTAAAAAAGTGCTTTTATTGGTTTTAATTTAAATAATAATTTAATAAACAGTAGGCATAATTTATTGTAGATTTATATCTAATTTATTATCACATAATTTAAAGTTGATCTGTTCTATTTAAAATTTAAAGTTAGATAATACATCTACATTTAATCGAATTCAGGCAAGAATCATAGTTCTGCTGCATTAAACTGCGGCGGAGTGGCACAGTCCTGAAACATCTGTCTAATTGGTCGTGACATGTAAAATAAGGGATTTGGTTGCGGGGGAGCGCTAACTGTATGTAACTGTATGCTGTAACCCCTCACACACGTTATTAATATTGAACACTTTTCCCACATCAGCAGCACCTGCCACTGGACAAAACCTGCTCTTCTGAACGGAGCGCTGGGTTTCCCCGTGGAGGATATGGGGTATAAGATTACTAAATTTCATTAATATTGTCAGAGACAAAAGTCATAGCAGTGATTTATGTGCTTCTAGCGTTAAGTATCAAGTACTTGGTTAAACAGTTAAGGAAATACAGGAAAATTAGCAGCAGGATAAAACCATGCACAGATGGATACAGTTCTGTTAATACGTGTTTATAGAAAATAGAAGAGAGTGCTGCAGGTCGACATAGATACTGGAGAGAGTAGAGAAACAATAAGCTAAAAAGTTATCACATTAGTGATTATTTCTCTTACAATTCCTACAATGCTCATTATACTCTCAGGCTTAATTTAGAGACGTCCCTGCGTGTGTGTGTGTGTGTTTATGTGCACGTATGTGTAATGTTCCCGTGCTGAGGGGAGGGTGTGAAAACCGTGACTCTGACAGTACGATAGGGTAACAGCCCGCGGAGAGCGAGGGCCACTGGGACGCCGTGTCACTCCACTGGACGGACAGGTTCAGTGCATTACAGGTCATAATTCAGTCCTCGCTGGCATGAGAACCAGCAGCGTTAACACACACACATACAAAACACACACACACATGTGCATGCAAGCACAGCAAATAAATATGCTGACAAAGGTAAGGGAGAGTCGCTTGTTCTTAAACACACACACACATACACAGACACACACACACACTATGGCTGTGGAGCTGAAGACACACTTCCTGGGGCCCGGCTTATAGGGCACCCATCTCTAGGCTCATCTCTCACTAATAAGTTCTGCAGCTGTGTGTGTGTGAGAGACACAGCCAGACACATGAATGCACACACACCACACACACACACACACACACACAGCAGTCCTCCAGCCTCACCTGATCCTGAGAAGCTGTCTAGAGAGGTGTCTGCTACCGAGGTGGCGATTTCGCTGCTGCTCATTGGCTCGGTTTTAACTGCAAACAAAGAATCGAAAAAGAATTGTAACCAAATGCACCCAAATCATGTCTGGAAAAAGAAAAGGAAAATAAAAAAGGTCAGATTAATATCTAACTACCTCCGGTTTTCAGAATTTTACATTCACAATATAGCAAAAAGTTACTTAGTATTAAATAAAAAACTGCAGTGGGAGGAGGTGGAAGTCAAACAGCATTCAAACAGTATATAATATAATGTTGATCATTTTAATAAATTCAATCTGTGTCCATTCAAATAGGTGTGTATTGTTTTTTGTGTTTTATTATTTTCATAAATTCTTTTGATGGGATTTATCTGCCTGTGCAAAAAAGTGAACTTTATCTTTACCACTGATCTTTACTGTTAAACTCAAAGCATTTTATAATTAGACATGTGCTTGAGTCATCTTCTAATTTAAAACGTATTAATTTATTTTAGAGATGTATTTTAACTGTTTTGCAAGAGCAATATAAATCAAACTTTAATTTGACAGTACATTCTACTTAATACAAATAAATTATAATTTATATTTAATGATAAATTACTGTCTTGTCAGTACTTAAATATAGCATGAAATAAAAACCATTACTGTAGATGTGTGTTGGAGTCACAGATAAAAAAAAAGGGCTCCGCAGGGAGGTACAACTACAATTGAAATGTCAAGGAAATGTATGGTGTATAAAATCTTTTTAAGAGTGTAGCGAACGCTGTTTGACCTTGGCTCCATTATACAGCTCAGCGATAGATCTGCAAAGACAATTTCACAGCTTTCTGACAGCTCAGGAATCTTTGAAATCAATCCATTTCACTTCAGGCGGGCTGGAAGACTTTTTTTTTTTCTTTTTTTTCTCTTTTTGGCAAAACAAATTGACAATGTGGGCAAGGGAGTCATGCTCAGTGGAATCCCCCATGGTTGAAGAAGCCATTTGCTGTCATGTTTTACATGTTTCTGCTATGCTCGTTCAGTGCAGAAACACATGTTGACGAGGGGCAATTCTTTTGAACAACACACCGATGAAAAAATAGTGGTAAGGTGCATGCATAAACTAGCACACACTCAGGTCACAGAGCACACAATAACCACTGTATTCAGGAAACGGCATGGAACGTTCAAATGAAAACAAAATGCACAGTATGCAAGTTCACAACCCTGACCATTCATTAACAATGGACTCACATCCAGTTGGCGTCAAATCATGCTTGAAACAGAATACCACAACAATTACAGCAAATACCAGAGTTTCTGAATGAAAGGCACAATAGTTGAGGCAACTTTTTTTTTTTTGCAGCTGATAAATAGTGAACTTTTAGGACTTAAAAAAATTCTAATTCAATTTCAAAACCTCCAAAAAGTGCTTTCATTCTTGCTCTCTGTTGAAAACACCAAGTATTGTCCTTTCATTGCGTCACCAAGAGTAGACAAACCTGCAGCGGACTGTGAGTTAGAACCTAACAACCAGTCTGCAGTGGTAAGCATTGTGATGTTATCACCTATGGGAAAGAAAGAATGGCAAAGGGACACATGACAGTCTGCACCGTGCCTACAGGTCCAGTGTCATCAATACACAGAAAAGTAAAGCCTGAGCTCAAAGAACAGACTAAACTGAAGATTACGTGACAGGGGAGATGTTTTTCATAAGGCGTGTTGGTTTGTGACATGGGCATGACTGCTTCACTAAACAAAGGCTCAGATTTAAGCACAGGTGAATCACCTGAGTAAATAACTATGTACTGTAGAGACCTCATGCAAAACTCTGTCATTTCCATGCTGTGGGCTTTGAATAATTACATGGTTGCTTAAATAAACAGCTAATAGTCACTGGAAAACAACAACTGGCAGCACTGAATTGTTAAAGCTGTATGTGCTAGTGCAGCAATATGAGGTGCATTTCTTTTACTGGTTGCTTAATACACTATTATAATTCACTGTTAAAAAATATTTCAAAGCACACTTGCATAGACTTTATTGCTACAAATGCATAAACACTAGACTGAACTCCTTTCAGATTGGAAAGTCAGTTACACATTGAATGCTACAATACAGCTCCTGTCACCATTCAGCACTTTTTAAAATATAGAATAACATACAAGACGGAGAGTGCAACTAAAGAGCAACAGCATTGCACACATACCTTCAGTGCCATTGGGTGTCATGGAATTGTTATTGATGTGGGAGTTGTCGAGGTTGGGACCATTAGGAGATTCACTGCTTCCACTTACTCGGCTGTGAGGACTGGCTAGATCCTGCATTTCCATAGACCTGACGAGACACACACACACACACGCACACAGCAAATCAAATTACACATATCACTCTGGTTTCATGGAAGACGCGCAGCTCTAAGACACAATGCAGTGTGCACAATATGCATACTCCAGTACTACAGATTCAGATGAATAAAATAGTGATGAGTTTTAAAAAAAAGTGTAAGTAAAAAAAAAAAAGTTTAATTAAAACTACATTTAAAATATATAATTAACTGCAATTTTACTAATAGCTACATTGCAGCTGATATTTTCAACTATTTTTAAAAATAATAATGTTTTTATGATACCAAATGACAAGGACAAAATTAACATGTGAAAATTAAATATACATATACGAAGCAAACACACACACACACACACACACACACA